>OY982583.1:3937022-4537022 GCA_963859945.1 Euplagia quadripunctaria
TGCCTAAAGAAGTTTTCACTTCAACAATCCTTTTTTTATCAGGTAATTCGTAAAGTCATAGATAGATAGATTACACTTTATTTGTACACCAGGGTTTTACAAAGAATATGTAACAGGAGATGTATCTTATGAATAGTGTACAAAGGGCGGTCTTATGCACTCAAGGCAATCTCTTCCAGGCAACCTTACGATAGACTGGAGTCATTTAATTTAACGGGTAGTAATCGTTGACGTTAAATTAAAAAGTTTTTCAATGCTTATCATATTTTACATACATACAATACTCAATAATTATACATACCTATATCTTTTTTTTTAAGTATATTTAAGTACTGTTATTTACATAAAAAAATACATATTATATACCTAAATATTATAGTCATATATGTACATTCATATATTATATATTATTTTTTGTATTCTTTTCATTTCAGCTTAGGATGAAAACGTAAAAATTACAACTCAAACGTACTACTACTTACCACTACTAAGTTGTGACGTCGGCCAATCTCTTGGATTTACCAAACCTAAATATTTTAGTCCCATGTCAAGAGAACTACATATTATGTAATGGAGTTTGAAAAAACTCACTCGTGTGACTTTTGAAAAGTTTCTTTATACCTTGGGGAGTCATGTACATTTGTATAAAGTGGGAAGTTCAGTTAACTTCATATGCGAAGCTCGACAAAAGAAGAAAAAAAGAAATCTCGTTACTCACGACATATTATAAAAACAAAGTCCCCCGCCGCGTCTGTCTGTCTGTTCACGATAAAAACTACTGCACGGATTTTCATGTAGTTTTTCACCAATAGATAGAGCAATTCATGAGGGAGGTTTAGGTATATAATTTGTTAAGGTTTTGTTTAAATTGGTTGAAATACGATGATGATTGTTGAAGATATCTCTGCTACCCGTTGCGAAGCCGAGGCGGGTTGCTAGTTTAACCTACAACATAAAACAAGAAAAGAGCGTACTCCCATTTAAAAGGACGGCAACGCACTTGTCTGTGAGTCTTGAGTTACAGGCGTCCATGGGCAGCGGTTGTCAATTACTACCAGGTGACCGGCTGCTCTTTTGGCCCCTTTACAATAATAAAAAAAAAGCTGTTTCCGCATTTAGACTCACAGAAGGTCCTATTATGCCTTCAGACAAGGCTGGAAAGCCAGATTTAGCTCCTTCCAGAAGCACAAAAACTCCCTGGGGCATTTACAGGCTTGGAGGAGCTTCAAAGACGTCAAACTCATGTCAAACTTGTGTTTTGTTGACGATACAATATTCTGCAGACAACGTAACGGAACGCAAAATGAATATTATACATTATTTATGTACCTATTTATTTTCTTTCTACTGTTATTATTTTATCATTCTATTTGGTTATTAATATATGTAAATATCTAACGACTATAAATAAAGTAAAGGTTGTATTGGTCGTATTGACTTGGAATTAATCTAAGACTGCTTAAGACTGTGTACGTTACTTTTAGCCTTAGCAGAATATCAGTGCCACTTAGGTATTTTCATAACGCGTATGCTGTGGCATAGACTATTTTTTTTTTACACACACCTCTTTGTTAAGAAGGAAGTAACATTTTCTTTCTTTTCTTTTTTTTGAGTATTATGTTTATCAGCCTGTATTACCTTAGTGTGCTATAGGTAAGGTGTTGGACTAGCCATCATGTGCTTGCGGGTTTGAAACCCACCCGTACACTACGGACTTGAGCGGTTAACAAAAAACCAAGTCGTTACAGATAGGAGAAAATTCGATATGTATTTCCTGTTCAAATTTGGAGATGCCCAGCTTTATTATGAACGGAGCAGTGGCCACAAACGCAGGGAACTGCTGGTATGTAATATAGCAAACACACGCTTCAGATTCTATACATACACGTAAAGTTTCAGACATTGAGATGGAGAATTCCTTTAGAAAACAAACTAATAGCATCCACTAAACTCATGTTCTAGACTTTACTTTATATCTATAATAAGTACCTTTGAGTTCTAGGTATTGGTATGTTCGATATAATTCTATGTTACGTCACTACGTTCAAAATTAGAAAGCAAAACTAGTATCTATATATTAAAACGTGAAGCGAAAACTTTGGATCCCTTTTTACGAAAATTGGGCGGATTGAGGAGTATGAAATTTCGCACACTTATAGTTTATACAGAGAAGGAGTGACGAATGAAATTTTTGAACAATATTTGCTACAAAGTTTAAAAAAATGCAAAAACGGGTACATACAGCTATGAGTGTCCAGTATATATTTTGACCTGTCATGGTACAAAAGTCTATACAATGACAGGTCAAGTAATATTGGCCAATGAAATAAACCATGGTTAAAATTCGACCACCACGCGATCTCTAGTTTATTTAGTTGTTCGATTCCCACCCAGTAGAAATAATTGTGTGATTAGCACGATCATTTGTTCTGTGTCTGGGTGTAGTTTATCTATCGTCATCAGCCTATCACCGTCCACTGCTGGACGAAAGCCTCCCCCAATTTATCTATGAAATGCATGTATTTAGTAATGTATAAGTATATTTATTAGCAGTCTGGTTCCCATAGTACAAGTTCTGCCCAGTTTGGGATCAGAGGACCGTGTGTGAGGTGTCTCAGGTTATTATTATTAATATAAAATTGTACATGTGTGTTACCGCTATTTAATTAACCAAAAAAATAGGAAATTGTTTAATGAACTTGATATAAAACTAGTGTTTTGAAAAAATACTAATACTAATAGAGATTTTCACGGTTTGACAGGCCAGTTGGTCTAGTGATTAGTGACCCTGCTGAGCCAGAGGTCGTGGGTTAAACCCCCAACCAGGACGAACAATTGTATGATAAGTACGATCATTTATTTAGTGTCTGGGTGTAATTTATCTGTAATACTTATAGCTAAAACTTTTAGTTTTTTTTTTCATCTGGTATCATATATTATTTATACAGGTAATCAGCAGTCTGGTTACCAGAGCTTGTACGCTCTGCCTAGTTTGCGGACAGACAGCCATGTATGAGGTGTCTCAAGGCATTTAATAAAGCACTTTATTGTTTTTATAATCGAGGAAACAAATAATCAACATTGTTCTTTTATTTTTTTTTTTTCAGTAAGGCCTCAAGGTTTGGAATAACTTCTGAAGTATGGCTGTTTTTTTTTTGTCCAGCGGCGCAACTCCTTTAGTTGGGTGAAAGGAATATTGAAATGCTTTTCTTGATATGTAAACATGCATATACATTTAATTGTAGAATCCAAGCCTAAACCTAAATACTTCAAGAGTGCGATATATTCGTACCAACATCGTAAAGTACTACCTTGTTTGCTTGATCTATATGTTTAAATTTTACACCTAACTAAATGTCGATGCTGTGAGAATATCGGGATATAAAGTAGCCTATATGTTAACCCAGGTCTCCAGCTATATACGTGCCAAGTTTCATCAAAATCGGTTAAGTAGTTTTTCCGTGAAAGAGGAACAAACATCACCACACACATATACTCTTAAAATTACTTTACACATGAAGAAATTTTACATTTTCAAACATTCTAAATTTTGAAATAAAGTTAAAACTTAATAATACAATTAACTACGTGTATTTCAACACCAACATCAGCACTAAGCCAATTAACATTTGAAAGGAATACTTTCAGAATATACGCTACATAAGCTTGTAAAAGCAAATTCACAGTCTCTTATTCAAATATCGTCTTGAATTATGTATCTCGCTAGGATACAAGCCCAATTAACGCCAACACCCTATTCATAAAAATTCATACGCGCCCTATTAAAATTAATTATACGAAAAACCCTTTGTTTATTGAGGATTCACAAGACCCATATCAGAATCATATCTATACTAAAGCACCACCTTATTACGTCATAGTATTTTATGTAGTATTCCTACACATGGATAGTCTAAAATAATAACATCAGTTCAAACAAAACTTACCTTCACAAACAAGTTGACTCACATTTTTCGCAGTCCATGTATCCAATACGAATTAAAAAAAAATTCAACGTCAGCTCACAAAAGTTTTCACAAAACATCCAAAATGACCAACATCGCGAGCAAAACTTTTAAAATTCCGAACTTTATACCGCGAGGACGTCTACAAACGACAAACGTCCACACTGAACGGCGTCCATTGACGTACTGAACTGTAACATCCCTGTTATCCAACCCTCACGTTACATTTTACAACTACCAAAACCTAAATCAGAAATTCTTTTAATCTTATTTCAAGGGAATAAGATTCAAATTTATTTTGTTGTATTAATTTCAAACAATATTTTGTAAGTTTGTTGTATATTTTGGCGGTAATACGATATCTTCCTATGGACATACATACATTTGTATCGTACATACTACGTGTGCCAGTTCTAAAGAAAACATATTGAATTTTAATGATCACAGTTGTGTTGTTTGGGTTTAATCTTCTGGAAGTCACAACAGTTTGATTGTTTAGATAGCATTGGAGAATGTATTATGATATGAAAATAATAGTCTTTGTAGCTTTGCCATATTGCCACTATATAAAAAAATGTTTTAATAAATTACTGTTTCATGGATTTGGAGGCTATTATTTCTCTGCATTTTGAAAATTACCAACATATATATTTTTTAATTTAAATAAATAATTTGCTTTAGAAGGATCACGGAAGTAAATCCACTTGTCAGACTCAGTTCTCTCATTCTATGAACAAGAGGAGCAAACATAGATTAGTGTGCTCATAACAGTACATAAAGTGCATAAAGGTATAAGTCCAACACGAAGTGCAAACCGCAAACTGAAGCCGTATGCTGCAAGTGACACTACTGGTTTCTATTAATAGTATATATTCAACATGTGATATTAAATAATAAATAGACTTAAGTTACCTACGTCTAGAAATAAGTTACCCACTATTACATTAGGCTTAAAAATTCTATAAATATAGTGTATGGTTATAAATAAATAAATAAATATATAAATAAATAAATGAATGAATGAATGAAAGAATGAATGAATGAATGAATGAATGAATAAATAAATGCATAAATAAAAAAATAAAAAATAAAAATTCTATGAAAATGATTACGAGCAGAGCGATATTGCAGCGCGCAGCGAGCGACCGCGATGTGCAGCGACAGCAGACCGTAACAGCAGCACTAGTGGTGTAGCAGACCGTAGAGCGCTGACACGTGTTTTATTTACATCACAGTACTTTCTAAACTTTTCCTTTTTGTGCCTATTATATGGTTTATAATCAATGCAGCACAACTTCTTTCTTTGGATCGGCTTTTAAATAAAATATCAGTTGGTTTGCTTTTTGTTATCATATCAAAATAAAAATTGGTCATCATCTCCCTCTCCTAACAAAAAATATTATTAAATGATGATTTTGTATGACATTGAGTCTTGCGCGAAGGTATGGAAACGAATGAGGCCTTCAGCCGTAGCATGTGCGGTCTGAAGTCCGTCTCGGAATAAAATTGTCGCGACGGCAGGGAACAATGCGGTTGACTGCAACGTCACAATACCGCCTATTTGACTATACTTGTTTTTTCTTAACATTTTTAAAAGGATTAAAAGTACATAACTGAGTAAAGAATGTTGATTTACGTCATGTCGTAATTACTCGTAATATCTTGCAATTGAAAAAATAGTCAAGTCAGTTTTACTGATAACTTTTTGTACAAAAGTATAAAATGTCCATTGCCCCATGCTTAGCAAGGAATTGATTACAAACTACGAATACAATTTTGGTTCGGATAATTCTTTAAATTAAACTTATAAACCAAAAGTATTGTTCTAAATAACAGTTGTACTGCTTAAAACTTCTAGTTAATATAGAGTGTGTGCCACAGGCGAAATGGTTGACATCAAGACAAATATGCCAAAAGCTTGTGGTGAGAGAGAGTAGCGAGAAATCCTACAACTTTGCCTCTCTCACCGTGCACAGATTTATGTCACATGCACGCAAAGTTGTCCTATTGAATAAGTTTTTTAACTTAATTTATGAATTGAAAAACAGGCTAACTGCATTTAAATAAAAATCGTATCTATCTAATTTACCTTTCTTTTTATAGACCTACAACAGCTTTTGGAAGACTGCGATTAATCATTACTGTTGTAGTGTAGTTTTCTGGTGGTGATTATCACGGTACTAAATCTAGAATTAAATAAACAGGTGACCAGATAAATCACAAGACTATGATACCAGAGACAACTAACATTATATTATAATCCTGTATCTTTAGCATCTTGTTCACAGGTGTAAGCTATGAGTATTTCAGCTTTTCCAGATTTGTCACGCAATGTATAAATTTACAGCTTCAAATTTTTTGATCATATTAGTGTAGTGTGTATTGTGTGATTTGTAAAAGCCTAAATTGATATTTAAGGAAAACAGAGCTTTAAGAAGAATGAAAAAATACTGTTTAGAATACAAATTGAACTTTCTAAGGATTGCGTAGGTATAGGTAACTTTTTATGTTTAGCTCAAAACTCTGAGACATGATCACATTTCCGCGATCCAAGTGTACACTTTATTTTTATTTAACTATCCTCTAGAATAAAGGGAAGTCCCCTTTATTCTAGAGGATACAAATGAGAGAATGACAGTATGAATAGGTGGATTTTGCAAAGAACAGTTTTTGGATCGATAGATAGAAAATTACAAGTCCTTCACAAAGAAATGAGGCATAACGAAGCAAAGAATTTCCAATAACAACACTCTGCCAATATGTATATAGTATAAAACCTGTATAGTATAAAGATTTTTTCGTAGCTGTCATAATAAACAGCAAGGGCTTGCGACTAGTTGATTTTAGGTCTCATTCTGGGACTAACAGTTTTTCTTTTCAATACTTATGATAAAATTCATTACACTTTAGCTTCCAATAATAATATTAGATTGCCTTTTGAACCATGGCATGATGACTTGAAGATATTATGTCCAGACAAATAGATACGTTGAAAATAAAACTCATCAAAGGAGTTCTAAATTGTCCCGGTCCTAAAGAGCCTTAACGAAATACAATTAACGTTCATCAAATTACCGAAGTTAGACTTTGAACAACTATTTAACTGTTCTAAGTCTGCATGAATTTTGTGAGAAATTTTAAGTATATTAGAAGAAATGGGTAGACATTACAAAATTAAATTTGTTATGTATGTACCAAGCAATATGTCAAATTGAAATTTAATATTGTATTATATTCAATATTTGCATGTCACTACAATGACAAACGTTTTAAATCTGTCACTAAATTAAAGGCCTTTATACTGTACCAACACTTTTTGGGAAATAAATAATTTCGTTTCATTTCATTTTATGTAACTATCTTAAAGTTCAGAAATTATAACTATACGCGTATGATCTGATTCACATAATTTCATCGGATAATTAATTACGAGGTATATAATAAAAAAAGATATATAATAAATGAGAAAGAACCTTAAATATTTTAAAAATTAATGGCATTAGCACTCTTATGTACCTACAATAATTACAAACACTTTACATGACACATTACAGAACACTATAAGTAAATTAATTGAAATCTGTCCAAATATTTTTGGGAGGTAGGAACCCAATCTAATATACCTTGTGCCTATGCCATTGACTCTTATCTCCCTCCCCCCTACTTCTCAGAATAGAAAAACTTATAAAGTATACAAGTGGAGAATTAATAAAATAAAGATTAAAAAAAGAAAAAACAGTTTTTGTTACTTTTAATAACAAGAACTAAAAAGTTAAAAATAATAGTAAAAGCGCGTTACACCTTCTTTATTTCTGTTGCCGTCAAAATGTTTGATTTTATTATTATTTTTAACTTTTTACTTCTTTTTATTAACAAGTAATAAAAGCTTGTTTTAAAAAAAAATATTTTATTTTCAACTTTTTAGTGTTTTTTTTTACTATGAATCAAACGAGTCCAAACTCGATGAGGTTGCGTCGTTTCATTACAGAGTTCCTATGGCCACCTTTCAGCTCCATGTCATCATCATATTGCATTGTCACGCGATATACATATGTGTTCAAAATTTCAGCTTAATCGGAAACCGGGAAGTGTGTCAAATATAACTTGCAAGACTTCATGACAAACGTCGGGACAGGAATTGAACAGAATACCCTCCACACATTGGCCGTTGATCAGATGACCACTTCAGTACACTATCCATGCCATGAATCATCCGAAATCAATATTCCTTCCTCATAAATCAATATCCTCTTATGTTTGCAGACAGTTATTTAAGTGCTTAATATTTTTATCACACAAAAGCTTATTTAAAAAAGTTGAGCGTATAAAACTTTTCACTTTGTCCCGGCGGTGGCGTGGACTGAAAGTAGGACATTGCGATGAGGAGACAATGTTTTACTAAGACAACTTAGAGGAATAAATCGCTTGGAATGGATTAAGAATATATTATACTCCCCTTTTTTGTTATAGAAATGTGTATAGCATTTTAAGAGGTTTTGCAGATCTGGAATTTGAAAAACTGGAAGATTTTCAAAGTCCTGAAAGTCTGCCAAAGTTTTATATCACGCATTTAAAAACGTATGGTTTTGGCAGACATATCGGAAAAGCTGCTCTGTATCCCTGTAGCTCTTATTTATTCACTAGCTGCACCCCGCGGTTTCACCCGCGTAAGTCCCAGTGCTGTCTGAATATCGGGATAAAAAGTAGCCTATGTGTTAATCCAGGTCTCCAGCTGCCGGTTCAGTAGTTTTTGCGTGAAAGAGTAACAAAAATCCATACATCCTCAGAAACTTTCACGTTTATAATATTATTAGGATTCTCTGATCCCTGAGACCATATTTTTAACCCCCGGCGTAAAAAGAAGGGGGCATTGTAAGTTTAACGTGTGTATTTGTGTGTCTGTCTGTGGTAACATAGCTCCTAAACTAAATTTACTTTAAACTAAATTTATTTTTTGTTTGAAAGACTTGATCGAGAGTGTTCTTAGCTATTATTCAAGAAAATTTGTTCAACCGCTCGCAGATCATCAGCTTTTTTCTAATCTTTGAAGGGACTTCTGAGTTACGGTTTTTATACTTGTGCTTTGATAAAATATATAAAAAGTTACAGCATCTCGATTTTGCATTGACAAAAACATCTTTTAGGTGATCTTTAATGTTACTTAAGATAATTATATTCCATTTGCATTTTTTGTTCATACACTTTTGTTCGTTTACTTTGTCTATCAGTTATTTAACACAAGTAATTTCAGAAGATAGAGAATAGGAAGTACAGGTTCCTGAAACTGAAGTAATGCTCCTATGTCTGGGTGGTTATAAAAAAAAATAACCACGAAGTCTAAAGTCCCGCTTCTAACCTAACCTATCCGAGTTGGATTGCTCTCAATCGGGGTGTTAACCATAATGATGGTATCAATATATATATTAAACGATAGACCTAATGATTTTCAATTAAATAAACGTTATAACGAAATAAGTTTTAGAGTATATTAATGTTATATGTAAAGAAATTATATCAACAGTTGGTATATTGAGATATAACGTTCACAAGATATAATAAACGTGAGCGTTTATTATATCTTGTGAACGTTATTGAAATGAAAATATACCAAATATCTTTATATGATATGAGACGCACCCAATACTTTGTGACGGAGTAAAATCTAGTTTAACAAACAACCTTTGAGTTGTTTATCTATATAAGATGTGGAGTCCGAAAATTGTTGGCTTTGGTTTAAATAGTAAAGGGTTGATTGTATCGATATCCTTATCTATAGCTAAACAGTAGGTCTGGTACCCCTATACACAATTACTTAATAACGTATTTAATAAGAAGTTTCCTGGGGCGTTCACAGGTTTCTAGGTGGGACCTCGCTCCGCGAGGATATTTGCCCGTTGTGTGGCCACCCCCTCTCACTCCAGAATTACGTGGGCGACCGTTTCCTCTGCTTTGAGACATCCTCTGCACAGGCTGTTTGTCACATTAATGGTGAATAGTGTTGCAGCACTGTTTGATTCACCTGGCTCTCAAAATGTGCATATTTAGAAATATTCTATATAATACTATATTCTTTATTGTACACCATACAAAAAGTACAATATTTAAAAATAAAAACAAATAATAGTACAACCAGTGGTCTTTTATCGCTAGTTGAGATTTCTTACAGACATTCTTTAAATTGAAATGGATAAATGCGAAGGATTAGTGCAAATAGTCACAAAAATATGGGTTTGAAATTTTAATTTTGTAAAAGTAATTTACGAATTAATCATGCCATAATGACTTTACAATATGAATCATGCAAGGCATGGTTTTACATTTTAAATTTAAACCATTATATTTTCACAGCTGTTTATAAGGCTCTTATTTCTTTAGAGCTTCGAGCACCCCATTGCGTTTCACTTCTCAGGTACCTAATTAATTACGTAAGTAACAACCACTTTAGTTGTAGCAAAGAAAATAATACAACTATGTAAAAAGAATTCTTTCAAGAACTGTTTTAATTTTGTTTTGTGGTGTTGTCGTGTGGAAACCCCCAAACGGTCATCACTCCACCGAAGCAAACGGTGAAGTGACATGTAGGACTCGAAAATACTAAAACCACACGATATTCCGTCACAAATGGGTAGGGATACCCTATGAATGAAGCCTCTTAGAACCCCTTAGGAAAGAGATGCAAATAATGTAGTTTAAATACATTCATATAAATTTTGTCAAGACATTAGAATGAAATACATGACACTTAAAGCTTTTTCTTTCATTCACATGAGCACATAAACTATGCTATTCTTATTATAGACATCGTTTTTTTTTTGTTCGAAGACGGGTAATTATTTGATTAACCGTAAAGTAAAATAAAAAATAAACTGTTTAATTTTAAGAGGAATGTGCACTAAGAGCTTTGTAGAATTCTTTCGCATTTCTACTTATAATTTGCCCAGAACCCTGGTAGCATTAAAACACTGAATGGTAATTCCCATCCAGTGAGATAATAATAATAATAATAACTTCACACATCCCACAATCGGCCGTCTGATCTTAAACTAGGCAGAGCCTGAACTATAGTAACCAGACTGCTGATAACCACACTTATATATATATATATATTATTAAATACGTACATCTATATATATAAAAATCAATGCCACTTTTTGTTGTAATTTTATAACTCAAGAACGGGCTCACCTATCCAAACCAAATGTTTAGGCTTTGTTCGGACTATTTAGTGGATGGTTTATGTGAAGTTTGCACAAAAAAGAAAACTTAACGAGGGACTTACGCGGGTGAAACCGCGGGGCGCAGCTAGTATTATAGATAAATTACACCCAGACAGAACAAATGATCTTGCTCATCACACAATTATTTGTCCTGAGTGGGATTCGAACCCACGACCTCTGCTGCTCTGCTGATACATAATTGCATAATTATTTATAGTAGAAAAAAAACGATACCTATTGCCTTCTGACGTCAGGTGATAATTATGGTTGGCACTGAAAATCAGTACTAGGATGTTTTATATCATTTTAGTGTATGCTGAGTGTCCATCCGTAATTACAAGAATTTAAAGCTATCGATATTGACAAGAGCTTGGTGGATAATATAATGTTTGTTAGTTATCGTGTCGTAGCATACGAACCGGTGATGGTGTCCGATATTAGTGACAGCATCTTTGCAGTGAAAAATTTACTAACGATGGAATAATTTTAAATGTGAGACCACCACCACCACTACGGCCTCACAGAAAACCGGCCGTGAAGCAATGCTTGCATTGCATTTCGCCACGTGAGTGAAGTTACCGGAGACTCTAACCCTTCCCTTTCCCTTATTCCCGTCCTTCCCCTCTCCCCCTCTTCTCCCACTCCCACCTTAAAGGGCGGCAACGCACTTGTGACTCTCGAGTTGCAGGTGCCCATGGGCGGCGGTAGTCATTTACCATCAGGTGACCCGTCTGCTCGTTTGCCCCCTATACCATAAAAAAAAAAAAGAAAACCACGGCCTCACAGAAAACCGGCAGATTGCATTGCCTTTCACCGCGTGAGTGAGGTTACCAGAGGCCCTAACTCTTCAATCCTCTATTTCCGTCCTTCCTCTCTCACCCTCTCCTCCCCTCTAATGCCCCTCTCCCCTCTTCCCACTCTTCCCCCCTCTCCCCCTCTTCCCCCACTCCCACCTTAAAGGGAGACAACGCACTTGTGACTTTTGAGTTACAGGTGCCCATGGGCGGCGGTAGTCATTTACCACAAGGTGACCCGTCTGCTCGTTTGCCCCCTATATCATAAAAAAAACAATGTAAATACTTCCCAGTCCCCAACCACTTCTTTGCAAGTCTAACGCCTGTGCCATTAAGTTATCGCCGCCCGATTAAATGCATTACGGTTAAATAACTTAACTTAAAATTACATCTAAAACAAGTAACCAAAGAGATCATAACATCTCGTATCTTTAAATTAGTAGTTAACTCTCCTTAGTTCGTTTCTAAGAACGATAAGGAACAACAATCTTGTTGGTTCTAAGTTGAACGCAACTTTTTAAATTAGAACTAAAACACATGTGTTTTTAAAGACTCCAACACCAAAGAACGCATATGGAGGAGAGTATGTCCAATATTAAAAAAAAAAATTACTAAAAAATTTATAAAAAATCTTATCAAATTTTGTTTGCATTAAGACCGCGTCGATTCTAAATTAGGATTTAACTTCACGGCCAGAAAGATCGATGTTGGTTAAGTTCAAAACTTAAATTGTCACTATATACATAAGAGATGTTACACGTGTACTCCATATACGGAATATAATCTGTAATTAAACTCCCAAATATTTGAACCTATATGAGGTGATTGTTTATAAACATTGTATTAAGATCTTATTTTAAACATTTATATTTTATTACGTATACCAATAGGTATACGTAACATGTAACCACTATGTATAATAGAATTATATCAATAAAAGTTCAGTAATTATCCGGAGCCAAAGAGTTTACTTTCGAGTGTCACCGAACCACATCGCAGTACCAAGCGCAGTAGATATCATTAATATCTGGGAGGAGGTCCATTGATCACTCACTGACTGCTCAATCCTACGACTACCTCCTATGTCATTTGTATGAATCAACTGGCTGAAAGAAAAATTACCACTATCTACGTATGTAAAAGAATGGTTATTTTTTCACACACGTAGATATAGTTACATTTCACTAAAAAATAATCGAAAAGATCATTTTCTAAATTAATTCTAATTATGAAAATGCTTTTTCTCGTGTAGATGCACATTTCTATAGAACATAATATTATGAATTTTCATGTCAACTTGAATGACTTTGATGTTTTTTTATGCAGACATTTTCAGACACATCTGGACATTCCATCAATATCCTTGGTAATAAATACCCATAGATTCGTTCATATCAGTCCTGTCTGATACGAAATATAGCTTTATCGGTCAATTTTCAAGTTCAATTTATCAGTTTCAAAATAAAATTTATGTATTGAAAATCATATTTTTTCCTAAAATTGATGGCTTTTTATATTATTTACGGGGTCTACTTTAAAATATCACCTGATAAAAATTCAGCTTCCGTACGTTTGTGTCAAACCTCGAAAAGCATTTGATGTTTTGACTTGAAATCTTTCCACAACATTGCATTTAAACAGAAGAGTGTTTTTGTATACTTTGTATTCCAAAATTTAAATAAGAGAAGAAATTCCATGCATTATAGATTGACTTATAATTTGTCATACTTACGTCATTGATATGATAATTGTCATAGCAATTGTTGTCAGAGCAAAATGTATGAAATTATACTGATTATAATAAATGTGAATATAAGTTTCTTTGTTCTTTCGTTACGCATTTAAGCTTAACGAACATCATTAAATTTTGTTTACATTTGTTTGGGGAAGAAACGAAAAGAAATGACTGTTCCTAATGGATAGTAAAATATATATTACGCAAGTAAAGCCGCTGGCAAAACTAAAGGTAAAATTAATAATGCAAAAATATCAAAAAATATTTTTTTTACGACACCATAATATTATCTGACTCACAGGAGTTAAACATGAGTAGATTTAATTACACCAAGTAACTTCCAACTTAAACCTGCTACCCTCTAAATTACGAAGCGAAACGATACATTCCCGCAACCACCAACCCTTGGCAAATAAATGGACTGGAGTTTATAGGTAGGGAGCTCGTAAACCAAAAGCAAACATAAAATTGGAACTAAACTTGAGCGTCATTCTTTCGTATGTTTATTTAGATTCCTAAATTTAAATCAGAAGATCCAGGATCATATTTACAAATACCTATTAAGAGACTATTCAAATTAAAACTATTTAATCCCAAATTGTTATTTTTTTAATTAAATAATCATGTTTTTATATAAACCATTTTAGTTAAAGAATAAAATAAACCGAAAAATTAACTACTTCCTTTTAATTTCTTATTGCATGACTAAATTATATTGAAACATAATATATTTTAAGTAAATCGTATTGGAAAGCGTGAAAGTGTGTGAATGATTTTTTAATAACCTATAGATTTTTTTTTTAATTTCATTCTTAAACTTATTCCTTTTGACAAAACAGAAAGCTGTTTTGCCTTCCGTAATTAAAATTAATAAATATTTTACTATTATGGCCGTGTGGCCACAGGGTGTCCTCATACTTGGTGACATACTTCAATGTCGCCAAGCGTAGACTAGCCGAACTACGTAGCAATAACCGATCCTCAATCGCGCAATGAAAGTTCTTGCGCTATTTAGTATCATACACAACCAAATTAAATTATTTTAATTTGACAGAGAGCTGTTGACAAATATATGGGACAGTCAATGACACGGGTCGTAGACATAAATCTTGATAAATTATGCTAAGTGTATTATTTTTTGTATATATGTAACCCAGCTGAATTCTAAATATAAGTGATTCTAATTATAATTGAAGAAATGCATGACAATAACTCATGTGTCTATGCCTTCTAACAAAAATATAGAGTTATATTAAAAGTTTTAAGTTTTTCGATTATAAAGTTAGTAAATTATTACACAAAACAACCTTTTGATGGCTAGCTCTCTGGCTACTTGGATGCATACGTACGAAAATTACCTTCGAAATGTTTACTTGTCCAAATGAGTTCTGCTACATGTGAATATTGTTGCGAAAATGGTAAATTTCTCACATTAATGAGATGTATTGTTGGATAATAGAATTTTGCTCGTAATCTGCAGTTGAGAAAAGATTTGAAAATTAAAAATGTATATTTCCGTCGTTGTATCTTGATGCTTTTAAAATGAAACACATTTACAAGTCTAAGGTAAAAGATTCTGTAGGGCACCTTGTGACAGGTATGGTGGGGATGGGGTTATCATTATATTAATAAGTGAAGAGAATTCTTTTTACCCCTTTTTAAGAAAATTTCGCGAACGTAGTAACGTGAATTTTGGAATATTTACAGTTTATATATAGAAGAAGTGCGGAAAGCTAAATTTTTTCAAACAAAATGTTGCCATGTAGTCCAGTACATACGTTGACCTGTCATGGTAAGTCTATACAATGACAACTCAAGTTATAATGGCAAATGAAAAAACCATAGTCAAAATTCGACCACCACACGATCTCTACTATAATCAAATTAATGACACATCCCCGATATCCGCCGAAATGATATCGATAGCTTATCCATTTGAAAGGTGCAAGCGTGATGTTACGTAGTTGAATTACTACTATGAATTCCTGTACACTAAAATGAGGAATTTCTTAACAACAGAATGCTATTATAACCATCACATCTAGCACCTAACAGTCAAAATTATGTCGAATATTCCAATTAACTTGATATTGGAGTTTCTGAAGCTCTGACCCTTATCAAGTGCCTCTTAGGTATGCGAACCTCTTTAGATTATGAATGTGGTCAGACAAAGGTGGCAAAACGTTCCAGAAGCATTTAGGTATAACAATAATGTTTTATGTATAGTAACAAAAGGTCCCTTGAAGCGGCGGTACTATAAAATTACCAACTCTTCAGACTTGCGGTTAGAAGTTGCTATTGACGTGGTATAAAATGAAATACTCTTTATAGCAGCGCCCCACGGTTTCATCCTCGTAAGTCCCGACCCCGTCGGGATAAAAATCCAGATAAAAAGTAGCCTATGCGTTAATCCAGGTCTCCAGCTATCTACATACCAAGTTTCATCGCAATTGGTTCAGTGGTTTTTGCGTGAAACATCCATCCATCCATCCAAACTTTCACATTAATAATATTAGAAGGATTATTATTTAAAATACTATTTATCTACTTTTTGACAACTAAACAAAAGCCAACAACTCACTCTACTTATCCTTAATAACGCCTTTTAATATAACTAGTAACCAAACATCCATTAAACGTATTCTGTATTCTTAAAGCTGCATTCCGAAGTTAATACAAGTATTTATTCCGTTCAGAATAAACACAGACAAATCTGAAGTGAAACCTTTTAACCGACTTAAAAGATGTTAAAGAATTCTTCTCCTTCCTCTAGCTTACTCGTGAAACAAATAGAAGTGGCTTGAAACTAGTTTTAAAGAACTATTCTTGTAGAAGGATAATTTTACATTTTGGCGGTTGTTTAAAATATATTTTCAAACTTTGAATACTAAAATGAACAATGTTGAACAGATACTCAGAGTTTTCGATTGGCAAAGTTACTTGATCTGATTTTACGCTTTTTACGCGTTTAATTTCGAACACATGTTTAGTATCCACGACACTAATAGTCACAATAAATAACTGCTTCAAGTAACGCGCGTCTTAGCCGGCTCACAAAAAAAATAGAAAAAACAGCTAAAATACTAAGTGACTACTTAAATATCTGGCATTAAGCTGAACTGAATAGGTGTCCAGTTACACTTTTTACGAAAATTGGGCGGACGGAGGAGTATGAAATTTCGCACACTTATAGTTTATACAGAGAAGAAGTGAACGAAAGAACAAAGTTAAAAAAAATGCAAAAACGGGTACATACAGCTATGAGTGTCCAGTATATATTTTGACCTGTCATGGTACAAAAGTCTATACAATGACAGGTCAAGTAATATTGGGCAATGAAATAAACCATGGTCAAAATTCGACCACCACGCGATCTCTAGTCCTAATTAATATGACTTTATGTATTTGTTTATTTGTTGCGCCAATTATCATGAAATTTTTGTCATGAATTTGCGTAGACATTGTTCCCTTTGACACTTGTACCCATGTATAGAAAAGGTCACAGGGTAACGTTCATCCAGAAAAAAAAAGTCGTTTCATAGGGATAACTGAATTGATCAACAAAATATACATTAATTCGAGCAAAACCGAAGTCAAAAGCTAGTAAATATAAACTAACAACTTACTTGGATCCAACAAACTAACGCGAAAGATTCCTTCCTCAAGAATTTGATCAAACATTTGACAAATCCTTCTAAAGGTATTTGTACAATCGGATAGTTATCAAGCTGGGAATGAGTTGGTTTGTCCCTTATTTGTACTTATAAAAATACATACGAGATCGCCTTGTGATAGAAATTTGACGATGGTTCATTTATTTTTAACTTTTTATTTTCAGTAAAACTTGGACTGTCATTGCGGCCTCATAATACATCAAGATAGATACAAAGTTAAGCTTATTTTAACCCCCGACGCAATAAGCGGGGTGTTTTAGGTTTGACGTATCTGTGTCTGTGTATTCTGTGTGTCTGTCTGTTGCATCGAAGGTCCCAAACGAACGGACCGATGTAAGTGCGTTATTTTTGTTTGAAAGGTGACTTGATCGAGAGTGTTCTTAGTTATAGTTCAAGACAATCATCAGCTCTTTTCTAATCGTTAAAGGGATTTTCCAGTCTAGTAGATTGGGCCTGGCTTTTTAAGGACTTACTACGTAATTATTATTGGTACCGCTTGTCCAATGGATCAGAGGAACAGTTTCAAATGAAGCTTACCGCTATTGACCGGGGAGGGGAGGGGTACATCGATGACCTTTTCATGAGGCCTCTGGCTTTTGTGGCTAGTCGATATTTTTGAAGTGAAAACTTTTTTAGCAGGGTTGTGCACTTTTTGGAATGGGTAAAATTGTTAAACTCGCATCAGGACATGTGACCTGATCGAAAATTCGTAAGACAGAGCCGAGTTTCTTATATTTTTTTAAAATATAATATTCGAAATTCAAACAAATTTATGAGCGGCCAGGAGCGCAGAACTTCCAGTGTAACCTATGGATACATTTAGATATGTTATTAGCTACTTTTTATTTTTAACCTAATTATATATTATATACAGATGTGTGTGTGTTTGTATATGCAAATACATTGTGAAGTTATGTTTTCACTTCTGACGTGCAGTCCTACGACTGACTGTTTTTTTTCATACAATGAAGTGTATAGAGATCCGTGTTTAGATTATTTTACTGTATTTCGAAAATAACTAACGAAACAAGTGTGAATTTTTTTGATACTTTTTAACATCACAAATAATTTTTTAATTTCGTGTGCATAACTTAGTGACACGGCAAGAGGGACAGAGATAGAATACATTTTAGTTTTATACGCAGTGATGAGTTCGACTCCGACTAACATTCTGTAGATATTCAAAATGTACGAACTGGGACAGAGCCAGATTCCATCGCGCGACTGAGAATCGATTGCATTGTTTCACGTAAGCTTAGATTGGTTCACAAATTGCTGGTAGCCCAGTACAAACTTTATGTGATATCATTTTGAAGTTACTTACTTTGAGTTTGTATTGGTTGTGCCTTCTTTAAAAAATAATAAAATGGGTGAAGTAATTCTGGAATATTCTATAGATCTAATTGCAGCTAACGTATTTGTCTTACTTTTTTTTACCCCCGACGCAAAAAGAGGGGTGTTACAAGTTTGACGTCGATATCTGTGTGTGTGTGTCTGTCTGTGGCATCATAGCTCTCAAACTGATAAACCGATTTCGATGCGGTTGTTTTCATTTGAAAGCCAGTTTCCTTGCGCTGGTTCTTAGCTATGTTTGGTTAATATCGGTCCAGCAGTGTAAGAGTATCAGCTCTTTTCCAAAATGATGTAAGGCATTTTGTAATCGTTGAAATAATTTTCGAGTCAAAGAGCCGTCTCAAAGTAGTAGTATTCCTGTTAAACCCTAAAGCTAGCCTAAGTTTAATGCTTGTATTAGGAGTCTATTAGGAATCTATTGGGTAGGGTTCGAACCCCCAACTGCTTGGTCGCAAGTCTGACGTCCTAGTCATTACGCTTACCGTCACTTAAATGTTTATAGTAACCAGCGACAAACTAACACAAGACCAGCATGATGATTAGCGATTAGCGGTACCTATACAGTGTTGTCATTTTAACAACCTTTTCTCCCTGTCCAATGGAGTTCTGACGCCTTTACTAAGCAACTGGAAAAAGAAAACGCCTAAATGCGCTTTTCTGTATAGTGGAAAAACTTTATAGTCAAACGGCTGACTTAATATGACTAAAAACCTGTTAAAGCCTTCCTTTTTTTTTAAATCATCCCACTAATACTATAAATGTGAAAGTTTGGATGAATAAATGGATGGATGGATGGATGAATGTTTGTTAATCTTTCACGCAAAAACCACTGAACCGATTGCGATGAAACTTGGTATGTAGATAGCTGGAGACCTGGATTAACGCATAGGCTACTTTTTATCCCGATATTCCCACGGGATCGGGACTTATGCGGGTGAAACCTCGGGGTGCTGCTAGTATTTCTATATGGCTTATCTGATAGAAATCGAGCACCGTAGCGTCTAGACATTTACAATGTCTCTTGATTACCATAGGGGTCTACACATAGCTCTATTGTGTCTGCTACCCCCTACATACACAACTACTCATACCCGCACTGATAACACAAACTAAATATTATGTGTATAAGCTGTGATACTGAGTCACGTTTATTGAATAACTCCTTAAATTATCCGTTAGCATAGATTTCTTTTATGAAATCTATGCTAAAAAATAGATTAATACAATATTAAACGACACCAAGTGAGGCAGTTAAAGTTAGTTATTCAATTGTCTGTGAAATTGCAAAAGTTGTATAAAAATACATTTTGGAGCTATAAAATCTCTCTTTTTTTATCTGCACAACTTTCGTAACAGTGCCTATAAAATGGAGTATTCGATCCAGCCTCTTTTTACTAATCCCGGGATTTTTCCAAACCAATCCCGAGATCGTGAGGTAAACCCGGGATTGTATATAGGTAGTAAACAGACGGGTCACCTGATGGTAAATGTCTACTGCCACCCATTGGCAGGTGGGAGTAACAGAAGAGGGGCAGGGGGGAAGAGTGGAAGAGGGGAAGGTCGGGAATAGGGTAGAGGGAAGGTAAACTCACTCACGCGGCGAAAAGCAATGCAAGCATTGCTTCACTGCCGGTTTTCTGTGAGGCCGTGGTATCGAGCGGACTCGAGCCGGCCCATACGTGCCGAAGCATGGCTCTCCCACGTCAGACAGTTCATAAATTAATATCAGTCATTAGTTAGTATATTAGTTTCAATAAAATTTAGCTGTCTCTTACAATATGTAAATAAACGTGAACGTAAACTTTGTAAACTTCAAATTCATACGTTAAACCTAAAAAAACTGACAGTCGTAGACTGCACGTCAGAAGTGAAAACACATTTTTTAAAGATTAATTAATAAGGAGCTGACAAAACTCAATGTTTAGATTAACGCCCTCTAGCGGATCTATCCCAGATAATACATATATATGTATTATTAGCGTGACGGTAACGAGTTCAATGCTTTTTCCCCATAGAAAAAGTGCACAAACGTGCTTAAAGAAGTTTTCACTTCAAAAAGCGTGAGGTATTCTTCGGAAACCCGGTTGGAACGAAGTTCATATACATTTAATGGATTGAATAAATTGTACCAAAATAAATACTTATAGTAAATATTGTTAAAAGTCGAAATTAAAATTGCGCCATCTGTGTAATTTGCCTTAACTAATATATGGATAATTAGTATATATCAAACTACAGTAGTATCGCGCAGAATCCACGGATAGGGTAAAAATATTTTTGTAAATATAAGAAACTCAGCTCCGTCTTACGAATTTTCGATCAGGTCACGTATCCTGACGCGAGTTTAACATTTTTTACCCATTTAAAAAAGTGCACAACGTCGCTAAAGAAGTTTTCACTTCAAAAAACTTAATCTCTTATTTTGGGTTTGATATCGTTTTCTTTCTAAAATAATTCAACTTAATGGCCGTGTTAAGAGTCAGTTTACATCAGTGGTTTGTTTTTTCAAACCCGCAACAAATCTCAAACCGTACTCGAATAACACCGTTTACAGCTTAAACTTTCATCTCCATTGTATTGATTATATCAAAGGTAGTCTCTGCAAAATTGAGTTCATATTAATGTTTCCAGTGGTAGAAAATTACCTCCGCGTCGCCTGCTCGACTACTGGGACATCTAGCTTCAGATAAATGCTATACTATTAGCATTTGTAACAACACTGCAGTTTCGATTTATCCGTTTTACATTCTGAGTTACTTCTTTTTCTTAAATATGTGTTTTTTAAATATATAATCTACTTAGTATGAAATCGTTTTAATGTTTTTTAAGACATCTCCCTCATTAGGAATATTCCTGTGTCGCGGGGGGCTTCACAAACATTCACATAACGGACACAAAGAATACTAAGACTCGGGACAACTATTTGTGGATCACACAAATTTTTGTCCCGTATGGGATTTGAACCTACAACACTCGGCGCGGCGTAGTGGCGAGGTAACTACTTAAACCATTACACCATTAAAAGCGCGTTTAAATCAACAAAATATCAAATAAAAATTCTTTTCAGCTTTATTATATTAGTATATAGATAGATAAAATTTATGATATCTACTTTTATAAGAAAATAAATAGTCGGTCGAATCACTACTTTTTACTCAACACAAAGATTAGATCGATGACGCAGTCCCTCTTACAACGAATATTGGCTCTAATAATGCAAAATAAGATTATATTTTATACTAGCTACGCACAGGTGCAATGTGGTGAACAATTATCTCAAATTAACACAAAACAATATGAAACTATACCTATGAACCTTCCTCTCGAATCGCTCCATCAACTGGTGAAAACTGAATTAAAATCCGTTGCGTAGTGTAGTTGAAGATCGAAGCGTACAGACGGCGTAAGCGACGTTGTTTTATACTGTGTAGAGATTCATAGAAATCTATGTTGAAATTCTTACCGTCAGGAAAATAGGTAGGTAAGTTAAATAAGTCGATTTTTTTTTATTCTGAAGTGTTAGTAAAATCAGAAATGTAATATATCTACGGAATTTATAGAACTACACGAACGATACACGTCAATCAAACTCGCTAGTTGGTTGCACAGTCATTTATATTATAAAAATGCACGCAGAAGGTGGATCGTAGCCCGCACATGTAAGTATGAGTTCGCACAGATACATACATAAATGTATAATAGGAAAATTGTTAGAAAATTATCTTAAAGAAAAAAAAATTTGAGTAGTGCACTCTTTCACTAATCCTACCGTTGCCTCAAAGCGTTGCTAATCTCAAAACACTGCATCCACAATACCATTCTTTTCTGAATATAATAACCACGTACAAGTTTTACGACGTAAGAGAAACGACGAAAAATAAAATCTTAAGTGCTGCCCCTGCTAATCCGAGAAAGGGAACGATCAGAAAATATAGAGGTGGGTTGTACCGATAGCTGGTTTAGTAACCGGGTTTAATCATTCGTGTTTGTTTGGGTTCGTATATTTTGTTTTCAAAATTAACTGTTCGGTGTATTTCCTTGGCATAACAGCCTTCCACAACTGTTAAAAGGTAGGAATATTAATAAAATTTAGAGAGAAAGAGATAGAGAGAGATAACAATAAATTAACAGTATATTCAAATATTTAAAGGTTTTATATTTACGTATAGCTTTTGCTCGCAGTTTCTCTTGCGTTGGTCGCTTAGACCGATTCTAACAAAGGTACCGTGTGTCCTTTTTCTATAAACCTAACAACATGAATGCACGTTCAGCTTGATTTAATGGTTGAGCTGGACGATGGCTGGCGCGTGCGTCATGCTCGTGAAAGAGTGCAATTGGTCGGGGCTGGCCATCTTCGCACTGCTATTTGGATTGAATTTGAATATAGTAGTATTTTCACGCGATTGTTTATATTTTAGATGTTAGAGTACCCTGTTATTTAATTTGCACATAAAAACAATGTAAAATAATAATAACTTGTAAAAAAGCATGTTCAAAAAGAATGTCCTTGGAGTTTCTGACCTGTTCTTCTATATAAGATCTACGTATTGGAACAGGCAACACCGCACCGTGGCGTCGGCTCCCGGCCGGTCCGACACAGGTACTTGCCTAAGCAACCGTGTCCGGAAAGCACCTGCGTCATCCGAAAGGTGAGGGCTCCGTGTCCTCTCTCCAACCACTCTCGAAGGATGGGTCTTACTTACGCACTGGGTCGTGCAATTCATTGCTCCCACTCCACCACCAGAATCTGGCGGAACTCGATTCGGGATTTAAAATCTACTCCTGACAATTCAAAAATACCAATTGGTTTAACTGAAATAAATGCTTTTAATTTGTTATTTCAACAAACAAGTAAACAAAGTCACATTTGCGTTTATAATATATTTCTAGTTATAATAAAGACTTAAATCATCTAATAATTTAATTAACTTAGATGCCAAATGATGAGGGTCAGATAATAACCTATCTTTGTTAGATCCAGGTACTGTCACCATTGTATTAAATAGTCTCAATTTAGCCCAGTCTTCAACATATTTGTAAGTTACCTCCTTAAACTCATAAATTAAAATTTTTACACTAAAAAAAAGTTTTTGTCTCCTGTAGACTGAATTCCATCGACGGGAAAAGTAAAGACATCTTACAATTGACTACTGTATGAGTTTTCAAGTATACAGAAATAAAACAAATCATCTAATAAACAAAGCCAAAAGCAAGCACAGTGTTGCCAGCCCACGATAAAACTTTACGATCCATATTGTCCGCCCAATGAAAGGAAAAATAATGTCATATTATATTATAAGCGGCGTTTCAGTTCGGATTTCCGTTACCACTCGAGAACCTCTGTTTTACGCGGAATTTCTTTTATTTTCTTCCGTTGACAAGGAATGTTTTGGGTCATTGGTTTGTAGACTGTTGTATTTAATTTTTGCATTGGCAATAAATGAGTTAGAATACTTCGGAAATGCCCTCGGTCTTTTTTCAATTGTTCCTTCTGTTCTTAAGTGCTTTAGTTCTTTTAAACATTTTTATTCAGTAAATGGATCGGTCAATTTGTTTTATTTTGAATCAATTCTCATTGCAGCCTATTATGTAACTATTTAATTAATTTGTAGCTACATTCCTATGTAGCTACGAACTACTAGAAAGCATAAAACTTAGTACTTATTTTTATTTACGTGTTTGTGTGTAAGTACATACAACAGACAACCAGTTAGGATGAATTTATAATCTGCACGTATATCATACATGGTATGTATATGGTTAATAATGTTTTGTTTCTGTAATGAATTTATACGTAATGCATTGTGAAAGATAGAAACAGATTACCTTCTATTCTGCAGATTATGTAAGGTTTCTGGGTACGGTAATTGAAACTCCGTGACAGAAACTCAAAATTTCTTGGCTGTAAAATTAGGTGCAAGATTTGAACCACATATATAATCACTTCAGAAGTGACATAAAAACTAAACTTAGACACAAAGGCCTGTTGGTCTAGTGGTTAGTGATCCTGACTGCTGAGCCAGAGGTCATGGGGTCAATTCCCACCCAGGACAAATAATTGTACGATGAGCACTATCATGTGTTCTGCATCTGGTTGTAATTTGTCTATAATATGTATGTATTTAGTTGTAGGTTTATAAGTATGTTTATCAGCAGTCTGGTTGCCATAGTGCAGGGTCTGTCTAGTTAGGGATCCGACGGCCGTGTGTGAGGTGTTTAAGACACTCTTCACATGGCCATGTTATGAGTTATAAAGACAAGCCATGAAATTATTATTGTGCAAAAAGCAATAAAAGCATTTTTTTTTTATCTTTTTGTGAAATTACAGAAAACATCATTAACTTCTTTGTAAATTAATGGAATAGTTAAAAACTAAGTTAAATCTTGCGTAATGAAACTGTACGAGTATCAAAACTATAGTGACATCAAATTGTCCAAACTTATTCAATTTACCAACATCGAGATATAATCGATTCGTTTCACGGTGAGGCGATTAATGCGATTCTGGCAATCGACTCGAGACACTTCACGGAATCGTTACAAATTGAATTTGTGGATTCTCGCTTCCTGTTTTTATGTACGATCTTATTTTGAACGTTAAAGGAGAAATCTAAAAGAGAATTTACATAAATGTAAATGTGGCAATTATATGAATGATTCCCTGACAAAGCTCTGAAAATAAAAATGTTTATTGTAAGAAATAAACAGCTTTTAAGAGAAAAGAGTGCACAATAGTATTGGTTTGATTGTTTATATCATTGAGCGCCATTCGTCGAGCTTTACTGCTTCGTTTCAAGATTCTTATGTTAATAAGGAGATGATGTCATCTCCTTATTAACACATACCTACAACACTCTTCTCATCATCATCTCTTCATCATCTCTTACTACACTCCGTTACTCTAAGGGTTTTTTTGCTATAGATGTGTGTCTATAGCAAAAAAACCCTTAGAGTAACGGAGTGTAGCAAGAGATGATTTTCCGTCTTTGTGTTTGATCATATATAGGCTGAGGCTCCAATGTGAGCACTTTAACAGCGCAATACAGGGTCAGTTAAAATTCGAATTCGTTAAAGTTAGGATATAACAGTTCAGATTCTCCTAGCAGGATTAGGATAGGAGGAACAAACCTTTATACTACAACAATCCACACACCATGAAAAGCTGTAAACCTTTTTAAGGTAATTCTTCTCCCTTATTGGATTATAGTCGACGAATATAAAATTACTAGCCATCCCCACAGTTTCACCTGCGTTTATGGTCACTGGTCCGCTCCGTCGTGGTGAGATGTTATATAGCCTATAGCCTTCCGCGATAAATGGGCTATCCAACACTAAAAGGATTTTTCAATTCGAACCAGTAGTTCCCGAGATTAGCGCGTTCAACCAAACAAACAAACAAACTCTTCAGCTTTATAATATTAGTATAGATTTTTTAAAATTAAATTCGACTATTCGTTTTTGAAGAAAAACTTCTTTAGAATCGTTGTGATTTGAAATTCGATGAAACGAAAAATCGTCACGACGAAGAAAAAATATATTCAAAAATATGATTTAGCTTGCGAGAGAATGAAATAGAATACAAGTTTACAGTGTTTTCTATAATCTTTTAAAAAAGACAAACATATTCATAAATAGGATTTAGCTACGAGAACATACGATGGAATATAAGTATCAGGTGTTTCCTATAATCTTTGACTTTGCGTACGTACGTACTACCAAGCCTTCAGAAAATATGCCAATGTCAACGTGGTATAATTTTTGTGCATTTGCGTATTAAAAATTCGTTGGTTAATTAATTTATGTTAATTATTTAATACATCTCTGTTAATTTGACCAATAACTTTTATATAAATCATCTAAAATTACATTTATTAACATATAGTAATTTATTTGTGTTGTTTTTATATTTTATTTCTCATTCTCCCGTAGGTTCTTCTGAAGTTTCACTTCTGCCGTGTGTGAATTACACACACCCACACTTTTTTTTATTGTGTTGAGCTATATCTTGACAATTTGTAAACCGATTTCAATTATTATTTTTTTAATTGAGTTGGTTGTACTCAAGGTTGGTTCTATTTAAATTTGAAGATAGTATTCCACCTCCAAGGGTGGAAAATTAAGGGATGAATAATACAGCTTATTAGAATATATCAAGATTTAAGCGCATTGAAATCTTTGATACTTTTTTTAAGAGTTTATTATCTCACTAGCAGCACCCCACGGTTTCATCCGCGTAAGTCCCGATCCCGTGGGAATATCGGGATAAAAAGTAGCCTATATGGTAATCCAGATCTCCAGCTATTTACATACCAAGTTCCATCTCAATCTGTTCAGTAGTTTTGGCGTGAAAGAGTAACAGACATCCATACATCCATACATTCTCACAAACTTTCACGTTTATAATATTAGTAGGATCTATCATAATAATCAATTTTAAACTAAACTCAAATTAATCATACAGTACTTCCTAAGCTTGCATCAAGTTCCAAGGTTTCTAAACGATGTTCTATTCATTGTTGAGCTGAAGAAAATCACTTTGTCCGTACAACGGAAGTTCATTAAGATCTACTAACTGGTGTTACAAATGAGTTCTGTTAGTTGGTACCTACTTTTTAGAATACCTTTGAATGTTCCAGGGACTCTCGTTTAAGATTTGTGGGAAACTTTACGTCTACTATTTAAACATAACCTACATTGCGAATTTATTTTCTCATAAAATTGCCATATTGTCATCTGTTATACATAAGTTTAAAGGGTATTGTCGTATGTAATACGTATTAGTGGAAATTTCCCTATCATTTGGTTCATAGATATGATTAGAACTATCCTATTCCACTAACAAAACCAAAATAATTGTTTTAACTGACGAAAAAAAGGAGGTTCTCAATTCGGCCGTGTGTATGTGTATATTTTTATGTATGTTCAGCCCTCACTCCGTTATTTATGAACTGATTTTGATGATTCTTTTTTTGTTAGATAGGGTATACCTCAAGGGTGGTCCCATGTCAAGGAAGTCAGCATCTGATGATAGGATCCTGATAAAATTGAGAGAAACCCTCGAAAATTGTAGGAACGAATAGTGTTTCTGTTTACTTTTCATAACTTAATCAGGTATTTGCATTTAGGAAACTTCGTCAAGCTGCCACATCGTGAAGCTGAGCTGGTGATGGAAACGATACCATTCCTAAACAGTCAGAAGTTAGATATAAAAACTGTGGTTTTAGTGACAGAAACCACTTAATAGAAATAAAATTTGATGGTTTATGTAAATAAGCTCAATACTCAAGACTTAAAAGATTTATTTATTTTTTGCTTTTTAGTTCTTTTCGTCGGTTTAATTTTTTTTTTTAAAGTTTTTTAAACTTACGCGACTTTGACACATATTAGATGTGTAACTCGGGATAATATTTAAAAGGTACAATACCTTTTTGGTTACCCGACGTTTCAATCGAATTGCACCGATCGTGGTCACGAGTTGACCAGTGGACGCTAAAATAAACTTAAATAAAAATAATAAAACTAAACGTCCATTTATTGTGTTTAATAATGTAATTAACATGTTTAGGCTGATTTTGGTTATATTTAAACTTAATACCCTTTATACTCGTAAACCTTTGATCCATATTTTGTTTACTAATGTGGACTTTAATTAAAGTAAAAACAAATAATAATAATAACTCCACACATCTCACACACGGCCGTCTGATCCCAAACTAGTCAGAGCCTGTACTATGGTAACCAGACCGCTGATAAATATACTTATATATTTCTAAATACATACATATTATAAATAAACTACACCCAGACACAGAACAAATGATCGTGCTCAGCACACAATTATTTGTCCTGGGTGAGAATCGAACCCACGACCTATGGCTTAGCAGTCAGGGTCACTAACCACTAGACCAACGGGCCAGTCAAATATTTTTATTGTTTTTTGGTACGTCAGTTTCATCATATTAAGTTTATGGTTTCATCACACTCTCCTCAGTATATTTTGTTTTTTTTTTAAACTAGATTTTTTTTTGGGGCATTTATCCAATAAGGACATGTCAGCCCTGATCTGTATATAGATGCTATCTTCACATCGTTACATCGGAAGAAGCCAAAGAGAAATTACTATTTTAATACTTGAATGTCTTTAAAATGAGTTTTGGCCTTACACTTTTATAGCGCTACAAAAGACCAGAAATGGTCGAAATAGCTAAAGGCTCTCAAACAATACTAATACACTTTAAATCACCGTAAAAGTATTGTAACATGAAATGAGAGAGTGGTGATTTTTTAAAGTTATGTAGATCTTGTATCAAGAATGATTGTTTTTAGTGGAGTGAATCTATTTGTGTTTCGGTGTTTCTGCCATCTATATTATTGCAATTTGAAACTCGCTTAGAACTGGCAAACGTTAAATTAGCTCTCCCTTTACATACATATACTCACGCGTGTATCCACGAAGGGGTAAACAGAGGCATATTGAACACCCACATTAAATTTTGCCAACGATAATTCAGTCTCATTCACGTAAAAGCTTTAGCTATCAACGGGCACTTTGGGAATTGAAAATAGGTGTATATTGAGAGGGAAATGTAGATGAGCAGAGAAGACAATGGAAGGAAAGGGATATTGCTTATATGGATGGATTGGAGAGTGTCAGCAATAGCTTGAGCAAGTCATGGTCACGTATCCTGTTACTCAAACTGGCTGTTGTCGGATATAAGCGAGCTCTCTAACTGGGCCGCCGCATATATCCGCCGATATTGATCATTTCTCTTCTAATTTGCTAAGGAGGGGTATTTATATTACAGCGCCTCACAACGTTTGTTTTGTTGGTAATGGATTTTAAAATCCGAAAGTTATTGTGTCTCAAACTCTCTGTTCATATTTATTTATTTCTTAAAAAACGGGGCCTTATATCTGAAAC
This sequence comes from Euplagia quadripunctaria, assembly GCA_963859945.1. Classification (NCBI taxonomy): domain Eukaryota; kingdom Metazoa; phylum Arthropoda; class Insecta; order Lepidoptera; family Erebidae; genus Euplagia; species Euplagia quadripunctaria. The sequence goes on from OY982583.1 coordinate 3,966,682, forward strand.
AAAAAAGCAATGTTAACATGCCAAATCTCACTTTTTTACTGTATAGCATCCAAGTCTGCCGACCATACTCTGGCGTGAAGCCAAGACTGAACGATGTGTAATTATTTCAACGCAAGTGTGTCGAACTTAAATTTAATTGTGCATGTTTCATTTCTGGTATTTTTTTTCTTTATTCAATAATTACCCGCAACAATACACTTAGAAACTAACTATAGAGTTCTAGGGTTCTTCAAAAATGTTTTGTAAATCTAATAGTTACTACGACCTCTTACTTCAGGCAAGCAGAATGCTTGGTTGCCATCACTATGGCATAATACATCATAGTTACAGTGAAAAAGAGCCAAAGAGCTCTTGTGACTCCACAAACACTATATTTTTAGTTATTGGTCTTGGAAATATGGTGGAACGGGTGCTATGACCCTCCGACACAAAGGAAGGATCTTCCGAGCTGATCATGCCTCGCAGACCCCGGCCCAACGGCTGAAATTTCATTGCACAATGCAGTATCACTAGTTACTATGCAGTTCGGCTTGGATTTGCGAGATGGTTCTAAAGTATGTTTTGCTGTATGTGGATGACGCCACAGGAACAATTATCAGTAAACTGTAGAGACTCCATCAGTTAAGTTGTTCCTAAGTTAAATGATAATATCTATTATACAGTAATAGAATAAGATTCTTACACGCTTTATATTAGCTTCATTTGTATATTTGTTTGTATGTTTATAACCGACTCCTTTTGGCGCGATTTTGACCCACTTTAAACGGCTAGATTTCATTCAAATTTTGCACACCTGTCAAAGACATCGGTCTTTCGAATGTCAAAAAATCGAATTATTGCATTGTCATCGGACAATGCAATAATTTGATTAATTTTTTTATTTTTAGTTGAATTTTCTATAAAAGCGTGTTTTTTTAGTTTTTTAAACTATAATTATTATTCATTTATTTAAACTATCTCGTCTTGAAGTCAACCTAAATTCTGCAGTTCTGGGTTACAAAACGTTACGTAAAAGGTTCGTTCCCCATTACGTAGGAGCAAAAAAAGTAGCAGACAAAATAGACTCCTTTTTTTTGTTGCTGAAAACCCCCTCGGGCCGTCACCCCACCGGGGTTTTCAGCGTGCGTAGTGTTGGAATCGCAACGCCTAAAACTACACGATGTGCCATACTGCCATACACGCCTAAAATAAGAGGGATCCCGGGAACAGCTTTTATTAATCCAGAGACAAAGTATACCCCCAAATTTCTATTCATATGGTTATTTATTTGTTCGCCAACATAATTATTTATTTAAAATAAACAAAACTGAGATATTTATAAAATGTTTTCGTTTATATTTTTAATTCATGTTGATAATAATTCCTTAACAAATAGTGTTCTGCTAAATTTGTTCCTAAACGTATTCGCACTAAATTTAGTACGCCAGTGGAAGCGAAGACGGTTTTAAGTTTTCAGGATTCCGATTTCGTTATTTTTGTAGGTTTCACTTGTAACATAAAACTCCAAGGATATACAAAAATCCGATCCAAGGAGGGATATAAAAAAGAGGGAAATACTATTATACGGAAATTCGATATTTTATAATTCAGTCATGAAGTTGGATGTTCCAGTTATCTTGCTTGTAGTACCATCGCCCTCAGAGTATTTGAAAGTCCGTTATAAAATGTTGAGAGAGTTAGCAAAGTGTAATACAATACGTTGTAATTAAGTGATATTAAGATTTCTTTAAAGAGAATTCGACAATGGCTTTGGAAAATTGTAGGACATGGGACAAATGTGGGGCGAAAGGGGCGAAAGACTAATTTATTCACAGACGGTCACTTGGAGGGTAAGGCCAAATTAGCCTCGAAGAAACTTGGTGTGCTGAATAGATCGAGACAGTATTTCACCCCGGCCCACCGCCTACAACTTTATAAGGCGCAGGTTCGGCCGCATATGGAATACTGTTCTCATATCTATGCAGGAGCGCCCCAGCTTCTTCCTCTTGACCGCATTCAACGGAGAGCGACTCGAATCATCGATTGCCAAGGTATTTCAGATCGGCTTGTCGCTTTGGCGTTGCGTAGAGATGTAGCTTCACTATGCATTCTCTATCGCATGTATCATGGGGAGTGCTCTGAGCAATTGTTCGGACTTATACCGGGCGCAACGTTTCGCCATCGTTCAACGCGACAAAACTTTCATCCCCATCACCTGGATAATTGGCAATCCACCACTGTGCGGTTCTCCAGATTTTTTTTGCCTCGCACAACCAATCTCTGGAACAAATTGTCGCCTGCGGTATTTCCGGACCGATACGACCTTCAAACCTTCAAGAAAAGAGCGTACTCCTATCTCAAAGGCCGGCAACGCACTTGTGACTCTTGAGTTGCGGGTGTCCATGGGTGACGGTAGTCACTTACTATCAGGTGACCCGCCTGCTCGTTTGCCCCCTATAATATAAAAAAAAAATTAAAAGACACGAATTATTGTAGCTATATGCTACATACATAATTATACAGGCTGCTACAGAATTACAGAAAGATGTGGTCAAATTTTAAGGGCATTATGTCATATAGCCAACAAATAGTTGATTTAGCTTGAAAAAAAGGGAATTTGAAAAATGTTTTTATTAATTTATTTTTATTTGGAATTTCAGAAAAATAGGGACATTCTAGCAATATCTTTGGTATTAAATAGCATAGTTTCATTCCTGTCAGCCTTCTCTCGTACGACAGATTATCTTTATCGATCAATTTTTAAGTTCAATTTGTCGATTTCAAAATAAGATTACTGTACTGGAAAAAGAAATTAATTGTTAGCGCTTTACGTTACTCACAGGTAGGCATGCCATCACTTAAATTGCCGACACCGGACTAAAACTTAAAAAATCCCGGACACATGGGTGAAATCGAGATTCTTTCCCGGACAACTTAAAAATACGCCAATTCCATTTACATTTTTAACTTGTTAACGATTCATCTAACAATTATAATTTTCACAGTGTCCGGGTTTTACCCGAACTCTTTTTGAAAACCCTACCTGGACGCTCCCCGGACGCTCTCTAAACTAGGACAAATCTGGGGAAACCCGGACGGATGGCAGCCCCACTCACGGGATCTACTATACGACCCTAAAATATGACCATACATTTCTGTAACATCCTGTATAATCATTATCCTAACTAGTAATATGCCAAAGTGAGTTTGTTTGATTGTTACACTTTCACGCCTTAACTGATCAACATGAAATTGTCTACACGCTGTACACAGAAAAGAAGATACCTTTTATCTAAAAAAAATGTACTGTTCCCGAGAAATACTGGAATTGATTGACCAAATCTACATTAAGGTGAACAAAGTCGCGGGCAAAAGCAATTTTTTTTTTTGGAATAGGTGGCAAACGAGTAGGCCAGTCACCTGATGGTAAGTGACAACCGCCACCCATGGGCACCTGTAACTCAAGAGCCACAAGTGCATTGCCGGCCTTTAAGGTGGGAGTAGTGGAAGTGGGAAGAAGAGGGGGACAGGGAAGGGTTAGGGCTTCCCGTAACCTCACTCACTCTCCAAAATACAATAAAAGCATTGCTTCATTGCCAGTTTTCTATGAGGCTGTGGTATCACTCTGGTCCGCGTGTGCGCAAGTGTGCGTGCGTTTATGTGTGTGTGTGTGTGTGTGTATTTATACATTGTAAGCTATAAAAAAAAACTGTCAGTAGGACTGACCATTTTTTAACCGATGAGTGCTATTATTATATTTGCCGCCAAGCTATATTGAACGCCAAGCTGGCGTCGAACACCTCCCCGATGCGGTCGGACATGTGGTCAAGGGCAAGGACCAAAACTCGGGCCGGCCCGGGGGCGGTGTTCTTAGAAAGGATCCGTAGAACAGCCGCCCCTACCTCCGCCTCCATGACGGGCGGAACACCATCCTCCTCGTCCTCCCTGTCGTCTCCGGCCAAAGGGGCCATCGACGGGGGTACGTGCTCCGCCCGTTGCGGGAAAAGGCCCTCAACCACTTCCTGCAGGTAGCTGGGCTGGAGAGTCTCCGTAAGGGGGGGGGGGGGGGCTGACGCGCGGAGCACCTGCAACTCAAGAGTCACAAGTGCGTTGCTAGCCTTTAAGGTGGGAGTAGGGGAGGAAGAGGGGGAAAGGGAAGGGTTAGGGCCTCCGGTAACCTCACTCATGCAAGCATTGTTTCACTGACGGTTTTCTGTGAGGCCGTGGTATCGAGCAGAGTCGAGCCGGCCCATACGTGCCAAAGCATGGCTCTCCCACGTAAAAAGGTGTACCAAGTCACCTTATTTAGAACTGGCTTTTTGATTCACGGTAAACTTATTTTTATATCCCTTGGGAACATATTTAGCACCTCTGACAATGTAGAGTTCAAAAGTTTCAGATGATCGGTAGAGAAGTCGAGACTTGAAAAAATAACAAATGAACAAACAAACTCATAGTTACACATTTTATACCTAAAGTGCGGACTGGACATGGCCTAATGTTAGCAAGAATGAACAAATCCTGGATATATCTACAAAAACAATTATACAATTATTATAAATTTAAATAAATAAAACAAAAGTAAAAAAACATACTTTGGTGAAAACACCACCAGTAAAGGACCCCTTGCAAATATTTCAGTAGTCCGAGTGTCGCTTTACTTAATCCGTAACTGTATACTTCCACCTTAATTGCAAGGGGTTAAAATAAACAAGTGGTTCAGAACAAATTTAATTTACTGTCCTGAAAGTGAAGATTACGAATTACCGTCAAAACGAAACGAGTTTTTCAACCGCAAAATACATTTTGCTGGCGTAAGAAAATTTTATAATGGCGCCTAGTAATGACCTCTGAAGGATCTAGCTGCTTTCTACCGAGTAAAAAGTTATGTGGGTCTTTATTGAGGTACGTAGTGTCTATTCTCATCTACTTGTTTTGCCTTCGACTGAAATACGTCTAAGGTTGAACAAACCTAACCCCTATTCACTATTATTAAAATAGCTTAAAACTTTACTGTTGCGGCTCAATCGCCTCTTTAGACTTTTTATGACATAAGTTTATTAATAAAACTTCTTAAAACTTAACAGGTTTAATATATTTTCTGGTACTTATTAGGATGATGTATTTAGTAGAATAGCACTTTGTTTATAGATTGTTGATATAATGATGTATTTATACGGGAATAACAAAATCACGAAAGGCCTCCAGTCAGCCTGTGACCACGGCCAGTGCAACCTGGTCGAAACGTCAGGCAATTCAGAGGTATGTAATACCTTTTCGTGATCGCGTTAGTTCCCGTATAAATAAATAATTATATCATGGAACGCGAAAGTTCAAAATTTAGTATAGATTTATTTATTTTTTTAAAAGAATACTAGCAACGCGGGTCACACATTGCTAGTATTCTTGTTAACCCCTCGAGCTGAGCGAAATGCTTGTGTTAGGAGTGGGTTCACGTGGTTCCGGATGTCTTAATGTCTTAAATTAAAGCTATTCCCGGATCCCTCCTACTTAAGACGCAGTACGGCACACCGTGTGGTATAAGTCGGTTCGATTCCGACACACCGCCCCACCGAAAACCCCGGTGGGGTGACGGCCCGAGGGGGTTTCCATACGCACAAGAAAAAAGGAGTGGGTTCACATCGGTAGTGCACTGGGTGGGGTTCGAACCCGCAACCACTTGCACGCAAGTCCAACGCCTTAGCCATTACGCTACCACCGCTTTACTAGATACAGAGTCCATTGCCAATTTTAGCTACATTGTTACATTAATTTATCAGTCATTTACATTGGAAAAGCAATAAATATTGATTACTGAGTACTGAAATTTAACAAATTAAAAATGAAAACCACAAAAAAAATTACATGTTTTACATCGAATAATTTCATTTGCTTTTAGGTTTTCTTTAGGTATGGTATAGGGGGCAAACGAGTAGACGGGTCACCTGATGGTAAGTACCTCCGCCCATGGACACCTGCAACTCTCTCGGTCAACTTTTCGGAAACAACTGGCAAACATCTTCGAGAATTGATTCCAGAGTTGGGCGTGTTATGTACATACAAGTTTGTTTGAAAAAAAAAATGATTTTATTGCAAAAACCTTAGCGTACATTTTCAGCGTACACAGTGACAGCTTGTATTCTGTGGTGACAGTCAATGTATGTAACTTAAGTTTATAATTAAAATAAAATAATACCTAAACATATAAGTATCTAAGAACTCACTCTAACAATGACATAATATTATAATTAAGAGATACATTGAAAATAGTCACCTACTTCACAAACATCATATTAGAATATAAATGACGCATCATTTTTGACATGGTAACATGTGGTCATCTTGTGTCTGTATGTCTTTTTGCTTTATTCAAGAATAATTTTAAACAAATTATCGCGGTACATAGTACACATATGCACTGATTTTCCGTGCCAATCACAAACGTCACCCTAAAGTCACGTTGTTTGTTAGCGGAAACCTGGTCCAAAGTCCTGGTTTATTCAAATTACCCATCAACTTGAAATGTAAGGCTGATACGTATAATACCATCCAGGTACAGCTCTCTGTGGATTCTGATATGACAATCATAGCATCTACGATGGATAGCGTGTAGCCCTCAATTCAATGCAGCTTCAGTGAGATAGAGCATTCAAATAGGAAAGTGAACTTGATTTCAAATTGTCACGAGTATTTTAGTGAGGTAAATTTTGTGAAAATAAGTATTCTGTATTGTGCACCAATAAAAACAAAAATACAGAAACAGATATTGTATATCATAAAATGCACAATGGGTGGGGGCTTATCACAAATAAGCATTTTGTTTCCTTTTGTGTGTGGAAACGTCTCAGGCTGTCAACCCAACGGGGTGAAACCACACGGTACGCCATAGTGCGACTAAAATAGGAGAGATTCCGTGAACAGCTTTCCAGCTCCTAGTGCCTGCATGCAAAAGTGCGGGCACCACCTTCTGGTAGAAATCCCTCAATTAAGCGACGTCCAGGCACACGCGAACGCTGCCTCCTCGCGGCTGGCCACTGGCACAATTAGGTTCGAGTGGAGATTATCCTCCCGGAGCTGTTCTGCCACTTCGTTCTGCGAAAGGACACAGAATCCTCATAGAAGATTGCGACCGCGATTAAGTTCCTGTCGCTACCGGCCATGGAGCGTATGACGGCTGGCAGCAAGAGATCCTCTCTGATGACTGCAGTGGGACGCCGCGTCGTCCAAGCAGATTAAATTCGCCAGCGTGTACTGAGCCAAGTCCTCATTACAGTCGCAGTTGTGATAGTTGGGACTCAATTCCCTCCTAGTGACCGAGTGCAGGTACTGCCCGAAGCAGCCGTGCTCGGAAAAAACCTGCGTCAGTCGGAATTAAAGGTTCGCGTTCTTCAGCCCTGCCCACTCGACGATGACCGGCTGGAGCGCCTCCACGGTTTCAAAGCCAACATGTGGAGCCTCATGCCAGGATGACCAACGAGCCATCGCAGCACAGTGAGTGGCTTCAAGCCATCTCTTTGAATGGAGGCAGACTGCCGCTTGCCGCCCGGGACTCAGTCTTCCACCAATAAACTTTGACAAGCACTTCCTCTGCCTCCAAACCACGTTGGCTGACATGCGCGTTGTAAGGTGCCCTTAACCAGACAACCCCTGTGTACATCCATCTCGTAGCAACGCTGGGATTGCCCAAATAGGGTAAGACCCAAGGGCGGATGCAGCGCCGATGCATGAAATGTCAGGCAAATCAGAGGTATGTACTCAAAATAATAATATTATCATGGAACGTGAAAGTTTAAAAGTTAGAAAAATATGTTTATTACTTTAGAATCAACTCCACCGTCCTTTCAACTCGCCACTGCAAACGGTCGTTCCTAAAGTGAAATTCATATGCGGCTTGCAGCGCCCATATTGTTTGCGTCGTCTGTCACGAACCGGCGATTCGTGCGGGAATTAATGTGTTATAGTTTTTTCTACTTTTTGGAACCATGGTATATTTCAAAGGTCCAGTTTCAATTTTAAATAAAAGTTTCTGGACGAAATTTTGTCTCTCTCAGTCAAGTCTCGGTCAGAGGATGTGATTGTTTCAATTCAAAATTAGAAAACTGCTGAATTTTGAATTAATTTTTACCACTAAGTTAAAAAAACTTAACACGTGACTGTCATTTGCTAATTTTATCTCATCCTATATCTCTTTTCTCCATTGAACTTTACTCGTAAGCCTCATGAGCATCAGTTAAACCTTATTCTTTTGTAGTGTGGATGACCCTTACTGTGCGAAACCTTCTAGAAAACTCTTTATTCAGCAAATATCATACTAAAGTCTTAATAAGCCATCAGAGCAAATATCAGAGCAGGTATCACCAACATTTCGATATAATTCCCAATCTTTCAATCAATTTACGAAATAAATTTACACCATATTCGTATTACCGGATGCTACACACCAGTACTATTCACTAAACTACATTTGGTCCAATTCCGTCCAATTCCGTTACAATTACACGCCACTTACTGATACATGCAGAGCTATATACATGCAAATGTGCGTCCAGATGCGTCTCACCGCATCTGGGCCGCCATTACTGGCCGCCTTTGGTGAGAATAGTTCTTGCAATTCATGAATGCGTGTTTGTCTTATAGATGTTGAAATATAATATTTATAATGGGTTAGGTGTAGAATAGTGTAATTTTTATATGCGATAGTTTTTCACCTATTGCATTCTTAATATTTTTTTTAAATATTAAACACCTATCAAAAACATGCTTTGAGTAGATTACTTTTGTCATTTTTGTCACGGTGTATTTAAAAGATAAACAGACTTCAGTTATGATAACATCTCCATGCTTTACTTATCTTACGAATGCGTTATTCAATTATTTTTTTATATATTTCTAATTTAAACTTTTCAAACAAAGATTGATTTGTCATTGGATCACCAAAAATTTGTACATGTAATATTGTAATGTTAATGAACCTAAGATAGTATCCACTCTCAGTAGTGAGTTCGACTCGTCTTAAGCACTTTTAAGATCATCATAAAATCAGTGAACTCGTTAACAACAGTTTAAGTACGAAAATCAAGTGGCATGTTAGCCACAACAAAACAAGGGGTTATATATACCGATTCGGAGTAATTTCGGTAACAGAATTGGGGCGGCTATCGCTACGACGCCGCCATGCGGGCCACCCGATATTCCAATGATACGGCTACAAGCGTTGAAGCTGCATTTATGCTGAAGAGTCCACTTGAATCATTTGACTTGTTTGATTACTTGACAGTAGTAGTATTAGTTTAATAGGCTCGAATAAAACCAATCATTCAATCTACAGATAGTAAAGTTCGTTGTGTTTTTATATTTTACATACGCAAAGGATTATCTTTACGGGTGTAAAATATAACTCAAGCTTAAAAAAATATATTATATTTACAATTTACGCAAGCTGGGAAAGTAAGTGATTAGTGATAATTTAATATCAACTGTAAACACAAATTTGAAAAATTTAAGGCCTTTTTCTTTGAGGAAGATATTAAATATTTTTTTTTTTTTAAATATTTCCATAAAATATGCACTTATTATTTATATTCGATAATTACTATATTCTTTCTACAGTAGTGGGCGGTCTGCATAGTTTATTCTAAGATGTAATGAAAATTCAACAATCTTGTACACAAAATTTAATAAAATGTATAACTGTTGAAATATTATAAAACTACATTGACATACTATTTCTAACATTAAAATAAATATGCGTTGACGACAGGGCACCGGTCTGGTTGGTCCGGTTTGGTTGGATTGGTTTGAATTTTTACTATGAATACATTGTATGTGTAAAGAGCAAACAAATGTATCTGAGTAAAGGTTTATTACCCATAGTACAAGGGTCTAAATAACGCTTTAGGAAAAGCATGTATACAGATGAACCGCCTAATTATAATACACTGTAGTAAACCTGTGTTTATAATATTTCTGTGCTTCAGGAGGTAGGTAATTACGATATTATAATTGTTTGTGCGCTATTTACTTGCCTGTCTAAATGCAGCATCCCCTGTAACAACATGTTATCTAGGCAGAGCGGTCAAGCGTTCACAGTGGAATGAATTTCCAGTGGCAGCTTGAGTTTAGTTGCACCTAAAAACACGGGATTTTTGCGGTTAAACAATTTTGGTGAAAATTATTAGTATTTTCAGAGTTTGAAATTAATTATACAAAATATGCTACCGAGTTTGTTTTTGGTTTGAATCTAGTTCATAAAACGTTAAAGGATTCAGGAAATGCAGTCATATAATATTCTGAGTCTGAATTTATTATGTGTTCGTTAGTCATATACCTATTTGCAGTAAGTTCTTAGTTTTTAGGACCCTTTGCTCAGCAGTAGAAGTCTTGTAAGAAAGTAATCGCTTGGGATTGAACTGCTCTGTGTAAATTTTAATTTAGGGGTTTGTCTGCGTGTTCTAAGGGATTGTTTAAAATAATAGTTCTAGGAAAGTTCACTTCTTGTAGATTATGATTCGAATGGTTCAAATTTGTTGCCGCAATTACTGGATATATAATACCGAGGAGTTGAGTTTGGCTCGCTCCCGCATAGGAACATGGATACTTACTCGTAGTGTAGTTGATTGAGGCAAGGACATAAGCGAGCGGCACCATTGAGACGGGGCAACTAGTTTGTTGCACTACCACTTAGGAACGTGGTTGCTTAGTGCTTAGTTAGTATTATGCCTACTGACTGATAACAAAAATGATGATGAAAATGTTGTGCAGAAAAATTTAAATTCGTTAATTTCGGGTTGTCTTTAATGCAAAACAATAAAGGGCTGCGGTTATCTCCGTGATGGAAAGCGTTTACTGCTAACACCAAAATATACTAAGCATTTCACCCTCCCATACAGGAAACTTTTTACAAATATCGCGTATTCTATTATTGAATATGCCCAAAGTTCTGGATGCGTATAATTCAACTTCGCTTGGAACAACAAAAAATTTTTTTGTGACAGTTTGTGATTCTAGATACTGAATTTTTGGGGCGATTTGGTAGGGTAACTTTATATTTTGCCCGAGTAGAATTCTTTACCTAGTCCCCGTCCACAGAAGGAGAGGTGTGATAGTTTTTACAACGTTACAGTAGAAAGCCTCCTGACAATGCACCAGGCAGCGTTGTTGCTGCTAGCGGTTAGTTTTCTATTGAAGTAACATACACTTTTAGTGATAACCATTGTTTTTTTTTATATTATAGGGGGCAAACGAGCAGATGGATCACCTGATGGTAAGTGACTACCGACGCCCATGGACACCTGCAACTCAAGAGTCACAAGTGTGTTGCCGCCCTTTGAGATGGGAGTACGCTCTTTTCTTGAAGGTTTGAAGGTCGTACCGGTTCGGAAATACCACAAGCGACAATTTTTTCCCGAGATTTGATTTATATTTGATATATAAATACCTTTTTTATATATCAATGTGTTTTATAAATGAATGGTGATAAAAAAAAAATATTATAATAATACCTTATTAACATAATCCTACTAATATTATAAACTTAAAAGTTTATGAGCATGGATGGATGGATGGAAGTTTGTTACTCTTTCACGCAAAAACTACTGAACCGATTGCAATGAAACTTGGTATGTAGATAGCTGGAGACCTGGATTAACATATAGGCTACTTTTTATTCCGATATTCCCATGGGATCGGGACTTATGCGGGTGAAACCGCGGGGCGCAGCTAGTATGTAATAAATTTATTGCCTGTGGCACAGGTTTACCCTAGTACAGGCACCCATATATTTTAAGCTAATTAATGTTATATAAGATCTGTAATATTGTGTACCTACCAACCGTTAATGAATAAATGAATTATTATTATTATTACTTTTACTTTTTTTTTTCTTTTGTTGTTTTTTTAAAAGACAACTCCTGCGTTAGGGATGACTCCTGTGTCGCGGGGGACTTTACAAACATACAAACACAAATAATAGTTACAAATAATAGGCACAAAATAATAGTTGGCAAAATGTGGATGTTTATTACGCCTCTGCCTACCTCTTGAGAGTATGTATGTATAAATATAGTTTAAGTTTATGACCACAAATGTATAAACCAGACATTAAACTGAATATATATGTCGGAGATTATGATTTTCTCGATTGTAAAATGAGTCTCGATTGTATGTATAAAATAATCGATATGGGTTATTCCACTGGCAACACTACGCGAATGCGTATGGCAACATTATATCGGTCAGTCAGTAGTGCGTTCATTCGAGGACGTTAATCCTTCTTGTTACAGCGCCCGCGCCGCACGTGCGCACTGACACGAAATTCAACATGGCGGACGATATTGAAGAACAATCAGAACAAAATCTGTTTTAATCTGCGACATATAGCATTTAAATGAACACCAATCAATGAATTAGTTCTCGTAGCCAATTGTAAGTAGTGCCCCACCTCTGAGCCACACAACAATTCTTTATCAAAAACTAACATTACTTTTTAAATTAATGTGTTATCCTTCAAGTAGTAATATAATAAAAATAGTAGTTTCAGCCGTTGTGTGATAAAATTAACGTGTCAAAGGCGTCAAAGTTTTTACTTTATTTCAGTATTTTCTGGCTTTAATATTAATGAAAAACAAAACACGTTTAAAATAATAATTAAATAATAATAATAACTTGACACATTCTAACACACGGCCGGCATCTCAAACTAAGCAGTGCCTGTACAAAATAGAGTATTCCCATCTGCTTAAGCAAACAAAACTACTAACACAATTCATACATAGTTTGCTGGTTATTTACCAAAATTACCAAGACAGCACTACAATCAGATTACTGGAGCGTCTGCTGACGTGTTAGTAACGTCATCATTTATGTAAATACACAATCAGAGCCCACACGTCGCTACAGGACTAGTGGATCTCTGACGATATTATTATGTATGTTTATTGCAAATTTGTCATATCGGAGCATAATTTATCATTCTATATTCTACTATAGAATAGATTAGATTGATTAAAGATATTATATGGTTGTTAGTGCTTTCTCGATCTAAAAAAATAAGTAAGATATCGTCATGACTATGAAATATTGTCGTATGCTCAGGGGCGAGCTGGTATCGAGAAAGATCGGTCTATTTCTAAGGAAGAGAAATAAAAGATTACGCGGACGAACGGCGCGTGTAGTCCGTTATTACAATATAGTTCTAAATAATAATAATAATTTGAGACACCTCACACACGGCCGTCGGTATGGTAACTAGACTGCTGATAAACATACTTATATATTACTAAATACATACATATCTTGTATATAAATAAAAATCAATGTTTGTAAGTTTGTCCTCTATGCGTTCCGAAACCATTGATCAGATTGTGATGAAACTTTGGTAGGATGTTGTGGGAACGCCCGCGAAGGTTCCTGCCCCCCAAAAAATCTATATATATGTATATAAATAAAAAAAATGGCATTGCAACGCATACCGTGTGCAGCTAGTTATAGATAAATACACCCAGACACAGAACAAATAGTCGTGCTAATCACACAATTATTTGTGGGAATCGAACCCACGTCCTTTGGCTTAGCACTCGGGATCATTAACCACTAGACCAACAGGCCAGCCAGTAGTAGAGGGTATGGGTGATCTTATTTAATCCCTAACAATAATTATTACAGGTCTAATTCTAATAACACACTTTATCTAAACCATATTACATTGCACATGTGTTCATACAAAACACGGACAATTTCCGTCGTGACATAGCGACATGAATTTTGGACTAAGGTGACAATCGCGCAGGACACAAAGCCGCCACACTAATTGGAAACTGTACGCCACCAAACGGATGGTCAACAGACTTGACATACACTGCGGGACAATTTTGTTTGGATACTTCGCTATATATAACTGTACTTAATTTCTTTTTTTTTTTTATGGTATAGGGGGCAAACGAGCAGACGGGTCACCTGATGGTAAATAACTACCGCCGCCCATAGGCACCTGCAACTCGAGAGTCACAAGTGCGTTGCCGCCCCTCCCACAGTAGGAGAAGAGGGGGAGGGGGGAAGAGTGGGAAGAGGGGGGAGAGGGGAAGGACGGGAATAAGGGAGAGGGAAGAGTTAGGGCCTCCGGTAATCTCACTCACGCGGCGAAATGCAATGCAAGCATTGCTTCACGGCCGGTTTTCTGTGAGGCCGTGGTAACGAGCGGAGTCGAGCCGGCCCATACGTGCCGAAGCATGGCTCTCCCACATAACGTATGTTATTCCCTCAAACTAAAAAAAGATAGGAATAAAATGTTTTCCGCTCTGTTCAGTAAGCAGGTCGTTGCTTCGTTGTCAAACATTATCTGTGTTGTAAATGTTCTTTTACTCGCTTGTGAATGAATGAAGCCATTTCAAAACAGACAATTGGGCTCATTCGTTAAATGCGGACGCGTGAGACCGCTCCCCCTCTTTTCCATCAAAAAGCGTTCGCGGCAACAGACGTACAATCAAGGATTTATCTTGCATACCATCGAAATAGAGCAGTGAACCATCTCTACTGTCTGAAATCTATAGTTTGATCCGTTAAACGTTTGAACTGAAGGTGGAATCTCCAAGCGGGATTGTGGGAGATGATAACCAGGTGAGCCTGCATTGTTATTTCATTGGCCACGTCGAGTTTTAAGAACATAGTTAAAGTCGAATTCGTTTTTGTCTCATTGTAGCACGTACCACACCACATCGCTATTTCGGCCTTCAGATGTCTGCCACAGTTGTGCTATGTTAAACATTGTATATTTTAAATAAATTGTATTATATTAATTGAGCCTTGTTTTAGTCTATTTCACATGCATTTTAATGGTTGAGTACTATTCCACACATCCTTTATCTGTCTGAAGAAACGCAGATGTTTCTGAGGATATTTATAGGTCTCACGGGGATTTCTTGGGGTCCGAGGATTTATGTTTCACTGAAAAGAAAGTATGACATGTAGCTTTTTTCCTTTTTTCATGAAACCACGGTCTAAGTGACTGGCAGTGTTTTTTTGCATAACTTTTGTGCAAAGAAGCGCAGATCACTGGATGTCTACTTCTTTAATAAGAAAAAAGTATCCATATCCAAAAAATCGATCGACCAGATCGATCCTGTTACAGTGATAGAATGATAAACCAAAAAAAAAACACAATTCTAATTTAAATTACAATTCAACATAAAGGCTCCTTCAAAAGTGTTAGTGTAAGTACTTGTTGACGCACGTTAACGCGGCGCTCAACGCCCGTCGTCTGAACATAGTCTAAAACTTTTACTTTATGTTTAGGTTTTAAAAAAAGGTAAAATAGAAAACATTTTTTTTTAACTAAGTTGTAAGACGAACAAAGTAATTGGTAACCTACGACTATAAACACCCGTAAAATCAATGTCCTCTTGAAAAACAAAGAAATACACAGAAAAAAAACGGTGCTGGTTAGCTATAGTCTTCTGTAGATGGAAAGTACTTATCGTCTTTTACTCCAATTCGAGCAGACATTTTTTGTTTTCTACATGAGAAGGCACAAAACTATTAATAAATACTAGTAACAGTACAAAATAAACCAATCACATTTTAATTCCACTTGTAAAATTTCAGCTCTGGATATGAATCCCTGTGGACTACAAAGGTAATTTTCTATATTCCACGCCGGCCTATTTTCAGTTCAATTGGTTAGAACGCTGAGCCGAATTTATTCGAAAAAAAATTATATTGAACCTATTTCTATGCATTACACTGTAATAGGGAAATAGGATGACCCACTTTTTCGGTGCACAAAAGACTCTTATATAGCACTGAATAGTGAATTCGGTTTCGCCTACAAACTAATTTAGTATTTTTTTGTTAATTATAATATGTACAAATATTTTTACAATGTTTTGTAAAGCTTTATTTTGTTAAAGTTGGGTTAGCGTAAGTTTATTTATTATCAAAGAAGATAATACTGTAAGCATTTCATTTTCTACTTCGAATTACTGTAGTGTATTATTTTAGTTTAAAAACCCGAGTAGACGGGATAATTAAAATGAGTAGTGTTGTACTTTGCATTATACAAATATGCTTCACTGATGCACTGACTCGCTCCTCGGGCAAGTCGGTGCAGATAGGCCCCTAAAGACATAGGCTGTAGTACACGTAAGTGCACTAGATTGGCAGCATACTAAAAAAGGGACAAGTTAAAGGCACCCGTAACCGCGAGCGTGTATGAAAGGTCTGATTAAGTTGGAAGAGGCGCAAACTGTGTCAGGATCATTGTAAAAGGCGCTCTATCGTCTCTGCCTACCCCCGATGGGAATGGGATGAGAAAATGTGATACTACAGTAAATTTTTAAGGATTTTTTTTTATATTCAAGGACATGGACTAGTAGGATACGGTGGCAATTATTTGCTCAGATTGCTAGCTAGAAAAGAACTTCTGACACTGGTAACTGTTAAAACTTTTCCTTGTGAATGAGGTTATTAGAACTTCATAGGGAAGGTACAGGGTAATGAACGCGTGAGTTACACACGCGTGAGAACACCGTTGTTATGAGTATTATAAACATCGATGGCCTCTTACCATCAGGTTCACCATGTATTTCTTTTAATGGTACAGGGGGCAAACGAGCAGACGGGTCACCTGCTGGTAAATGACTACCGCCGCCTATGGGCACCTGCACCTCAAGAGTCACAAGTGCGTTGCCGGCCTTAAAGGTGGGATTAGGGGAAGGGTGGAAGAAGGAGAGGTGGGGGAGGGAAGGGTTTAGGGCCTACAGTAACTTCATTCACTCGGCGAAAAGCAATGCAATCATTGTTTCACAGGCCGTTTTCTGTGAGGCCGTGGTATCAATCCGGTTGAGCCGGCCCATACGTGCCTAAGTATGGCCCTCCCACGACCATTATATAAGTAATCTAAATTATGTTCCTTATTTAACATTGATATTATTGCTTTCCATACATTTTGGAAATCATAGTTAAACTATAATAAAAACAGGTTTCAGGAAATAAATCCTGCATTAAAGTGGAAGATACAACAATCGAAGAAAACAATTACTGTTGTACTATGCGGGATGGTTTAGCACTCTTTACTACTCAAAACAATATTATGTAGTATTGCCAACATAAGATAATAATTTCCCCATTCTTGGGTAAATAATGATGGTATTCGTAGCCGAATTTCTGCCTAGTTTGCTAAAAGTATACTTAAGGTATTATTTATTTATGTTATTCTGATGTATATAATATTAAATACTGGTTGATTCGATTTTATAGGTAGGTAGCTAAGCTTGATGCTATGCTTGACTAACTATTTTCCTCACAGTGCATCCTGGGCAAAGAAAGCGAAAGTGTCTCTTTTGTTTATGGGGTAGATCGCTGCCTCTGGCTATTGTTACATAATTGTCTATAAATTACCGACCCAGATAACCCTCAATGGGTTAACATGCCGCCCACTTACCAGATTGTCAGAGTTATCAGGAATAGCCACGAGGATTTGTCGGGGGGCAGTAGTAAATTGCCGTTGCACATCCTCTGAAGTTCGAGATGCGCTTCATTGTACCCTCAATTTTTCACAAAGAAAACATATTTTAGTTTAAGGATTGCAGTTTTAATTTTTACATTATAATATTCTTTTATCATTTGTACACTCGACGCCCTTATACACAAATGCTTCGGAATCAAAGGTGTCCTTAAGTCTTGTGTTTTTACTAATACTTTGAAGTGACAACATCTTAAAATTGACGGCATCTTAAGATTGAATCTTGAGATAAATTTTGGCTAGGTTTTAGCAAGCAATCTGTAATGACATGGCAGTAGCTTACAAAATGGACGTCTTCATTCAGCTTAAAAGAAAAAAACGTATGTCCAATTATTTCACACTCAAATTTTTATCCAGCACTGGACTGCAATAATTAATATATAATAATTGATTGATTACAAATGTCATGCAAATTCTGACTAAGTAATAATTAAGATGGATTTTGGGCACTATCTGCGGTATGCCAATTACTCAAAAGGTGGAATTGTAGTCACACAGCGTCTACTGCAATGATGAGGAAGACGCGACCTGTCCAAGGCCCATTAGAAAAGTGGATAATGAAAATAATAGCTATCTTGAATTTTACTCATGATTAATACTTTTAATATAAACTCTTTTAACTTTTTTTTATCGTATGGAAACCCCCTCGGGTGACCCCACCGGGGCTGTCAGTGAAATGGTATGTCGGAATCGAACCAACTAAAACGGTGTTCCGTCATAAATGAGTCTATTGCAAGGGACTCGGGAATACCCTAGGAAGGGAGTCCCCGAGAACCCCGGCAGACCTTTGCCGCCTCTTAAACAAAAGGCAGCCACGCCCTTGAGTGCGGAGGGTCTTGCCCCCCTTCCAAACTTTTGACTACTGAAACTGAATTTTTGAATTTATAAAGATTAAATTTAGATCGTTAGCTGAAATGAAAACTATTATACTATTATTTTGGCATTTTACTTTGAATACTCCAAGCTACATATCAAATAAATATTAGTGTCATCCGAAATTTATCGTACAAAATTTAATTCCCAAAATTCAGGGAGGGCAAAAAAATAGCAACACACTTCGCCACGAACACACGGATGAAATATTAATGTTGCCATCAATTCAGCGAGTTCCACCTCGGATGAGTTAAAAATTTAAAAACCAATGCCATTTGGAGTGTTGCCAAACGAAAAAGGTTGGGAGTAGGTTGAATTTAATGCGCTAGTGAAAACTGTGGAAAAAGTGCTTGCTTCGTATTTTGTTATCTTTTGTAATTAGGATGGTTGAGCGTTTTTACATTTGGGTGGGTTGTTTCTCTTAAGGGAGAAGATTTGTAAGTAGCTCGTTTAAATACCATGGCACAATTTAATGAAGTACAGATGATTCCTGATGGTTTTTCATACAACTAATTTGATAAACAACCAAACAGCGGTTCGTATGATAGGTGTCTGAAATTCCCCAGTTAGTCGACTCCATTTTGAGCAGAAATCTGCCGTGCTCTTCCTTTGTTACTTTTAATATTTGAGAATTAAAAAAAATACGGTAGCACCTTCAACAATCATCATCATATTTCAACCTTAACCTTAATAAATTATATACCTAAACATTCCTCATGAATCGCTCTATCTATTGGTGAATACCGCATGAAAATCTGTTCAGTAGTTTTTTAATTTATCGCGAACCGATAGACAGACGCGGCGGGGAACTTTGTTTTATAATATGTAGTGATAATGTAATACGCAAACATAATAAACGCATTAATAATGTTGCCAATCTGTATTCACGTTTAATTATAATTATTATTAATTAATAGTTATTATTATTCTCTTTATTTATTTAAATATACATATAAATTACATTTTCAAATACATTCCGATTATGTAGGAAAATACATTTTAAATATAAAAAATAGTGTCCCACCGGAATCAGTGGTTAGGGTTCCAGAGACAGGAATCTCCTCCCTATGCGTGCCGTATAGAGGACGACTGATAGCGATGTAATATGTCCCAGGAAATTATTCTATTATTTTATTATTATTAAGTCTACTTAGACGGGTTAACAAGAATAATAGTAATGTGTAATCCACCTTAATAATTGTATTTAATAAATATAACAATAAATAGTAGGGATCAATTTATGCTAGTTCTTAATGTGAATGCTTTTGAATAACAGAATACTCAACATTTCGGTTTGTGCATGTACACACGTTTGTGTATCAGCAGCGTTGCCTCAATGTAGTATTTCGTAGAATCTAACGCTTTATGAATAATTAAAAAAAACTAGTCTAGCTGTTTGAACATTCGTGAGTGCTTAAATTTGTTAATTGCCACTAAGCTCAACTTTGCGGAAGGGATCTTATTATTTTGGTGACCTGGGTTAGACGTATTTTTATACTCAATATAAGCACGGTAATATTATCTATACAGTATTCTATCTTCATACAAACGGTCGGAAAGCGAGTCAAACCTGTGTAGGTATGACTCGCTTTCCGACCGTTTGTAGCGATTGTATACTTGACACTCGTTTGTCAAGTTCGGTATACACTCGGTACACAACCAGTCGCAAATGCGCCACAGTGACGAACGAACGGTGTGATGCTTTTGTAAGCAGTAAGCTTGCTTAAATTTAAACTTACTTAATATTGCAATGTATTTTTATACTATTAAATTTATCGTTGTTGCAGTCTTAAAATAAGTGTGTATTTTTTGTTAAATCTACTAATAAAAAAACACAACATGAATTTTTATTGAACACTTCCTATTTCATTCACAACAAATTTCATTTTTTATAGAAAAAAATATATTATAATATTTACAAACACAAAACTAGAAAGAAACTCAAGAAGGCAGATGAAATTAAAATACTGTAGGCGGGCAGCCCTTTCGCGTGTTTAGGTACGTACCGCGCGGCTGTATGTAATTATTTTAAGAAAAGCACCGAGTCACAATACTGGATAGATAATATTACCGAGGTATAAGGCTGCATACCCATTACACGGTGATTTAGGTACAAAAATACATGGTAGTGTATTAGTTACTTTAATATTTTTATTGGTACTTATGATTTACTTAAATAAATTCAAATTAATTATCTTTATTTCATAAATTTGTTCATGACTTACTGAAAATCGTCAATAAAAAAAAAAAACACACAGTCACCGCAACAATAGGTTGCTTTATAAAATTTAAAATCATTAAAAAATGGATAACATAATATTATATCTGCCTGTCATGTGTGTCTATGTATACACCACCCGTTTTTAAATAGTTGAGTATTGTGGGCAACAAACTCACAGCTACTCTTTTAGATCCTAGTAATTGTATTCAATTTAATCTTCTTTTTTCGTTTTTGCGGTATTATAAAAAATAAAAGTAAATTAACTAAAATTAGGCTATGGAAAACATAAAGCTGGAAAATAAGGAAAATATTAGTTGACATAAAATTTCTATTAAGTATATGAAATAGCACGTGAATTCAAAACAATTAGAACACCAAACGTAACCAAATAGAGTAAAAAATATCAAGAATAATTAGTCCGAACCACAGAGTAGCATTGGTTTTTGTGATGCTTGTTTAAAAACTAACCCTGTTGTGTGTCCACTAAGCTTAAATTAAAAAGAAAGCAATAAAATATCTGATTGACAAGTCAACAAATTGTTTAGTAAATATTCGTTGTCGCTCCGTTCCGCCTATATTTACAACCGGAAAAATAATACATACAAACTGTGTTAAACCTTAACCAAATAAACATTTCCATCACACATAATAATATTCAAATAAATTATAGGACCCTTCCTTTGCCAACGTAGAGGAAAAAATATTCCAAAATATTACACATCCGAAAATTCTGTGTCAAAAACATATTTTTATAAAATACCAGCTGCACCCCGCGTTTTCACCCGCGTAGTTCTAATTTTCTGCGCAACTTTCTTAATTTTTTCTTTCATAAGAACCTTCTTCTGACAATAACAAACACAAAAAAAATTGCGAAATCGGTCCAGCCGTTCACCTGTGATGACCAAGATAAATAGGGATTCATTTTTATATATATAGATATAGTAAAAAGCATTAAATCAAATTTAAGTAATTTAAGTAGTCAAAACTGATGTGTGTTTATTCGTATTTTATGCGGTACCGTACCGTTCATTCGATCATCATGAAATATTGCATACACGTTGCTAGAGATATAGAGAAGGATATAGGATACCTTTCATCCAAGAAAGAAAGTACTGTTCCCGAGGGATGGATCCCTTTGAGGTCTTGCTCTTTAAGCAAAAAGATTCTTGAGATTTGCTGAGGACTACATTTTACATTTTCATACCAGCCTGTGCCCGTGGACTACCATTGCTTTATATAATTTTCACAGTATAAAAGAGCTTATGCCCAATCAAGCAATTAGCATATCTATATAGTCTCCCAATGTGCGCCATAGTGCTCTGACCTCCGCAGTCTATCCCAGCTATCTTCTTCAGATTGTTGGCCCATCTGGCTGGGGGGCGTCCTACCTTTGGTTTGCCGATTCGCGGTCTCCACTCTGAGACCCGTTTACTCATACAGCCATCGGTCTTTTAGCATATGTGGCCAGCCTATTGCCACTTCAGCATGCTTATTCTGCGCACTGTGTCGTTAATTTTGGTACTTTGTCCGTACGTAACGTAATGTATTACCTCATGTTATCTATACAAATATAATAATGCTGAAAAGTTCTTTTCTTTGGTTAAACACACTTATCTCTAGAACTATGCACCTATATTATGGGGAGTGCTCCGAGGAATTGTTCGGTCTTATACGGACCGTTGCGTTTTGCCATCGTTAAACGCGACGAAACTAGCATCCCATTCACTTGGATTGCTAGCAATCCATCACTGTGTGATTATCCAGAAGCTGTGAAATAAATATGTGCGGTGGTGTTTCCGGACCGATACGATTTTCCAACCTTCAAGAAAAGAGTGTACTCCCACCTCATTTGCCGACGACACACTTGTGACTTTTGAGTTGCAGGTGTCCATGAGCGTCGGTAGTCACTTACCCTGGTTGACCCGTCTGCTCATTTGCCCCTTGTACCATAAGAAACTAACAGTCTTTCAATTTCTTTGAATTTGATATACTAAATCTTGAAGAAAATTGTAAGATATTAAAGTCATTTACAGTCAGTACAGTCAAAACTCTTAATTGGTCAAAAGTACTTATACTTTAACTTAACCTAAACTGGTATTCAAAAATACTTTTGATAGATGTTTTTTGTTAAAAGTACTTTTGACTGGTTAACAGTTTCAACTGCAACAATGCTATGACAATTAGGATCGGAGTATCGACCAAAACGCAACTACCAGCTAGTGCATTATAAAAAAGTAACATGTGCATATATACATTCAGGCACAGTATACATATTTGGATGACATTTCTAAAGGAGATAGGAAATTTTTCCATTCTTAAGGTTTAACTAAAATAAATACGAATCAGCGAAATTGGTTCAGAAACGAAGTAGATAATCTTTTCATGTATTGTGTACGTTTTACACACATGCTAATGGAACTTAGAGAAAACAATACAAAAGAGGTTGGCATACTGGTAGCGCAAGAATAAACATAATTTCCTCGTTGACAGTAGTGGCACATTTATACCGAGCTCCTGAAGCCTGTAGTCAGTGCAGAAACAAAAGACAAGGTAATCTTTTTTTTTTTGCTTTTCTGTAATATTGGCCGAGATTGTTCGAACAGTGGAGATCCTTTTGCAGCTAGTATTCAAGTACATATTTTATTGACATTCCGATATGACATTATTTTATCCATATATCACTTTGTGAAGAGTATTCTTTGTTCGCATTTTTAACAAAATTTTGAGGATGCACAAACGTGAAATTTGGAATACTTAAAGTTTATGTATAGAAAAAGTGCTGAAAGCTAAATTTTTCTAACTATTTTATAAACTAACTAAAAACAGCTACATTAAGCTATACGTATCCAGTATATATGTTGAACTGTCATGGTACGTAAGTATATTCAATGACATTAAATTTATACTGGCCAGTCGGCGATCTGTAGTGCATATAAGTAGGAAAACACTATTTTACTACTACGAGCTTTAGTGTCTTCAATAAAAAAATATTTTTTTTGTAGTGAGAAAAATCCTACCTTCCTAGTATTGATAAGACAGTTCAATACTTTTTTCTCCTCTAATTGTCAATCGATTTTCATTGTTCCTTGTTTACTAGCTACTGATGAGCTTTAGTACATACATATATAGAAGCCTGTATCCCCGGAAAGGTAAGCAGAGGCGTTAAAAACGCCCACATTTAGGCAACTATAATTTGGACCCACTCACGTAATAGAGGGCATGCCTATTACCGCCAACCGGGCACTTTGGGAATTAAAGATGGGAAAATGCGGGTATATTGAAAGGGAAAGATAGGCAATGAGGAAAGGCAATGGAAGGAAAAAGATTTTACTTATACGGATGAATGGAGTGTAAGCAAATCAAATCAAATAATGTTATTCGTGAGAGAGCCATGCTTTGGCACGTACGGGCCGGCTCGACCGGAGTGATACCACGGCCTCACAGAAAACCGGCAGTGAAGCAATGCTTGCATTGCTTTTTACCGAGTGAATGAGGTTACCGGAAGCGCTAACCCTTACCTCCTCTCTCTTCCCCCCCTCCTCCTATCTCCCTCTTCCCCCACTCCCACCTTAAAGGCCTGCAACGCACTTGTGACTCTTGAGTTGCAGGTGCCCATGAGCGGCGGTAGTCATTTACCATCAGGTGACTCGTCTGCTCGCTTGCCACCTATACCATTAAAAAACAAATTATAATTTATTTGCTGGAATATGGTATACAATAGGTCTTACAATAATTTAGTGTTCAAACATATTCTGCCTTGCAGTGGCGGTCAAATTAGCTAGGTATAGTATAGTTAGTATTAAATTTATTTTTGTTTAATATATTATTCTGTAGATGTGTAAATTTGTAATTTAAGTATTCAGTTACATCATAATAATTTTTAATAATTGTATAAGGTTTTTTCTAAATAATAACAATGTTTTTTTTTATATTTTAGGGTATAAACGAGCAGATGGGTCACTTGATGGTAAGTAACTATCGTCTCCTATGGACACCTGCAACTCAAGAGTCACGGTAATGGTGAATTAATTATGTTACTGTGTAGGTGATTTTATATTTTTATGCACATATAATAGGCATTTATTTTCAGTATCTGAAGTCTAATTGTTGATAGACTGTTGTTGGTAATTTTCTTTATGCCTAATAGCTCGACAAGGTCAGGGTCACCTTTAATTTTTTTTTTTTTTTTTATTAATTTTTTTTTTTTTATTATTTTAAGTTTAGCGGCCTCTAACTAAAATTGCCAAATTTAATGAGCTTTAGTGTGTTATTAATAAAAAAAAACTGTCAATCGTAAGACTGCGCGTCAGAAGTGAAAACACAAACACACATATATATACATATACCTATATGCACACATTTGTATATATGTCATCTAAGCATGACGGTCTGTGCTTTATTCCCATGCCGAACGTGCCTAAAGAAGTTTTCAACAGGAAACAAATTTTTTCAGTCTACCTTGGATGGGTAATAATAATGTTTATGGTCGAATTTTGACCAGTGATCGAACTCAAGTTCATTTATAAATTATCTAATTGTCATGTAACTGTAAAGTAACTAGTTGATTACGTCAGAACTTCAAATTAGGAACAGTATAAATACGGACAGGCTTCTTTTTTAAGACAAATTTTGTACGTTAATTGCTTGACGCCATTTAAAATTCATTAAAGCATTCGGCAAGGTTCTAGCGTTGTAATCAAGGTTCAGATTATGTGTACTTTTATTAAGTTTGGGAAATAGGAGTTTGAATAGTTTGGAATTTGAAACGTCAGTTTTTTTGTTTGGAATTCCATTTAGCAGTTTACAGTTTCACTGCTCTGCCATATCACTGTCCCCGACGAACACTTAGGTAATAGCTATTATGACAGATTTGGTTTTATTGATGAAATGTTGATGACGTTATCCAGACTTTTTTTTATATTATTGACCATTTTTAACCGACTTCAAAAAGGAGGAGATTCTCAATTCGACTGTATTTTTTTTTGTTTCGAACGCGATTAATCCGTCAATTATGAATCGATTTTGATGACTATTTTTTGTTTGGTAGGTTTTGCTTCAGAGGTCCCATATAAATTTTATCGAAATTGATTTAGCGCTTTTTGAAAAACCCGGCCAAGTGCGAGTCGGACTCGCGCACCGAGGGTTCCGTAAAATATTTTTATTATATGATGTAACTAAAAAATGACAGTTTTCGCAATTTTTCCTTTATCTGTGCTATAAGACGTTGCTTCGTACCAAATTTTAAGACTCTGTGTTCACGGGAAGTAGATTTTGATTCCCTTGCGAGTGTCGAAAATTAGCGGCAATTTGCGGCTTAAACGGCTGTATCTTTTGATTGCGTTGG
The DNA here is from genome assembly GCA_963859945.1 of Euplagia quadripunctaria. Lineage (NCBI taxonomy): Eukaryota > Metazoa > Arthropoda > Insecta > Lepidoptera > Erebidae > Euplagia > Euplagia quadripunctaria. The sequence goes on from OY982583.1 coordinate 3,992,614, forward strand.
CTTAGAAGTTTGATTTTTTCACAGCTCCAAGGGACAGTAAACCTGATATTTGATATAAATTTCAGTTTGATACCTCCAAGCGTTCCTGGGAAAAAGGGTCTTGACAGACAGACAGACCAACGGACGGACGGACAACAAAGTGATCCTATAAGGGTTCCGTTTTTTCCTTTCGAGGTACGGAACCCTAAAAATCAACAAAAACAAAAAAATATATACACAGATGACAGTTTGGTTTTTTAGTTTAAACTAATACATGTAGGTGTAGTCTTGAAATCGGGATTTGATTTTTTTTTTTTCAAAAAAATACTTAGTTATTTTTATTTAGCTCTTTGATTTAGTTCTTCTGAAATTGTCTTTTAGTTTTGTTCAACGCAGGACAAAATAGAAAATTACAATTCATTCATATATAATTTCAAACTTTAGAATAAGTTGCTATGACATAAAAATTCCAATAGGGATAAATGAAAAAAAAAACAACTATTCCTACCAAAAGGGATATATCGGTAGGGATATATGGAACAGGCTTATTATCCGAGGTCGATAGATACAATGGTCCAAATGGATGACACTTTCACACTCCAAAGCACATATTTTACAATTTAAGTGCGACTTGAAAAGTGATCCGTTCAAGTAATATACTAAACCTCTAGCAGCCAAAGCCGAACGTGGACGAACAATAGTCGCTGTTGAAGCGGTACAAATGCTGAGAAATGTACAATTGTACACATCCAGCCGCTGCCTGCCACCAAGGCTCTGTTTGAGGATTTCAAGACTTTGTGTGATAGTGAGGCAATACACAAACATCATCACCCTTCTTATAATAGTTTAAATTGTGGCAATACTGTACGAGAAGAAGCTGTAGACTTGGATGAAAGTTTATAGTCGCATAGTTTCAATGCTTAAACAATTTAGTATGATAATAAATTAATAATATTTTTTATTTTATTTTAGGTGGTTATGTCGGAATCGAATCGAATAAAATCACACGCTATTCTGTCACAGGTTTCTATAACCGGGTATATGTTAGGAAGGAACGCTCTGTACCCCAGACAGACTTGAATCTTGAATACCCGTTGCTCCACCATCTTGGGCCTATCTTCTACCTGGAAGCTGGGTTGCTCTACTCAGGGCTCAGGCCAGCTGTCATGGAGGTCAAATCGTTAGGTACTCTACGGCACTTGGTGCGTCCACTGTGGGACGGGATAGTGGTAGTCCTTTCCCGTTCCCTTTCCGCCGCCTTTACAGCACCACTTTTTTGCAAGATAAAGCTGTGAAGTACCACGCGCTCTCACTCTGTACTAATAACAACACTTTATTGGCAAGAGAAATTTCGAACACCTATTGCTGTGATCGAGGTCGGGCCGCTGTTGAACCCACGCTGAACGCTCAACTAGGGTGTAGAGTGTAGTATTCTTAAGACAGCTCCTAGAGTTATGGCATGCAGGCGTTGATATCCAGTCTAACGAGTCTTCAAAAGAGATCGAGAAATACTCTCTCTTGACCCTGATAGCCATCACCCACTGCGGGTGTCCATCAAACCGTCTCTGCCTAAATTTGAGCCTCAAACAAGGCTATGGACCAGACAATATCTACGTAGAGATTCCTGCAGCAGGTGTCGGCTCCCCCTCCAAGTTTTGAAAGAAGAAGAAGAAATTTAAGTCGTGAAGTTCAATCAAGACCCCATACTAATAAACTGAGAGGACTGCAATTAATTGAAAATCTTTCAATTTTAAATATTTTACTTCTATTTCACGTACATGAAATCTGTTCAATATTTATATATTTGAACATTTGATATAAGAAGCACGCAGTTTATTTTCAATATAATCTTGAGGTAAACAAAAATATTGCAATATAATTTTAAAATTAAATGGTACACGCGTTTTTAACATTGAATTGAACATGCACACTGCGTGTTCTCCAACCTTGAGTTTGGTATTGTAAAGAAAACTATTTAATACAATTTTGCCAGAAATCTATTCCATAAAAATGCCTCCATTTTGGTAAAAAAAAATGTTCTTTTAGGTTTAGGAAAAAGCAATATTTTATCTGTGTAAATTTTGCTATTGTGTTCGTTAAGATTTTCTGTAACGGTTTTCATAACTTCTGTCTCAATTGTTTTTGTATTCAACTAATCGATTATATTTTTATATAATTATCTTATTATTTTTTATATAATTATTAATATTATTCTTATATAATTAAAATCTTTTAAAAACTTCAATCGCCCTTAATGCAGCTAAATCATGCCACTTAAAACTTTCGTTAGTGATTTTAACAACCTTGATTTTTTAATTATTTTTTTTACACCTATCTGTAAGTCTGTACTATGGAAACCAGACAACTGATAAACATACTTATATATTAGATACTAAATACATACATATTATAGATAAATTACACCCAGACTCAGAACAAATGATCGTGCTCATCACGCAATTATTTGTCCTGGGTGGGAATCGAACCCACGACCTCTGGCTCGGCAGTCAGTGTCAATAACCACAATAAAAAAGCAACAACCTTCTCTATTTAATTAATATTAGTAAATTTATTTATTAGAATAAACTTCCTCGTACTTTAAAAAATAAAATGAATTAGTAAAGGTAGGTTGACGGTAAACTAGAATATTGCAACAATTTTAGTTGTTATGTGTGTAAGGAATTATCCACCTACCACTACCAACCTAATTGGGAGACGCTTTCCATTCGGTCTTGGTAACAAAAAGAAATTTCTCGGAACTTAATGACAGAATGTCTACAGTTAACTCTTTGAATTCAAAACTCAACTTAAAATCCGTCGGAATACTAAAGGTTTTGCCAGCGTCAAAGTGCTTTAAAACCGACTGCTGAGAGAATCATTAATTTTAGCTTTTAGTGTACTTTATGCATATTTTATTACGTGGTAATAGATGTACGGTATCTAATAGGTTTAATTATTTATTTAGGTAACGTACAAAGCACATTTATAGGTATCAAAACATTAAATTACCAATCAAGAAGCCAAAGGTTTCAATGAAGATTACAATCATTGTGGCTTTGGTCTTTTGAATTCTGACTCTACTCATTGTAAAACTTAAAATACTTAATTGTTCATGCCTTTTTTTAAATCTTGGACTGTCCTGTTTGTCTAGTGGTTAGTGACCAAGACCGCTATGCTTATAGGTCGTGGGTTCGATTCCCACCTGAGTCTGGGTGTTCTTTGTGTCCGTTGTTTCTATGTTTGTAAAGTCCCCCGCGACACAGGAGTAATTCCTAATGTGGGAGTTGTCTTTTAAAAGAAGTAAAAGAGGAATCTTATTGTAATGAAGTCATTAAACTATTCACGGTCCGCAAAATAAAAGTTCCATTTGAACCATAGTCTCAACTTTCTGATTTCACCACGGGGACCACGGTTGTGGTCAGTCAACAATAGCTTTACTTACCATCTTCACTTGCTGATAATTTGTCCAAATCCTGGTGGTGGTCCAGACTGTTTTGTCAAGAAGCGAGCTAAATAAAAGGATACGTGGAGAGACAGAGTGGCCCTAAAACGTGGTGCTCTCTTTTACCTGGAGAACATTAGATTGGAGCACGTTGCTGCTTCTAACAAATGAAGAAATACTGCTTCAGTTGCGCATCGTATAGAAGTCTTCTGGCTGAGACCTGACATCCATAAACTTAATATAAGTTTACTAGCAACCTGCCCCGGCTTCGCACGGGAACAAATTATTCAGCTAAACCTTCCTCATGAATCACTCTTTCTATTAGTGAAAACCGCATGAAAATCCGTTTATTAGTTTTTCAGTTTATCGCGAACAGGCAGACAGACAGACGCGGCGGGGGACTTTGTTTTAAAATATGTAGTGATATCAAGTGCTTAGTTAGAAAAATAACTTGGCAGAAGAATTTATCTAGATACGTCTTCACCTCAGATACTGTCCTGGTTATATTTTTGTGTACAATCAATTGATTTCTTAACTTCACATCTCCCTTTAACACCTTTTAACCTTTGCCGAAGCTCTTTATAATCAAATCATATTTTTTCAATAACTTGAACATTTCAATACGATAGCTATTCAAGCTCACTTCTATTACAAAGAATGGTATATGAAATTAGTATGAAGCTGTATAAGAAGTGCGTAAATTAACCTGTTTGAACGATTATGCACCATAAGCTTGAAATTTTAAGGTTCAGTTTTGTACTGAGCTCGATTAAACCGGAGTAGTTGGTGTAAGAGTACCTCGCAATCTGCCTTTCAGGTGCTTAGAATGGTTGTTTTATAAGGAAACAGCTTTTTTATTAATGCTTTTACTTTTGTCATTATAATTTTGAGGTATAATTAGTATTATTTTTTTCAAATTAAATTTTTTATGTCGGACTAAATCCATATTATGTTAGTAACATGCGTCTTAAATTAGTATTAGTATTGAATAAAATGATTAACAAACTATTTATAATTGTACATGAATGGAAATTCACCAATATTAACAATTTAACAATTACTGTAGGGCGCCCTGCGGTACGCTGGACCGACGACTTGAAGAAGATGGCTGGCAGCGGATGGATGCGGACCGCCCAAGACCGGAATGGTTGGCGGTCCTTAGGGGAGGCCTTTGTCCAGCAGTGCATGGCTATAGGCTGATGATGATTAACCTTTCGGATTTTGAGGTCCTACATACATATAGATGTAAGGTTCTACATATATTGCTTTCATTATGCAAGGTTATTATAATGTGCTGTTACAAATATTTTATTCTAAATATATTATAAATTTTAATTATATACAACTTACACATTAAAACTAATAAAAAAAGAAAAAGAACTGTATATGGGCTATTTACATGCATGCGTCATAAAATTCCTCCACATCGTCGCCTACTGGCAGTGTTCCCAGAAGGCTGGCAGCATTGCCACGTTGAATGGCAATGCTAGTTCATTATTATATCGGTTTAATTCCGAAATAACCACATCTTTGTATCATCGCCGGGTAGTAACGTAATGTAAAGAAAATATTCTTTAAAACTAGTTTATCGTGAAAAATATAGAATCTAGTAAATAAATTTAAAACTACAATACCCAGAGATTAAACTATATTACTATTTAGGTCTCCACAATCATTTGGAGCCTTAAGAGGGGGAGAATTGAGGAGGAAGTTCTTCTTAAAAAAATACTTTCTTAAAGAAAGACCTTCTTAAAAAGGACTTGCAAGTTCAGAGCATTCTAGTTCAGATTACAATTCATTCACGGCTTTAGTACTGCGAGTGCTTTATGCATTAGTAATTACTTATGTTGTACAGTGTTGTGTATATTGCGTTTATCATAAAAACATAAACTTTAAACTGTTCCTAAATAAAACCTTACATTAAAAAAAATAAACAAAAAATCCGTCTCCATAGTCACAGTCCCCTTTATCTGAATTCAAGCAGATCTACCCGTGAAATATCGTCGCCGTGCTTCGAATGTAAAACGGTGCTCTAACATTACCATATCGTTTGACGGCTCAAAGCCAATTTTATTGCTTTCCTTATCAAAAGGACGCAATGGAATTTAAACAGCCCATTAAGATCGATTGGTTTTTGAGTTAAATTATGAATTTATATGAAAAGAGTTGTGGTGAACGAATTTCTACTTGACTTGGAAATAAATTCCAGAACGTTCTTTGTTATATAGTTCCCTCCCTTTCACCTCCACCCTCCTTTTCAAGTGTAACAAATTAGTAGGCAGACAGTAAGCCCTTTGTACTAAATATTTATAGCTTGAAGAATTCTTGCATGTCTGAAAGCGACTAGACGTGTGTTCCAATAGGTATTTTATATAAAATCCTTTATCCTGTGCATAAAATTTAAAAAGTGATTTTTTTAGAAAATTGTTCGAACTTTTAGTTTTTTTTTTAAATAAATATCGACAGGAGTAAAAAACACGAGTAAAAAACTATGTATAATATAATTAAGAAACTCTTTTAAGAGTAAATTTGTGAATACTTATGAATATGTTTATAACTAGCAGTTCCCGCGCGGCTTTGCTCGCATGTACTTATTTGTATATTTTGCGCGGATCTCTAATTCTTTTTCCAAAATAAAAGTAGCCTAAGTTACTCCTTGTAATACCAGCTATCTGTCTGTGGAATTCCCGTGGAAATCGGTCCACCCGTTTCGGAGATTAGCTGAAATAAACTGACAGACACACAAAAATTGAAAAAACATATTTTTACTCATAGGTATCGTGCAAATAACTGTATAAGCTTAAAAACCTATTATTTTGACATTATAAACAGACGCTTCAATTTTATTTATTTGCATGTAGTGTGTATGTATCGATTTTAAAACACAAGTTTTGGCAGTATGCTATGTTTTATTAAACAATTTTCTTTCTTTCTTACTTACGTCTATCGTCTATCAAAGAAAAGTTAGACAAGAATATCTTCAAAACGGCTAAAAGTATTAATATTTATTATTAAACTTATTATTTAAATTAAGAGATTATTTGATTTGATACATTGACATTCTATATAATAATATGTTACTTAATTTATGACTTTTATTATTGTTGTCACTTATATTATTATTACGTTTAATTATTAATTTTACTTAATAATGTAATCAATAAAATTATGTAATATTTTTAATTTTGTGTTATATTTTAAGATTTTCACGCAAATATGGTAGAGCATAGAAGGACTTTTTTGTACACTTAACACTTAATTATGTAAATTTACCTACGTTCAGCGACATAAAGAAATTGAAATATGTTATAATACTTTTAGCACTTTGACCGTTTTCTAAACAACTGAATATTTTATAGTACATAAAAGATTATGTCTTTAAAGCCAGGAAACTTTACCCAGAATGAGCACATCCCGGCTAAACTTTTAGTAAAAGTCCTCGACATAAAACTGTGATCTAACATCTCCATATACCTTGACGGCTTAAAGCCAAAATTTTATTGCTCTTCTTATCAAAAGGGCGCAATGGAATTTAAACAACCCAAAAAATGTTTTGGTTTTTGAGTTAAATATGAATTTGTTTGAATTAAAACAATATCTCTGGTTAAAGAACTAAAAAACTAGCCATATCCCGCAAGTCACATAAATACAGTAGTTATTTGTCAAATTTAAATTACTAAGTATATTAGTGACAACTCCCCTCTTTTCATAAAAAAAATACTGTACCGATCAATTTCAAAAGTCCCCCTTTCGGTAAAATACGGACGGTGGCATTAAAACCCTTTGCTCAAGAGCCAATATCCTTACAAACACAACATTTGCGCGATACTCTTTAGTAACAAAGAATTTGCTCAATACTTTCAGATTCAAATACGGAGGTACGGCTTCGGAGGGCTATTTGAAAGCTCGTTTTACAAAAAAAAATACGCGCCAAGCATGAAACTGAGCGAGGACAAAAACGACCTAGTTCCATTGAATTGTTTGCGACATACAGATTTGAAATTCGAACAACATATTTGAATTTAAAAAAATATTTTATTTAAAAACATAATTATGGTTTGGCTACATTTTTGTTTTTTTATTTCACTTAGACACGTAGAAAGTAACACATTAAGTATAGAAAACAACATTACTAGAACTGACCTTGTCTATATTTTGTCTTGATGTCAATTTCCAAATAAAATTCTTCTTCTTTGGGTAAGTACTTAAAATAAAAACACTTAGATATTATTTTTTTTTGTATACGTCATGAAACTCGAATTACAATGCAACAGTAATTTTGGGTATCAAGTAACACTGCGCTAAATTGGATAACCTGTTATTACTATCCACAGTGATAACATACTTTTGTATATAAGTAATCCAATTCAGTAGTGAACTTTCAGTGGCTGGGATGAATTCAGCATATCGGTTTATATGTACTAGTTTACCTACTTAGGAGCAGGAAAAATCTACTCTACGCTGATTGCTATCTAAACGAGTTTCGAATTGAATCGGAATCGAGAAGAAATCTGCTCAAATACCCTCGACACCATTTTTTAGTACCTAAAGTTTTATTTATCTTTTTATTATTATAAATAGATTTACTCTTCGATTACTCTTAGATCGGTTTATATGTTAAATATCAAAAATAAGATGTTGCTTAAAATAGACAAAAAAATTTTGAGCTGATCTGCCACAATCTGACAATATTTTCTCACATGGTATTTTTTTGTTCAATAAGTTATTTTGAAATACTGTGTTACATGATGTAGCACTAATAGAAAAACAGAGTTGAGATATAACAGTCTTAAATTTTTATCATTTTAAAGATGTTTCACGAAGTCTGGAGCAGTGTGTTCACCCAGAACCACGTCCTCAGTTTAAACAAGTCCATCTCAATATTCCCTTTGAAGCCATTACTTTATAACGTTCAATTCCGCTTCGACTAACTCCGGTTTAATTGTTCGAGAATACCTGTAATCCAGTTACACCTTTATATATTCATGTTCGGATAGGGATAAGATAATAATCCATATGAATTTTCCCTAGGGGAGTTAAGTGGGAATGTACAGAACTTCCCGTAGCACGTCTAAAACTAAAACTTTTTAAAATCTTTAATTTAATTCCATATTATGTATTTTTTCGTTTCATCCTCGTTTATGTCACGTCACTGGTGCGCTCCGAAGGGTCGTAGCGTGATGTTAAAAGCTTATAACTCGGCTAATTTAGAGGGTTCAAAATGCTTGCACTCGTTTTTGCTTTAAGATACCACCTAGAACTCACGTCACACCATTCCTAAACGACAAGTTTATCTTAAAAAATGAAGTCTAGGCGCAAGCTTCACTTAGCATCTTTAATGTTTGGCATTGTTAAATACCAAGAATCAGCTTACCTGTTTCGTAAATTAGAATGGGTGTCCAATAGACGTGATTGCACTGCGAGACAGTGCTCACAACAACTCCTGCGCCTCTTTTAAAGGTAGTTTCCACTATGCGGCTTCTAAGATGGAACAACCTACCCCCGCCTATAAGATCGTTAAATACCGTTGGGACATTTAAATATAGATTGCGGCAGTATCTTATAGACGCACAGCGGAGACTGGATATGGTCAATGTCAACACATCTCTTATATAGCGTAAAGCGATGCATAGCGAATTCTGGTGAGCGTTATCGATCCCCACAATTTTATAATATAATATAGTATGTACATATACAAATATAATAATGTTACGAGCCATCTGTAAACGGAGACACCTGTCCGATGAGAGAATAGAGAACATGCCACCACATGCCACTAAAAGATTATGCACACTTTTTATTATTTAGTTTGAATGTATATTAGAATGATCTGCTTAGGTATCTGTTATTTGCCCTGTTATTTTGTTTAATTAATTAATGTTATTATGTATGTACCTATTGTAATAATGATGATATGCAACTGGTTTTACACATAGGGCCTAATTGAAAACCAGCGTCAGGCTTTCGTCTCGATACAATGCTGAATTGGGTCCATTTTTGGCAATTAAGCTGCAACACTGTTTATTGCACCTGCCTGTATTTTTTTTTGTGTGTTGCCGAAATAAACTTTTTCTTTCTTTCTTCCTTTTTTTTCTATAACCTCCTTCAATTAATACTCTATCATATACAAAAAGAATTTGCCGAATCCGACAGGTAGGTTCAGAGATTAGCGCGTTTAAACAAGCAAGCAAAGAAACAATCAAAGAAAAATACTTTCAGCATTATTATATTAGTAACATTCCAACAATCTTTTTTTTACATATCAATTGCAAAGTTCTTGCCCTATTAATCCGGTCAAAATAGACATTCACCCTTGCATAATTTCCCATGAAGTTGAAAATTTACATGAACGTTACGGATACCACTATTATAAAATCGTGAAAAGTCCCCATCGATCCTACATGTGCAAAAATTTTTATTCAATGTCAAAGTTCGCTAATATGTTTTTTTTATGGGTTTTTCAGCCAAACAGTAAGTTTTATGATAAAAATAACTTTTACAAAGTTGTTAATCATGCAATTATCTACAAAAATTTTACCAATATTTTTTTCCCTAAGACTCACCAGTTTTGAGCAAAAGCGATTCAAAAATTTTAAAGTTGTATTCTCCACAATATGCACACGTTTATTAGCGTCGCCATTTTGTGTGTATTACGCGATATCTACGCCATTTGTGAACCGATTTAAATAATTCCTTTTTTAGTTGAATTGATTGTATTCAAGGTTGTTTTCATTTAAATTTGAAGGAAATACTCTACCTCTAAAGGTGAAAAATTAAGGGCTGAAGATTACAGCTTATTACAATTTATCATGATTTTGGCGCATTAAAGTCCGTGAGACTTTTTTATTAGAAACTGGTTGTTTATTTTCTTTAAACATGATTTTTTCGTGAAAACCAGTTGATATTTTAACCTTAACTAAAACTAAAATTGCTGTTTTTGCTTCTGAATGAGTTTCTGATCTTTTGAGTGTTAGAAAACTGCAAAATAATAAACAAAATCAAGTACATTTAACCACAAGGGTACATTTTGATTTGTAAACTTGTTTAATTAAAATTCTTTAATTTTCAATAATTCAGAAATAACCAAGTTCAGGATATAGTGTCCCGGGACTATTATTAGCTCCAAATGTGATCCACTTCAACTCCTTAAAGGAATGTATCGTATTTCCTGTCACCTTGTATAGGCAGCGTAATCATCCATATTATGGAGAACATATGGTGGCCATTGGGCCAATGCCCAAGCAATATTAACGAATACATGTGATTATTTTAAATATTCCTTTATTTTGTAAAAAAATCTAATAATAATAATAAATAAGTAAAAAAAATATCTTTACAATATAAACAAAATAACTATTAAATTTAATAATTTCGGAAAGTGCACATATCCTACAAAGAATATGTACTTTATAGGTGGCTTTGCGGATTTTTTATAATCGTGCTGTTAAGATTCTCCGCAAAATAATAATAACCTCTGTGTAATAATAATAATAATAGTAAATAATAATAATTCCCCCGTTTTAAGAAGAGGTGCATCGCCTAAGCCTAAGCGACATATTGCTGTTTACTGACATAAACGCGAACGAAGTCGCGGGCACAGATTTCAATAAAATTATTCAAATAAGTGAAATTAATTATCTTATCAACCTAGCAAAAGATTAAATGTCTATAAGTAATTCAACTTGATTTTTAATATCCAACCTACATTATACTCAGATTACTTTGAATTTCAGTTGAATTTAAAAACTACTTAAACAGAGCTTCTATTTAATCAAAGTACATATTTCGCAAAAGCAAAATTTATCATCTTATCAAGTACTGAAATACAATATTTATATAAAATAAAGTTCAATTTCTGTACAGATTCAAATCGAAAACCTAAAGAAAGTTTTGTCAGAAATTGAATCAAACGGAAGAAACATCGTTTAAACTTTGTATTAATAAGACGCCTAATGCTAACAATCCTTACAATGCAAACATTCGCTCCATTAAAGACTTGGAATTTGAAATATCAACATTTTAAGCAAACTTGATGAATTCCCTCACTGTTTCCACAGATTACACATCACTCTCCAAACGTGCATTCAAATTTAAACCTTACGACAATGAAATAAAAGTTACAGAAATAATTTCTAGACAGCAAAGTCCTAGCAACCGAATTTGGAACCCACAAATGTAAATTTCTGTATACTGGACTATAATTTAATCCAAAATGTATTTTACATGATGGCAAAAAGGTTGATTTTTGAACTAAAGTCATTTTGGATGTATGTATATCGCAAAGCTGATAGTATTATACAAATTTGTCGGTTTATCAGAGTTTTGCTTAATAATGTATGTAGCCTCACCACAGTACAAACGCCTTTGATTTGTCTATTCTCATTTTAAAAGGAACACAAAAATGGTATGAGCTGACATACTATAAAAAAGAGATAAAAATAGTAAGTATCCAATTAATTATACAAGCCAAGATTCTGCTTAGTTAGTACGCTTCGCTGAGGAGTATGATTTGGTTAATTCATGGCTGGTTGGTAATTTACGTGGTTTGCATAAAATAAATAAATGGAGCGTTTTGCCTTATTAACCGACTTCATTTTACTCTAGAAAAACACGGTTCAGGAGAGCTTATGTTTGTTATTTGTGTTTATATTATGCATTTGAGGCATTATTTTTGTTGAAAAACATTTTTTTCTTTGACTGACACTGACTGACTGACTTACTGATAATCTGTTATTGTAATGGATGAACTGAGAATATTAGTCAATTGCGTTTTTTTTATAGGATAGGCAAGCAAGAAAGATTAGAGAAAGCACGAGAAGAAAGGATATACAGACAACAATTCAACCAAAACTTAATGTAGTTAAACATAGCCCTAGAGTCCAATCAGTCTTTCTGTATAATACATTACCTGCGGAACTTAAAGGTATTTACAGTACAAACTTATTTAAAAACAAATTAAAGTCATATTTATTGAGGAAAGGCTATTATAGTATTAACGAATTTATAAATGACAAACAGCGGACATAATAATGAATAATCTGTATTTCAGTTAATGACTGATGACCTAATTTAATAATAATTTTTTTAAATGTATTTTATCATATAATTTAATATTTTAAAGTAATGTAATAATTCAATTTATTGTAATGCAATGGTTAAAAATTTAATTCGTGTACCAATTTTCAACTCAATGTATATTGTTATGAAATAAATTACTTATGACTTATGACTTAAGCAGACGGATCACCTGGTGGTAAATGACTACCCTACCCTAGTGCGTTGCCGGCCTTAAGGTGGGAGTAGGGGAAGGATGAGAGTAGAGTTTAAGTAGGGGGAAGGGTAACACCACGCAAACATTGCTTTCCGCTCGTTTTCTCTGAGTCCATGGTATCACTTCGGTGGAGACGACCCATACATGTCGAAGCAAGGCTCTCCCACGACTAAAAATCTCTGCTGTTTTCTGCTACAGCAAAGCAAAAATACCGCCACTGGTATTTCGAAGGCTTACAGGCCCCGAAAGTACCATTTCCTCAGGCCAGCCGTCTGCTTTTTGGTCAACTTAGATGTGTTAGAAATATTTGAGATCAATACTTCCGACCAGCCGTGACCACGATCGGTGTAATTCGGTCGAAACGTCGGGTAACCAAAAAGGTATTGTACCTTTTAAATATTATCGCGATTAAGACCCGAGTTACACATTTAATATAGATCCGTTAAGCCGTCCTAGTCCGTTTGAGTAACTAACATCATTCCAAACTTCTTATCATTTAGTTCCCACACGGCTAATGACGCTAAGTTAGCAATTCGATTAGTTATGATTACCTTCATTGGGAATTAGTCACATTCACGACGATTGAACTAAAAAAATAGCATGAAAACGAAATGCTAACTTGTAAGTGTAATTAGAGACCGTCAGATAACTCTTTTCCATATTTACAAGCTAGTGTCAAATTCACCATCTTGTGTAGAAAGGTCTAAGTTACTAAACAAGATTGTCGTTGTTGTAGGCACTAACGATTGAATAACAAAAAAAAACAATACCGATACAGTACCATGCATTTTTTAATTATATGTACATACCGTAATTATATACTAGTTATGCATAAGCATATGCTAAAAGAAATGCGTGAGCGTGAGCGTTACGATATTTTTATTGCAACTATACTTTTATATATAGCCAATGAACAACATACTTTTACAATAAAATCCCACTAATATTATAAATGTGAAAGTTTGGATGGATGAATGGATGTTTGTTACTCTTCCACGCAAAAACCACTAAAACGATTGCGATGAAACTTGGTATGTAGATAGCTGGAGACCTTTTGAGAGGCTGAGAGGTGGTATGTCGGAATCGAACCGACTAAAACCACACGGTGTCCCGTCACAAGTGGGTCTATTGCAAGGGACCCGGGATGGTATGTAGATAGCTGGAGACCTGGATTAACGCATAGGCTTAACTATGCGCGGACAACTTTTTATCCCGACATTCAAATCTGAAGGAAATTTAATTTAATTTCTTTTTATATTTTTCCTCCAACGAATAACGCATCAATATCAATTTCACCTTTCCATTCTTTCACGTCAATTTTCTGACATTAACCAGAATCTAAAGGCCAAAAGCTTCTAAATCTAAATGTCGTGCTTTCTGAATAACTTATTTCATCTCCACAGTATTCTGCCCGTCCTCATTATGTGAATTATGGATGAGTCGAGACACGGCTCGTAACGACATGCAGATTAAGCCCGCAATATGGAGGGTGGGGATAGAACTACCAGATGTACAGAAATTGGATGAGGTAATTTCGTTTGGGTAATTTAGCTTTACGTTAACATTTGTCATGAAAGTTCCCATCCCAGTGAACAGGTTTTTTATTTTCTTGTTCCATTGTTGTAGCGCGTAAAAAGGAGTAAGTGTTGTTTTTCTTTGCTTTTATAACTTTAATTTCTTGTCTCTTTTGATGTTCGCACTTAACGTAATACGTTGGCTAATTTCTTAAGAAGCTACTATTTCTGTTAACTGTCGTGTATCTGCAAAATATTTCATTTGTCAAATGACTGTCGTAAGTAAATTATTACTGTATTAATCATTATCATTTAACATCATCATTCATTATTTTACGTACATTATTACAATACCATTATAATGGTATGGAAGAGCATATTTCATCGTTCAGTTTATCATCATGAACTGGCAAAGATAAATCTTTCTCTTCCGGAGCTATAGGACATTTTGTGTTGAACATAGGTCCACAATAAGCTCTCCTCTGCTGCTGCAATAAGCTTCTTAGTTTAGCTAATGCGGGGACGTCCTATGCAGCACTTTTCGAGACTTCATTTCTTTGAATTGGCCAGTGTTAGTTCCCATATAGTCTGCAGTGGCAATGCATTCCACAAACGAATGACCCATACTGTTAACGATTTGTCCCTAAAAGTCCACTAAATACTGATTACCAATGAAATAGTCTCCTACAATATTTTTTCAAAGATTTCCATCTCAAGCAAATTAAAGTATGCCATATCAAAACTCTGAAAGTTTCACATCTTTGCATTTCCACGACGTCTCTGCATTAATTTATTCTACCTGCGATCCCGACACAGTTTGAGTTGTGACTTTGAACAGATTCATATAATTATATGGATGTGTGTATTTTGAATTAGGCTTTACAAAAATGTTTACAAGATAACTAGCTTATTAAATGGATTTCTTTTTACTTATTATATTGATTGTTTGTTGAATAAAACTGTTTATAAATTGACACTTTTTTAAAAACAATGTTGTATGAAATAATGACCAATACCTTGCCTTTAAGCGGTTGCAGGTTTACAACCAACCCGGTATAGCGTGATCGTAAGCAAACCCGAACAGGACACGACAAACACGAATTTAACTCGATATGTTTAGGTTATTAAGAAAGTTTATATTGTACATGCACATACATACATCCACGCATGGATGAGGCAGAGGCAGAGGATCTGTGGTGGCCGAGATGTATTAAACACCCACAGTTTGCCATCTGTAATTTGGTCTCACTCACGTAATAGGGGGCCTATTGCCGCCATTCGGGGGCACTTTAGGCATTTAAGATTGGAAGTTTGGGAGTATATTAAAAGGAAAAGGTAGGCAATTGAAAGAAATTGATTAGGATTGATTGATTGAGGTCGAATAGGGTCTCATACTTGTATCTCGAATTGGCTATTGGAGGGGAGATCCGAGCCCTTGTGTAGTTAGACTTTTGAAAATCTTCAAATCAAAAGTTGTATACTAACAGACTGAATATAATATTTTTATATTTGATTCGATAACTAGTATTTATACCAAGTACTAGTACCCAAATAGAACAACTGTAGTTAGTCAACAAAATATTTTAGTTATTAAATTAGAATATTTACAATATTATATGCTGAATGGCGCATCGGTCCCCTGGTACTTGTTGGCTTGCGTTTTCAAAGTAGTGAATTTGATTTCATTAAAATTCTCAAGAGCGATACTATATTCAGAAAATGTAGATACGTTTCAAATACATTTTATTAAAAACTAGCAACCCGTCCTGGCTTCGCACGGGTAGTAGAGACATCTTCAACAATCATCATCATATTTCAACCAATTTGCACAACCCGTTAACAAATTATACACCTAAACGTTCCTTATGAATCACTCTGTCTATTGGTGAAAACCGCATGAAAATTCGTTCAGTGGTTTTTCAGTTCATAACAGACAGACAGCTGTGGCGGGGGACTTTGTTTTATAATATGTAGTAATAAAGAATAATACATGCGATCGTAACTATGGCTCGCGAACTATGGCTGGAGAACCGTGATCGTGTTATACGACTTTGCGATCTTGAATATACAGAAGTTAGTAATTGAAAAGACAATAATGGTTCGTATTAATCAAATATCATTAACTAGCTTTTGCCGGCGGCTTCGTTCGCGTTAAAGTTATTTTTCTTTCCCTTGGAAACGGTACTTTTTTCTAAATAAGATATACCCAATGTTCTTTTCTGTAGCTTTAACCACTACATATTATAAAACAAAGTCCCCCACCGCATCTGTCTATCTGTCTGTTCGCGATAAACTGAAAAACTACTGAACGAATTTTCATGCGGTTCTCACTAAAAGACAGAGTGATTCATGGGGAAGGTTTAGGTGTATAATTTGTTAAGATTTTGTGTAAATTGATTGAAATATGTTGATGATTGTTCAAGATGTTTCTGCTAGCCGTGTGAAGCCGGGGCGGGTTGATAGAACGTATAAAATTTCATAACGATTGGTTGACTATCTTCGTAATTAAGGTAGTTAGTAATTGGTAGTTAAGGTATGAAGAAATATTTTACTAAAGGAATACCAAATTTCACGAATTTGGAATACTTAAAGTTTATTTAGAAGAAGTATGGAAAACTAAAATTAACAAATATTATTATTAAATTTAAAAATTACGTGACAACGACTACATTAATCTATAGCAACTAGGAGTAGTACTATATTTTGACCTGTCATAATACGAAAAGCTACAATGACAGTTCAAGTTTTTTTTATGGTATAGCGGGCAAACGAGCAGACGGGTCATCTGATGGTAAGTGACTAACGCCGCCCATGGGCACCTGCAACTCGAGGGTTACATGTGCGTTGCGGGCCTTTGGTAGGTGTAGGGGAAGAGAGGGAGTGGGGAAGAGGGAAGGGTTAGGGCCTCCGGTAACCTCACTCACTCGGTGAAATACAACACAAGCATTGCTTAACTGGCGGTTTTCTGTGAGGCCGTGCTATGTGTCGAGGCGGCCTATACGTGCCGAAGTATGGCTCTCCCACAGTCATACTGGTAAATCAAATCAACAAAAATATTCAAAACCGAATTTAGTATTGAATTATGGTCCAAAGTCAACCCCGGGCAATCTCTAAATCATATTGATGTTACAAGACGAGACCGAAACTTACATAACGTACAAATCTTATCAATGAGGCACCTCTGCCTCGAGCGCAGAGGAGACTAACATATTTTGTTGTTCACTGAGTGAATTCACTAAGATAACACTATTCATATTATGTTATAAATAAAAAATATCGCATACAGAAATTAGTATAGTTGCTTAGCTATTGCATTAGGTTTTTAACTCATTCTTGAGTTCCGCTATGTATATAATTGGTAGTAACTGAAATTTCTTTCACATCCGTACAAGTATAACATTTCTTAGTAAGTTTAAACGTCCAAATAGTCAAAGATAATGTAAAAAAAGAAGAGATATATAAAAGAAAACAAAAACATACAAATCTTAACATTAATATTAATTCTAATAAGTAAATGGGAATTATGGTCCAAATTCAACCCCGGGCAATCTCTAATTCATATTGATATTACAAGGCGAGACCGAAACTTACATAACGTACAAATCTTATCAATGAGGCACCTCTGCCTCGAGCGCAGAGGAGACTAACATATTTTATTGTTCACTGAGTGAATTCACTAAGATAACACTAAAATTCACACGGAATTAACCTACTTGGATATTAAAAACAACTCCAAAGCAACAAAGGCTCCACTAAAGCCTTAATTACTCAAAGAAAATTACTAGTTAATTACACCAGCATCGCTAAGGGTGTTTAGCTAAGGGCTTGCGAAAGGGAATTCCAAATGAAACATACAACTGATAAAGAGATTACTCATTCCGATTGTGTAGGGAACTGCTTTGAGGAGCTTCTTACAGGATTTGGGCTTTGCTTGGCTACAACTTCTTTGTTAGTGGTTTATCTTGGTGTTATAGTTTTAACTCGTAGTGACTTGATTATGTAAATAACCCTCGATACGCAGTTTATTTTCTAGTTTACACAGTTTATCTAATTTGACATTTTTAATGCATGTTTTTAGCATAAAAAAACTCTGATGGGAAAAACAATGGATTACAGATATTTTTTTATCTTGGATTAATATAAATAGGCCTTTTTTTCGTGTGGAAACCCCCACGGGTCATCACCTCACCATGGCTATTGGTCCACTGCACCAATATGTTGGAATCGAACCGACTAAAACCAAACGGTGTTCCGTCACAAGTGAGTCTATCGCAAAGGACTCAGGTATAGCCTAGGAAGGAAGTCCCCGCGAAATATTAATAGGCCTGTAGGGATTGATATATATATTCAGGTAGAGCCAAGTTCAAAATGTATTAATATTATAAATTTAAAAGTCTATAAAGATGTTTGTTATGCAATCACATCCTAAACACCGCACAATTGCGCATACAGCTTACTTGAAAACACAAGGAGATCGTATATTTCATATAGACACACGATATCTGAGATTTCCGCCACAAAATCCTGGGTCAAAGTTAGAATATGTTTTAAATATTGTTTAATAGAGTAGCTTAATTTTACTCAAAGACAAACAAAAACTACACAAAAAATTACAGAAAGCCAAATAAAAAAAGTTTTGTTTCATTATAAACAATCTGAGAAAATTATTCAATGACGTCAAATACTCTGAATAAATATTAAATGTTTAACCGAAACTAAAAGATTAACTGGATCTTCGACGCTCACAAACGAATAATCCTTTCGCAGAAAATGTTTAAGCGTAATTAGAGGATAATTAAAGCAACAAATTAACGAATACTGTTGAGAACCCTTACTACATAGAAGATGTCGGTAAGTAATCCTCGATTGTCAGGAACATTAGTATAACACGGATGTGTAAAGCAACGAGAGGAGACTTCGATAATACATCGTTATTTCAAACAATTGTCAAAATATAAAATATTAGCTAGTTTTGAAGTGAAGTTTTATTTTGAAGTAACAAGTGAAAAAAAGTATTGTATTATTATTAATAAATAATATCTGCAGGATCGAATCAGTAATGAGGAGATATGCAAACGTAGAAATGTTACCAATGTAGCCCAACGGATTGTGAATTAAAGTGGTAGTGGGCAAGGCTCGTAGCAAGCGTAACGGATAGGCGATGTGCAGGAAAAGTTCTCGAATGAAGACCACGGTCCG
The DNA here is from genome assembly GCA_963859945.1 of Euplagia quadripunctaria. Classification (NCBI taxonomy): domain Eukaryota; kingdom Metazoa; phylum Arthropoda; class Insecta; order Lepidoptera; family Erebidae; genus Euplagia; species Euplagia quadripunctaria. The sequence continues at coordinate 4,012,019 of OY982583.1, forward strand.
GACAACGCAGTGGACTACATTTATCAGTAAGGTGGACAGACGACGTTGGTGGATGCAGGCCGCTTCTAACCGGCCTTCTTGGAAGTCATTGAGGAAGACCTATGTCTGTCTGTAAAGATCTTATGGCAGAAATACAGATAATGGTGATTATTAATAAAATAAAATCAATTTTAAAACGCTTACGAATAGTAAAGAAAAAAAGAAAAGTCTTAGTCTTTTTAAAAGAAGTCATATCATTTAATTCATAAACTCTTTTAAATGGCCATAGTATTATTAGTTCTGTTTTTTAAACAAGACTAACAATACTATGGCCTTTTGCGACCTATGAAATTTGGTAATGTTCATGAAATTGCATTTTGTGGATGTCAAAATATTGAGTGATTATAAAAATACTAGACATTGCCATTTTTTTTTAATTTTGCTCAATTTTTATCGTATTTACGTTTGCATTTAATCAAAAGTTAAGAGAAACCCCTCTACATAAATTGCTGGGTGAGGTTCGAATTTTCGAGTCATCAACCTCTTGACCGCAAGTCCGATCTTTTTGTCATTAACATTATGCATATAAATAATTAAATTTAAAATATCAGGTTATTCATTAATCTGATCACATTTATTATCAACTTTCTTTAAGATTTACTTGCTAATCCAATGATTTCAGATACTGTTTTACTATTAAACCAACACGCCATGGAAACATTTAAAAGTGGTTACAAATACTATTTAATGAAACAGCTAAAGAAACATAAATAATAATTTTATATTTGCTAACGAGTCTTTTCAAATATTCCAGTCATGGTGGAGTCTTACACCTTTACCGTAAGTTGGATATAAGGGATCGCAAATAACGAGGGTACCTTTCCCAAATACATATATTTGACCCTTTCCATGGCTTTTAAAATTCCGTTGAATTGTTTCAATCCGTTTTGAGCAGGTGTTCAGAATAGCCCCCATAATAGCCCCACTATGTTACGTCATATTGGCTTTACTGAAGCCGTAGATAATAAAGATTTTATGTATAATAATAATTAATTAACAGAACAATGTTCGCAAGATGCTCGAAATTACATTCTCAGTATTGAAAATTTGATAAAAACATATGTGAATTTCTATGTTTCTAAAATATTTCTTTCACTTAGGTACTACTTCGAAACTTTCATAGCATTGAAGTCCCGTCGAAGGTAAGAAAAAGTGTTTCTAATTTTTTTGTTGATAAGACTAAAGCTCGTTAATAGCTACTACACCAAAGAAAAAAGAAGAAAATTGGTGGAAAAAAAGAGGAGACATAGAACAACAGAGAAGATTAACATTTATTAACTTTTTAATTTCATTGTCTAAACCACATTAAAAAGTAGAAACTACAGTACAAACACTATCCACCTTCTGGCTCCATTATCAGACCACTGTTAATAAACCCAATTTGTTGAACTCCTCAAAACCAATCATATAAGCCCAAACTCGAGGGGTTTACTAGTAGCCACTGAAGAGTTCCTCTACCCACCTCCATGATCCATCATCAGATAAGCTCCAAAATGACAAATTTTAGTATTGACATCTAAACTATTATAATATACATACAACGTTTCATTGCAATACGACAATTGGAAGTAAGTTCAAATTTATTTTCAAGATTTACTTACAAGTGAACCTAAAAGAAAACGTGTTAAGAAAAGTTCTGACAATAATGTCTTTGCCTATTTATATAAGTATAGATATGTTAAAGGTACGTTTGTATGTGTAAATTATATTCCTTCATAAAGTTGCAATAGATTTGTCTGCAACTGAACTAAGTAGTTTGCATTCACGTGTTAAAACCTGTTCTCGGCTTCAGAAAATGTATTGTGGAGCTCGTCTGTTGATTCTCTCAATGGAATAAGCACACAGAAACGCTTATTGTTGTCTCGTAGTGGTTTCTCTACATAAACTTTCGTATGCACTTTGTTCCGTGGCTAATTTTATTGTTTTATAAGAAACTGTTTCTGGTTCCCAAAATGCTTAAATTTCTCGTGCAACGACTGCTTGTGATCCGAACAATGGTTCGGCTTAGTATTTTGCAAATTACCTTTACGCAAATTAGCCTTAAGGCATTTGGGCATTATAACCTCAGTTAGAAAATCCCAAAACCTCGGCACCTCTTAATAAATGAATTTTGTTTGATTACTGAAAGTAAGGATCGGCAAGTTGAAAGTTACCTACAATTTCAATGTTGTTTTCAATACATGGTAACTGTGACGTGATTAAAAGCAAAAACAGGGAACGAATGAATATGGTGTATGAGCATGCCCTAGATCTAATTTATATTTTACATGATACGGTGGTATTGGTCCTGGTAGAGGGCTCTGTTTCCGCATTTAGACTAAAAACGGTCTATTATGCGTTCAGATAAGGCTGGCTAGTCGAGCCAGCTTAGCTCCTTCCAAAAGCACAGAAGCCTCTCGGGGCGTTCGCAAGCTTCTAGGAGCGACTCGCATCCTCGTGGATTCTTGCCCGTTTTGTGGCGACTCCGTCACACTCCACGATAACGGGGCGGCTGTTTCATCTGCGTTGAGACATTCTCTGCATAGAGGGCTGTCTGTCATATTAATGGTGAATAGATGCCGATTCTGCGCCAAATGCCCCGTAATAGTTCCTACAACTATTCAAACTTCTATTCGGTTGAGACTGGGCAGTCTACAGGTTAATGATACGGTGGTTTGCTCATTCGAGTTACCCACCCCAATAGCATGCACATATGACTGTTTTGGGATGCTTAGGATTTTGCATAATGTTTCGAATATGGAATAGCGTTTATAGAATAACTTTATCATGTCAAACTTGAGTCACTTGATATTTATTTTGTTATCTGCGACTTGTTCTAATGGAATTGACAATAACCTGACCATGAAAGTAGCGTGGAAGGTAATGTACTATGGTGAAAATTATTTGGGCACGCCACGGTCGTGGCGATAAGGCCTGTCATGGAGGATTGGCTAGAGAGGCGCCATCTTAGCAGCCTCTCCCACCGGATGACGCAGGTACTTACTGGACATGGCTGTTTTGGGAAGTATCTGTGTCGGATAGGCCGGGAGCCAACGCCTGTGTGCCACCACTGCGGGGGCTGTAGCGAGAATACCGCACTCCACACTCTAGTGGAGTGCCCTGCATGGACGCAGCAGCGTGCTGACCTCGCGACGGCAGTAGGAATGGCTAGCCTCTCGCTGGAGACCATGATTATGTCCATGGTCCAGAGCGAGAGAGCGTGGGATTCCGCCGCCTCGTTTTGCGAGAAGCTAATGTATGCCAAGGAGGCGGCGGAAAGAGAAAGGGAGAGAACTAGTACTCTCTCATCCCGCAGAAGACGCACCAGGCGCCGGAGAGAGCAAGTGGATGTCCGGCCTCCATGAGCGCTTGCCTGAGGGAGACGGACAGGGTTATCCGGCGCCCTAGCAGAAGCAGGCCCGAGACGGTGGCGCCGTGTTCCGCGCGTGCCTCTCATACTGATAGGGGACAAAATCCCCCACAACACAGTGGGGTCGTCTGTTGTTTAACAGGCGGCCAAGTCTGCCAGGGTTCACAGGGATTTCCTTCTAAGGGTACACCTGAGGCCCTGGTAATATGGACTGTGATGGAACACCGTGTGGTTTTAGTCGGTTCGAGTACATACCACCCTACCGCTTAGCCCAGGTGGGGTGACGGCCCGTGGGGGTTCCCACACGTAAAAAAAAAATGGTGAAAATTATTTAAGAGTACTCATGAAATTAAGTGTTACGTAAGAATTGGAAATCTTTTATTTATTACTATTCTCAATTTATTTCTTTTTATTTTTAAACCGAACATTAAAAATAATTTGTTTAAACAATAGGTAAGTATGACGTCACAAGTTATTATTTTATAGACATTTCAACAAGACGTTTACTAAAAAAAACATAATTTAACTTTATTACTTATCTACTACCTTGTTAAGTTTAAGTAGAGAAAATAAAAATAAAACAATTATAAAAATAAGTAAAGAAAAATATTTCAACAACATTATTATATTATATTGTGTTATGTATTATATAACATAATATAATATGATTATGTTATATTTAAGTCAAGTAATGTTGACTTGAACATGAATAACAATTGAAAGTCCTACTTGCTCACGCAAGCTCATCTTTAAAACAAAAAACGCGACATTTTCTTGAATACATCTAGATTCCCGCATATTTGCCTTGGAGTGTTTTAAGATAAATGACAAGTTTATAACTACAGTTTCAGTAGCTCTTATTTCTATTCAAATATGGTTGGTTTTCTACTATTTCTAAGTAGTTACTCCTTATTGTCTCATTCACTTTGAGCTCCTGGTAATGCTTGAAATAGTGCTGAGCCAGTTTCTGGTTCTAGCTTAAAATGTGAAAACAGTGAACTAAATATGCTAAACCTGTTTGCCGAACAAGCTTTTTATTATATAGAAAGTTTGATATTTCAACGCATTCATGCAAGACCATTGAGACATTATATGTTGAAAAACTCTGTTTTCTCCTGAAATTCCACATATTTTCAGTAAATATTTACTAACCTAATATTTTTCAAATATCATTCCTGTGTATAGGGTGAGGAGTAGAGTAACTATACATAGAGATTTATAATCACTACATATTATAAAACAAAGTCCCCCGCCGCGTCTGTCTGTCTGTTCGCGATAAACTGAAAAACTACTAAACGGATTTTCATGGGTTTTGACTAATAGACAGAGTGATTCATGAGGAAGGTTTAAATGTATAATTTGTTGAGATTTTGTGTAAATTGATCGAAATATGTTGATGATTGTTGAAGATGTCTCTGCTACCCGTGCGAAGCCGGGGCGGGTTACTAGTTATGTATAATTTAAAGCTGGCTGACTGGCCAGAAGTCGTGGGTTCCATTCCCACACAGGACAAATAATTGTGTGATGAGCATGCTCATTTAATCTCCGTCTGAGAGTAATTTATCTATAATATGTATGTATTTAGAAATATATAAGTATATTTATCGGCAATCTATACGGTTATCTGGTTACCATAGCAAAGTGATACGCAAACAAGCAGACGGGTCACCTGATAGTAAGTGACTACCGCCACTCATGGGCACCTGGAACTCAAGAGTCACAAGTACGTTGTCGGCCTTTAAGCTGGGAGTAGGGGGTTAGGGCCTTCGGTAACATCACTCGCTCGGCGAAACACAAAATAAACATTACTTCACTGCCGGTTTTCTGTGAGATCGTGGTATCACTCCGGTCGAGCCGGCCCATAAGACGTATCATGCCGAAGCATGGCTCTCCCACAAATAATGTTGTTGCTTGTTTGTGTATGTGTTTTTTCTTTGTTTAACTTATATTTTTCTTTGAAGACACTTCCTGAAAAAACTAAAAGTGTTGTTTTTTTTTTTCAAGAAAACTGGTAATTCAAAACTGTACACAGACTTTCAAGTAAAATCAATATCAGAACTCTGAACATATCAGATGCACTATTAATGTGTACAATACCCACAATAAACTTCACCACAGCTGAATAAAAGCACCACAAACCTCAACATTTCCCACAGGTTTATATTATGATACATTCAGCCCAATAATACTTTGTTCATGTTGTATTAAATTTAATTCGCTCACGCAATCTCAGAACGTGTTCATACGAACCACAAATTGCGTCATTACCTAACTTTATATGGCGCAATACTGTAGATGTATTATTTTCATATGGTTTATTTTGCTGTATTTCAGTATCATCTTGATCATTTCAAGATATTAGGAGTAGCTTTGATCAAAGCTTTTTTAATATCTTTTTTTCGGACTCAGGTCAAGACCGTGGTGTCGACCTATTTATCAGCGTTGAAGCCTTTGTATTCACTCTTTTTTTCTTCTTGTGTTTCTGCTGGATAGATAGTGGAAAGATGCTTGAGTCTTCTCTCCTTCTGCGTACGCCTCTTCACGATATCATTATCATTGACTGCAGCTGCTCAGATAGCTACTAACTAATTTTAATTCATTACGCGCTGCAGTTAAGTAATTTTTTGCTTCACTCTGTAGGGGAAATCAAATCTTTAGATGTTTTACAAGAAAGAAAGAAAAGAGGGAAGTAAGGAACTTTACTTCTCACAAGAAAGTGTTTTTTATTATTTAGGTGCACTTGAAGAATATTTCTTTATAACTTATGAAAGAAAAAGTAAGCAACGACTTGTTTTTTTTATGGGATATGGCAAACGAGCAGATGGGTCACCTGATGGTAAGTGATAGCACCTGCAACTCAAAAGTCACAAGTGCATTGCGGGCCTTTAAGTTGGGAGAAGGAAAAGAGAGGGAGTGGGGGATAAGGAGGTAAGAGAGGAAGAGGGAAGGGTTAGGGCCTCCGGTAACCTCACTCACTCGGCGAAATACAACGCAAGCATTACTTCACTGCCAGTTTTCTGTGAGGCCGTGGTATCACTATGGTATCACTCCGGTGGATTTGGAAACGGGCGGTTATAGATCGAAACCGGCAGATATGATATTGTGTATATGTTATCCATATCTTTTTCTTAAATAATTTTACATTTGACAAAGCAAACTATTGTTGCGGTGACTCCATGTGTCTATAATTATAATAATAATTTATTAAATTGACGATTTCGAATAATTGATGATCAATTTTATGAAATAAAAATATTGAATTTGAATTTGGGCCGGCCCATACGTGCCGAAGCATGGCTCTCCCACTGTTGACTTGTACATTTTACGATTCGTAGTTTACGATTCGCATACTAGTTGCCTTGTAACTAGGACAGCTGTTTTGAATATTTTAATTCGAGCACGCCATATTCGCTAACCCATTTAAACAGAGATGACGTCATTACTGAACTTTATATGACGTAAGAGCGGTTTGAAACTTCTGTGTGATGAGATTAATAACGTAAGTGAAATGAAGTACAAGACACCTTTATTATGCAGAACACCTTTCCTCAAATTAATATAAATATCATATTAAGCTTTAGAACGTTGTGTACAACATTTATTTTGTGTGACTTCAACATTTACAATCTTTGCCGGTGTTCCTTTTACTATGAAACCGTTGATAAGATAACTGAACAATTTAATATGCGTATTTGGTGTAGTGCTGGCAAGGCGGGTAACGTGGGTCTGACGCAGATGCTAGCGGTGTTGTGCCCACAGATAATAATTATAATTATTATATGGTTGTGGTTAATAAATGTATTTTCTTTTTTTCTTTCTTATGCCTATTAGTGTGGAAAGATCGTAACCTGGAGAATTCATATCTTGTTAGAGCATGTCGTACGTTTAACGGTGAGTGTCGGAGAGTCGATCTTGACCTGTTTGCATCAAGTATTACTCACTAGCAGCGCTCCGCGGTTTCACCCGCGTAAGTCCCGATCCCGTGGGAATATCGGGATAAAAAGTAGCCTATGCGTTAATCCAGGTCTCCAGCTATCTACATACCAAGTTTCATCGCAATCGGTTCAGTGGTTTTTGCATGAAAGAGTAACAAACATCCATCCCTCCACCCATCCATCCAAACTTTCACATTTATAATATTAGTGGGATTTAAAAAAAATCCAAATTAGCAAAACTTAATTTGATATAGCTGTTACCTTTTGTTTTATGTATAATTTCTAACTGATAATTATCAATAGTATAGTGTATCTTATGTAACCTTTTTTTTTGGTATAGGGGGCAAACGAGCAGACTGGTCACCTGATGGTAAATGACTACTGCCGCCCATGGGCATCTGCAACTCAAGAGTCACAAGTCAGTTATCGCCCTTTAAGGTCGGGAAGAGGGGGGAGATGGGGGAGGGGAAGGGCGGGAATAGGGGAGAGGGAAGGGCCTCCGGTAACCTCAATCACGCGACGAAAAGCAATGCAATCATTGCTTTACTACTGGTTTTCTGTGAGGCCGTGGTATCACTCCGGTCGAGCTGGCCTATATGTGCCGAAGCATGGCTCTTCCACGAACAAAATGTGAAACATTACGTCTACGTGTTATAATTTATTATAATAGGTACTATTCATGTGTGGAAACTTGTAATTGGCCTTTTGCTGCTATGTTTTTACTTATAAGAATTACCAGCTGTAAGTTTTCCTTAAATAATAAAATAAAATAAAATTAGACGTTGTGATTATCATCAATACAAATAAATAAAATAAAAGAGTCTGTTTGTAATGTCAAAATAATAGTTTTTTGTAAGCTCATGCAGTTCTTTGCACGATACCTATTCCTAAAAATCAGTTTTTAAAATTTTTGTCCGTCTGTCTGTTAGTTCCGGCTCATCTCCGGAATGGGTGGACCGATTTCCACGGGCTTTCACTGGCAGATAGCTGATATTACAAGGAGTAACTTAGGCTACTTTTATTTTGGAAAAAGAATTCGAGTTCTGCGCAAAATATATAAATATGTAGAAGTATACTAGTAACGTGGGTTACACATTACTAGTATTCTTGTTAACCTCTCAAACTAAGCGAAATGCTTGTATGTATTAGAAGTGGGTTCACGTTCGTAGTGCACTGGGTGGGGTTCGAACCCGCAACTATTTGATCACAAGTCCGGCGTCTTAGCCATTACGGGACCGCCGCTTAAGTAAGAGTTGTAAGTCTTGTAGAGACCGCTTTCAGCGATAAGACCGCCCATTGTACTCTGGTTTGTAAGATAATTATTTTTCAACTGTATTTTATTATTGTACATAAAGATTATTCTGTTTATCTAAGTACAGGCACAGTATGCTAGTATCGGACTGGCTTGACTTGGCAATTCTCACAGAAGAACATTATAGCAACATGTAGTGTTTCAGCTTGGAAGAGGGATTGCTAATGATTGTTCTTCAGTGAGGTTGTTAGTTGTGTATGAGTTGCACACACTTAGTGTGTTGATTGTTGTTTAAGTAACGAAACCCGAATCAATTAAGCAACTCAATCAAAAATTGAGTAGAGATAAGGAATACAAGACACAAGTTATTTAAAAAACAATGAGTTGAAACTTAGGCACTGTTCTAAATTAGGTAAACAACGTCATTAATTTATTTAGTTCTTGAATAAAAAAACATACCCCATACTCAAGTGATTCTTAAGTTACATAAGCAGTGGATCACATGGGGTTCTTTTTAAACTTCAAATTCCTTATAAAACTATATTTAAGTGGTTCTTGAGTTTTAAGTAAATGTCTGTAATGCAGCATTACATAAAACAACTCCTTTATCTGTAGTCTCATAGATTGATTCACATGTTAACCGTAGAAGAAGGAGTTGTTACAAATTTGAAGAAACTCCCGTTCAAAATTATGTTCCTTTACTTTTACAGTGAACGACATAATTAATGTCGAACTAGTAGATACTTTTCTTAAACTTAATAGTAAGGTTTCACTACATTAGTAGATCTATAAACAACGTTCCAACATAAATCATTGGGTCTCTATCACCTAGCCAGTTCGGTGGATCTTTTTATGTAGAGGAGACATAACATCCGTGCTTCCACATTTCCTTTATTAATATGTCATTCAGGTAATTCATCAGTATTTTTCTCATTTCCTTTTCGTAGATAAAACAAATAATTAGTAGATAAATATTAAAATAAATGTATTTCATCAAACAACAGACTTTAATGAACAGCATGTATTTTTTTCACAAAAAATAATAAAAATACAGCTTAAAACACAATGGCGTTTTGTTTCCATATGAAACAAGCTAAAAGTTTGCATCTGATGGCCATTGTTATTTATACAAAAGATCTGCATGTGATGCGCGTATGAGAAACACATTACTGTTCTAAAGCGTAGACTAGACGGTACAACATAGAATTAAATGTTGATAAAATAATTACTTCATAAAGTTATGACTTCATAGCGTTAGTGTTGCGTGAAAAGTGAAACTAAAACACTTTTTTTTTTATTCTGGGACATTAATCTAGACCTAAATTGAGCATAGCTTTTACTATAACTAGAACACGGGTAAACATACCAAGTTACTTTTTCTTTTTTAAATACATTTTATATAATACTAACAGCGCCCCGCGGTTTCACCCGTGTAAGTCCCGATCCCGTGGGAATATCGGGATAAAAAGTAGCCTATGCGTTAATCCAGGTCTCCAGATATCAAAGTTTCATCGCAATCGGTTCAGTGGTTTTTGCGTGAAAGAGTAACAAACATCCATCCATCCATCCATCCAAACTTTCACATTTATAATTAGTGGGATATAGAAACACCCAGCCTAATGCCAATATACCTATTTAAACATACAACTATTTGCACCTATTTGCACCAAGCAGGATTGACAGTCAACGTGACAGTCAAATACTCGACCGCCGCGGTGTGGCGGCCCACATAGGTTGTCAAATGCGTAATCCATAATATTTTTTGTTTGTTTAAACGCGCTAATCCTTGAAACTAAAAGTCGGATTTGAAAAAATCTTTTTGTATATGATAGCCAGATTAATGAGGAATAGTACAATCTATATAACATCACGATGCGATCCTTAGCAGTGGAGCAGTGACCATAACCGCAGGTGAAACTGCATGGAAAGGCTGGTATGCTCATAAATTTTTTAAATCGTCTGATGTAGGTAGATTTAAAGATTCGGTCAACCCGATGACTATCGCCAGGAGGTAATTATTCGGTTTAGATAATTTTAATCGGTTTAGATAATATTCAGACTCAATACGACTATTTGATAAAACAAGTTAATTTGGCAGCAGATAATAATAATAATAATAACCTCATTTTATGACCACTGGCATTACCCACTTACTCTACAAATCCGGTAGTGCCATGGATCCCAAAAACTATAGACCTATTACGTGCTTACCAACCGTGTATAAGCTTCTAACATCTATTCTGAGACTCAAAATTACTACACATTTAAATAAAAATTCGATCATTTCTATTTCTCAGAATGGATGTAGAAGCGGGACCCGTGGCACTAAAGAGCTCCTTATCATGGATATGGCCATTAGCCAACAGGTGCGTCGTAACCGTAAGAATCTGTCGACATGTTGGATAGACTATAAGAAGGCCTATGACTCGGTTCCACATACGTGGCTTTTGAGAGTGCTAGAGTTGTATAAAATTGATACAACTCCTTGCACTTTCTTGAAGTCATGTATGAGGCAATGGAGGACGGTACTTCGCTATCCAGGATGTCGGCAGATTGCCGCAAGCGATGTACCAATAAAGATCGAGCGGGGCATATTTCAAGGTAATATTAGATAGTCTGAGTCCCTTGTGGTTTTGCCTGGCTTTGAACCCTCTCAGTACTCTGTTAGAGGGTTCAGGACTAGGCTATAGGTTGCAGAAAGATGATCTAGTTATATCTCACCTTCTATACATGGATGATTTGAAACTACTAGCCCCCACTAATTTGCAATTGATAGCGTTACTGAAGGTAACTGAAAACTTTAGTAACTCTATCAAGATGGAATTTGGTGTGGACAAGTGTGCAGTCATGCATGTAAAAAAAGGCGTGATAGTGGAATCTGAAGGAGCCGAACTTTCCGATTCAACAAAACTCAGATCTCTGTCTGCCACCGAAACCTACAAGTATCTAGGTATATCACAATCATTGGGAATACCTGAACCTAATATGAAACAAGCGCTGCAGGAACGCTTTTTTGGCCGCCTGAAAAAAGTGCTAAAAAGTCTTTTATCAGGGGGTAACAAAATGCGTGCCTGCAACGGTTGGGTCATGCCGGTTCTGATGTATTCCTTTGGTATACTTAGATGGACTCAGACGGAACTAGATGCCCTTGACAGGAGAGTCCGTACACTGCTTACTGCATTTCGAATGCACCACCCACGTTCATCGGTAATGAGGTTGTATATCCCACGAAAGTTTGGAGGTCGTGGACTTTTAAACATTAAGACCTTACACAATCGTGAGATATACAACCTTAGAGAATATTTTCTTCATACTGATGTGGGAGTGCATTGTAATGTGGTTGCAGTGGACAACGGACTCACTCCGCTCGCTCTGGCTAAAGAAAACTGGCGCAAACCTGTAGTTCTTAGTACTAATGAGCGCAGGGAGGTATGGAAGGGCAAAGCACTTCATGGTCGTTTTTATCGGGCCCTAAATGGGCCTGATATAGACTTAAAAGCGTCCACATCTTGGCTACGGTTCGGTGATCTCTTCGGAGAAACCAAAGGTTTTGTCTTTGCAATTATGGACGAAGTTGTTATGACAAATAACTATCGGAAATATATCCTGAAAGATGGTACGGTTGACATCTGTCGGGCATGCCACCGTCCCGGTGAATCTATCAGGCATATTATTTCTGGTTGTTCTTGTCTTGCCAATGGTGAATATTTGCACAGACACAACCTAGTGGCCAGGATTGTACATCAACATCTAGCCCTTAAATACAACCTTGTGAATTCAGAGGTACCATATTACAGGTATGTGCCCGACCCAGTTCTCGAAAATGGTCGAGCCACATTGTATTGGGATCGATCTATCATCACTGACAGAACTATTGTTGCAAATAAACCTGATTTAGCGGCGATAGACCAATTAGAGCGCCGTGCAATGATCATCGATATCGCTGTTCCTCATGACGAGAATCTCGTGAAAGTCGAAAAAGATAAACAAATCAAATATTTGGATTTGTCTCACGAGATTGTCGATATGTGGAATGTCGAATCGGCGATCATTGTTCCGATTGTCATATCGGCTCATGGATTAATAGCCAAGAGCCTCGATCAACACCTTAAGAGGCTCGCATTAGACGGTTGGATCAAGGGACTGATACAGAAGGCAGTTCTTCTCGACACGGCCCGTATAGTGAGGAGGTTCCTGTCTTTGCAGCCCTAACCACCGGTATCTTGGTCCCTGTACCCGATGTCGGTGGTGTACTATTTTTTATATTTTTAAATATATATTTTTATGTACATATTTAAAAAATTAATTTATATGGTAGGAGATGAATAAAGAGAATAATAATAATAATAACTTCACACACCTCACACACGGCCGTCTGATTCCAAACTAGGCAGAGCCTGTACTATGGTAACCAGACTGCTGATAAACATACTTATATATTTCTAAATACATACATATTATAGATAAATTACACCCAGACACAGAACAAATGATCGTGCTCATCACACAATTATTTGTCCTGGGTGGGAATCGAACCCACGACCTCTGGCTTAGCAGTCAGGGTCACTAACCACTAGACCAACAGGCCAGATAAACATATACCTCTGACAAAGATTTGTACTAGCACTTTAAGAAATTTTAAGAAAAAGGAATATAAGAATCCGTCTTTATCGAGGGCAGTGGCGGAGCGTAGATTGGCTTTATCCACATTTATAAGAAACCCAACTCCTAGTAACCTATCGAGATTAAAAGAAAAAATGGCTAATGCACGTGAAGCGGCGGTAGCGATTACGCTACCGCCGCTTAGCCATTAGGCTAAGGCGTCGGACTTGCGATCAAGTGGTTGCGGGTTGGAATCCCACCCAGTGCACTACCGGCGTGAACCCACTCCTAACACAAGCATTTAGCTTAGCTGGAGGGGTTAACAAGAATACTAGTAATGTGTGACCCACGTTACTAGTATTTTTTCTAAAAAAAAAATTATATCCCAAGCTAAACATCACAACTGGAAAAGGTTCTGCAGTAGTATAAGTGAAACTACTTCAGTTTCTGACATGTAGCGAAAGATGCGATGGTTCGAAGGATATCGACCACCAAAATTTCATATATCTGACGAAAAACTTAAAAATATGTTATTTTCACTTACGACGACTCAGTAATAAATAGAACACCAAAATTTAGGTCTCAGAACCAATTATTAGAATCTCCATTTACAATAGAAGAGCTTATGAATGATCTGAAAGCTAAGGATACAAATCCGGGTAATGATGGTATAAGGACTCCATGATACATAACAGTTCACACGTAGCTAAATAGGTTCTTCTCCAAATATTTAATGACATATACAGAACTGAGGTTATTCCAGAACAATACCGTGCAATAATAGTGATTGCTATTCCTACAGCTGTAAGCAAAGCAAATAAAAAACTGGCAAATTTACGTCTTACAAAGCCGAAAGTTCCTCTAGGATCGCTCACTAATTCATCGAAGATGGGACGGTTGGAATAGCACCAAATAATAACTTGAGACACCTCACACGCGGCCGTCTGATACCAAACTAGACACAACCTGTACTATGGTATCTAGACTGCTGATAAACATACTTATATATTACTAAATACATACGTATATTATAGATAAATTACATTATCACACAATTTATCCTGGGTGAAGAAATGTTCAAAATAATGTGCGTGCAAAAGTTCTGTTCTATTAGAGTATTCGAATAGTAGTCTCATATGCAAAGTTTGAATAAATCGAAAAGTATTTTTGGTTGAAGTACGTTATATTCAAATTTAGACTTTAGCAAGATTAATATAACTTATCGAAACGATAAGTTATAATGATCAAAAGTGCTCCTTACACACGGCTTTATACCCGAAGTAGTACAATGTACCATAACTATTTTTTTAATATAAATGTGTGAGGTGTTAACTCGAAGTAAGATTCACAGCTTCTAAAAAATCATTTACACGATACAAGAAAAGTAAATGTTCCAGTACTTTCAACAACGCAAGTAACAAAACACCGTATTGTAAGAATATAGTATGAAGTATAAAATTGCCTTCATCAATCCTCAATGCAAATTAATTTAATTATCCAGCCTTACACCTTTCACGCAGAGAGGTACGTTCCACGGTATCATTTTATATGGGGACTTTTATTAGTTGCATAAGCACCAAGATTAAGAGTCTGTTATGTCAGTTATTACTATAATATTACTATATATTGTTATATTCAGGACAGATAACACAGCGACTCATATGAGATATGTAAATCGGGACTTAATACTTAAAGTGCGATACCTTTTTATCCCCCATCCGTGTAGACTACCAGATTCCACGTTGTGCAATTGCTAGAAACGTTTATCAACAACGGGTCAGCAACTTGAAGTGGCAATGGGCGGGGCACATAGCACGTAGAACGGATGGTCGATGGGCCCGAAAAGTTCTGGAATGGAGACCATGGACCGGAAAGCGCAGCGTAGGACGTCCATTATCGCGGTAGACAGACGACCTGGTAAAGATCGCAGGACATCGGTGGATGCAGGCCGCTTACAGCCGGTCTTCTTGGAAGTCATTAAGGGAGGCCTATGTCCAACAGTGGACGTCCTATGGCTGAAATCATGATGATGTTTATCAATTTATTTCAATTTTCGTTTTCATTAATCTTTTTCTACTCGTCTGTACGAAAATCGCAGAACATACTAAAATTTTAGTTGTCATCCGAATCAACTAACTCTAAAAGTCCTTCAGTAATTCGCACCATGGTGCAAATTAATAAAGTTCAAAAAAGATATTGTCTGATTAATACCATGGTGCTAAACAGCCAATTGAGAAAGACTGTTTGTGCGATTCACATCGTGGTGCGAACAGATCGTGGTATGAAACAACGAAGTACCCCAAAAAGATAACTGTGTCCTAGAAATATTATCACGATTAAACCCTGATTTACACTTTTATATTTATAGAAATCGCGATAGTTTTAAAACAATAAATTATAATCCATCTTAATGAGTGCCAAATGTTTCCTAATTGAAACAGTAACTAATAAAAAAGTAATTAGTCGTCGGCGAGCGCCCGAAATATCTCGTGAAACTTGAAATATTAACGCTTAGTTCGGACGCTGCTTGTTGGTAATTACCGGGAAGGCAAACACACAACTAATCTAAGTTGGATCTACCACTGCCACAAATGTCCGATTAGGGTGTATTCAACCTTGAGATACAACATTTGAAATACGATCATCTAAGGAAAACTTTTACAAGGAACAATGTGGAGAATTTACTAGTTCAACCATTTACTCAAGTATTTTCAAAGAAAAGCAACAATTTAACGATTTATGTATGTGTGTATATCTCTTATAAAAATTTCGTGTAAAGTTGTTTGTCCGTGAAGAAATCCAAAAATAATGAACCGATTTTAATTAAATTTTGCACACTGTGCTTGAACTTGAGAGATAGCATAGTTTTTATCTCAATTTTTATCCAAAATATTTTTTATTTCAAATTACCTAGCCACAGCAACGCGCTCATCCATGTTCTAGTCCCCATATCACAGACTAAGCTTCATCTGGGTCTAGATAGCGTAATGGATTCCAGAAGTCATTATTATGAAAGTTTCCTTACAATTTTCATATCATCATATTGCAGATATCGCAATTTCTGCAATAATTTACTAAAAAAACTTAAAACGCAATACGAGAAAGCCGAATTGATTAAAAATAAAAACAACCACAACAGTGTATGTGGCAAACGATAAAAACGATCACAAGTATGTAACGATCTACTCAACCACCATTCGAGGTACTAAACATATGCGAAAATCCCCCTCTTCTCCTACTCGCACCTTAAAGTTAAAAGTTATCTGTTTCGTCGCACCCAACATGTGAAAATAGGCCCCCATACAAGTATGAGCGACTCTACCAGCCATAGTTTTATTTTTTTATGGTATACGGGGCAAACGAGCAGACGGGTCACGTGATAGTAAATGACTACCGCCGCCCATGGGCACCTGTAACTCGAGAGTCACAAGTGCGTTGCCGCCCTTTAAGGTCGGAGTAGGAGAAGAGGGGAAGGGGTTAAGAGTGGGAAACGGGGGGAGAAGGGAAGGACGGGAATATGGGAGAGGCAAGGGTTAGGGCCTCCGGTAACTTCACTCACACGGCGAAATGCAATGCAAGCATTGCTTCACTGCCGGTTTTCTGTAAGGCCGTGGTATCGAGCGGAGTCGAGCCGGCCCATACGTGCCGAATCATGGCTCTCCCACGTAAAACGTTTTGGTGTTCCTCAAGGTAGTGTACTAGGACCTACACTCTATTTATATCAACGATCTGTGTACTAAAGCTATCCCTAATTGCAAAATATTTGCTTATGCAGATGACACAGCACTGTTGATAAACGGGAAAAGTTGGGATCAGACACGTCAATACGCTGAGGATGCTCTAAGAGAAGTCATGAACTTTTTGAATTCCAATTTACTAACACTCAATGTTGCGAAAACCAAGTACATAAAATGTTTTTCCCAGTGCCAAAACACACTTTTTGAAACAATTCACCTTAAGGCTCATTCATATCATCCTGGATCTAAATCATGTTGCTGTAGTGGCATTGAACACACCTTTGAAATTAAATATCTCAGAGTCACTATAGATAGTGCACTACGTTGGCAATCACATAATTATTCACTCAATTAATAACACCATAAATCGTGTTAGGAAACTGATGCCAATATTTTGAGCATCTAGATACTCTGCTGAACCCGATACACTCAAATTCATGTACTACGCTCTGGCACAATTAATTATATCATATCCTATTCTGGCCTGGGGTTGGCTATCATACAGGTTGTACCCGTACCTCACGGGTACAACCTGTTTGTTTAGACTAGAGCGTGCACAAAGGGTGGTTTTAAAAGTTCTGTCAAATAAACCTCGGTGGTATAACCCAGCTGCCTTGTATCGGGAATGCGATGTCCTAATAGTTAGACAATCAGTATTCACTGAATCCCATAAAACAGCTTTAGCAAGGAGACAATAGTATATTATTAGCACACAGATTTATAACAGAGTGAACAAAAGATTAAACATCTCCAAACTAAACTAAATTCAAGATAAAACTCAAAGCAAACAGTGGCTTCCACAATTACAATACACAGAAGCGTTAATCAACTAAAAAGAAAAATATAAATGTAAAGAAATGGCACGAACCCACACATACACACACAAGCATGCACGCACACACACACAAACACACACCACCACGCACATATGCACACACACGTTTACTTATTTACTATTTACCTTTTATGTTTTTAGTTTGGTCTTAATTTATAAAGTTCTAATGTAATCACTACCACTACTACTTCTTTGTAGAAAATTTTAACTAAGTACGTAATATCGTACCAATTATGGCGCAGACAGATGTCATACAGTTGATAGTAGTACAGCTGTCAAAGTTCAACATTTCAAACAGTATTATATTCAGTTAAATTGATCTTTCTTTAATTATTGTTAATATTATTAGTGATATGTAAATTGAACTTGTATTTTTTGTAACCAATAAATATTATTATTATTATAATTTGGTCAACTGACGTTAAATGTTGACAGAAATGTCTATTATATCCGGGAAATCTTGATTTAAACCTGGGATCTGTACTTGCTTTAGATTGTAGTAAAATCCTCGCCTTGAACAAAATATAAGTAAGACTCCTAAATATAGAAGATAGAATACAACAGAATTCCAAGTTGAATTTTGGTGAAACTCGACTGTAGTGAAATTACTGACTTGCATAAGTTAGCTCTTGGAGGTGACAACACGACAGAGACACATTTATCGTTACGGATGTTTATAGGCACTGATAAGCAAGCCGGCCGTGTGCAGTTTGACACCCTTGTTTATATTTGCGCAGTTTCTCTGGGGTAAGCAGAGACAACAGTCCTCATGTTTTTGTTCCATTTTCATTTCCGTTAATGTTCTATCGTGGCTGGAGTATCCTTGGAACTGCTCGGTTTGTTCTTGTGTCTCTCTGATTTAGTGGAGAGTACAGTCTACAGATTCTTTCAAACCTCTGTTCCACCCAGTCTTAACCCAGACTGGCAACGGGCAGGAATGGTGTCTTTTCAAGGTGGCTACGAGGACGATCTTTAAAACCTCTCAGACGACCTGGTATGGCCAACATTGAAGTTGTATGCCCGTATACTTTAGCATTTAAATAACTTCGATGCTGTTTGTTAAATGAGATCTAATTCTGTTTCATTTTTAAACAACTGCTTGAGGAGTCGCATTTTTTGTGAGTATATGTATGTATGTTTATTTCCTTGGCACGCTTTACAGCCAAAACTGTTTGACACGAATATCTACATATAAGGTGTCATTACATTCGTTTTAGTCGTGGGAGTAACATAATTTTGGTATTTTTAAAAAGTAGTTTTATCCCCCAACGTAAAAAGAGGGGTGTTATAAGTTTGACGTGTCTATGCGTCTGTCTGTGGAATCATAGCCCCCAAACGAATGGACCGATTAAAGTGCGTCTTTTTTTGTTTGAAATGTGACTTGATCGAGAGTGTTCGTAGATGTCATTCAAGAAAATCTTTTCAGCCGGTTGAAGATCATCAGCTCTTTTCTAATCGTTGAAGGGATTTTCGAGTCGGGGGTATTTAAAATTTATGATTTTTAACGCAGTCGGGTTATTGTTCTATCTAACAATTATCTTTTTAGAAAATGTTTTACGATATTTTGAGTTATTTTGAATATAGGTCCGTAATCCTTTCAGTCACCCTTCCTTAGACCTTCAATATATAGAGGCCCTTATACTTCACTGTGCTCAGTTTCTACGTGAGTTTTGATACCTCTTAAGGCCTTTAATCATGGTGTTCCTAATGAGGAAACTATTGACAGCGAAACAGATCCGAATCAACTTTAATACGCTTCAGTGTAAGTTCGATAGATTACTTTCGGAAAGTTTTTGGCAACACTTATACTTCTTCCAAACAGTAATTTGCCTTATTACTGTAGCTTTACACAACACACTAAGCTAGAATTGACTACTGATGATTATTTTAGCGTTTTCCATTCCAAATTAGGTAACATTAAGTACGGTATGGCTTATTTGTATGTGCCTATGTCTATACCTTACAGCCATCTTACTAACCAATGGCCAGATATATTATGTACTACCTACCTGTGACCACGACTTTCTCCGCGTGGAATTTTGATACAGATTATAAAAAGTTTTGTTTTAATTGAACAATATTTAGGATTTATGTTATAATTTTGTTCTTCTCTATGACAATAATACGAATTATTTTGTTTTGCTAAGTGATGTACATTTTCAGCTAAACCTATTAAAGTTCAATAATATCTCTAACATCAAAAAAACCCCATAACTTAAGAAATATCATATACCACATTATATTTACTAAATTACTGCCAACAGTGGCCAAAACATCTAGAAATTGAGTAACTATTACATAAGGAGACTATCTATTCTTGTTGTATACTATCTGACTCGACATACGTTATTCTGTATAAATTTCAATTAAATTAAAATTCTTTTAATTTCATGAAACAAGCACTTTTAGATCCTCCTGACTATCAATTTTCCGCTAAACTTCACAATTTTTCCCCAAAAACCTTATTCGGACTGTTATTAACACATAAAAAAAAGAATTCGTCATTATTATTTATATACATAGATTTAAGTTATTTTTCATAGCATATGGAGCTTTGTAGCATCTTGCTCAATCAAACTTCAAGCCACTTCAAGCCTAGTAGTTAATGGTGATTTCAAATGATCCATTGTGAGTCTTTATGTGGCTCTGTTCTAGATAGCTATACCATTACATTGCAAACCTGTATTGAACGAAAATATAGCTTTTACTGTTCCCACTGCTGTTGTTTTTTTTAACTTTGACTTTGATTTTGACTTGACTTTTCACCCTAGTAAAATTCCTAAGTAGAATTCCTCTGGAAATTTTCTTAAAGATGCTTTAATTCTGACTGACTAAAACGAACATATACACAGGTATCTAAAGGATTATAAGCATGGAGGAGTGTAGAATATTAAATCTATTCGCCATATAGTACTATCTTTTAGAGGTATTTTAACTCATGATGACATTAGGGTAAAGTTTAAAATTTAATATCTCTCTTTACGGAGTCGGGGTTAATATACAAATACTACCATTTGAGAATATTTTATGAACTTGCAAATATCATATTAAACCCGAGAGAAGTAAGACTAATTGTATGAAAATTGATAAAGGCTCGAATACATTGCGATTTGTGCGGTGTATTTTGAATGTAATTCTGGAGAAATTTTTATTTGAATAATTTTACTGAGTTTGATCTCTTCTTGTTCTATTTTTAAACATTCTTTTGTTATTAATTGCGTGTTTTATATTGTAGCAAATTAACCTGTTTTTTTTATTTTTTTCAACGTTTTCATTCGTTTGCACTCAACTGCAAAAGTAATACCTAAAAACACCATAATATTGTCTCTTGTTGATAGCACAATATCAACTAGAGACCAAAATGACGTAAAGAGCTATTAAAATTAAAATCTTTTGTAAACTGGACGTATCTTCCACAAGGATTCCACAACCGAATCAACGTCAACAACCTACCAGCGTCAGTGTTCGGCAAGTAGTTGAAGTTTTTTAATTGTGTTTACGGGACGGAAGTAGTACTTCAGTGACATTTAAGGACAGGACCCGAAATGTGTGGATAAGTGGTTAAAAAAATTATCACCGACTTCGATGCGCCCAACTCATTATAGATTATACCTTAAAGGTGGAATATTCCTATATTTTCTTAAAATTTAAATTGGACCCGCCTTGAAACAAGCAATTCTATTTAAAAAAAAATATTGACATCGGTTCACAAATGGCGAAGATATCGCGTAACATATATGTACACAAAAAAAACTATCAGTCGTAGGACTGCACATCAGAAGTGAAAACATTACTCACCTACAAACACAAGCTCGCATCAACACACAACTTGCATATTGATGAGAGTGATGGTCACGCGAGTGCAGTGCTTATTCCTACGTATGTCACGTAATTTTACTGATCAGACCAAAGATAGGTTTCCTTGTTAACATAACACAGACTTTGGGATCAGTGTATACGCTGATAAAGGAGATCAAATACCTAAATACCTAAAGCTCTTGATTGTGTTCAGCGGTATTGTTAAAAGGAATATAAACTGTTGGGAAGTGTATTACTGTATTAAAGATTTTGTTTATTAAATAAACTGTATTTTATTGGTCACAAAGAATAAGATATATATATGGAAAATGAAATTTTCGAGTTATTTTTTTGTGTTCAAGTAAAGTAAGCATCAACAGTGAATCGACACAGGTTTTTAGGAGTCATCGGTGGTGGTGGTTGTGATGTTGATACTGGTGATAAGTTTCCTGGACTCTCAATAGATGATGCTGAACAGCCGCATTTGCATTTCTGTAACAAACACATTACCATGAAGTTTGTTTTGTAAGTTATTTAGGGCCTTCTTGTTGACTAACTTGTTGGCTTTTCCTCTTCTAATCACTTAATTATTCAAGCTGTGTTTACCTATAAGTGATTGCTACTTAATTAACTTGTACTTGTATATACTTCTAAATGTAAAAATCAACATTTGTTGGTGAACCAAATAAAAATAAATAAAACTAAAACATTCTAAAATCGCTCATGCTTTTTGTGATAGAAGCCTTATTCTTTATGTTTTATTTTTAATAGACTTTGATGATTTCGTGAATGCCAGCAGCTAATCTTTAAGCGACGACTAGCCAACGGAACCAACAGTTAGGGAGTAAAAATTTACTGATTAACGAAAACTATGGCAAAAAGGATGACAAAGAATGTCAAAAATGGTCTGTCTTTTAACTCTTTATTCTGTTGCGTGGTAAAACGAGTTTGAATAATATTCTAGTTAAATATGACAAATATTAGTACACACGTAATTATACAGACAACATCTGACGATATAATTCTTTTTTTTTTTTCTTTTTTTTTTAAAAGACAACTCCCGCATTAGGAATTACTCCTGTGTCGCGGGGGTCTTTACAAACACAGAAACAACGGACACAAAGAACACCCAGACTAAAGTGGGAATCGACCCCACGACCTATAAGCATAGCGGTCAGGGTCAGTAACCACTAGACCAAGGCCAATCATAATTAAACTATTTCTTATCATGGTGGAGCACAATATCCCACTTAAAAGCACTTCCGTTGCTTTACCGATCGCTTCAAAATCCTACTAATATTATAAATGTGAAAGTTTGGATGGATGGATGTTTGTTACTCTTTCACGCCAAAACTGCTAAACCGATTTCGATGAAACTTGGTATGTAGATAGCTGGAGACCTGGATTAATATATAGACTACTTTTTATCTCGATATTCCCACGGGATCAGGACTTACTCGGGTGAAACCGCGGGGCACTGCTAGTCAAAAATAAATAAAAAAAAACATCTCACCTTCTTATGATGTATACCGAGCGCTACTTAAAATCATACAAACTATTATCTCAAAAAATCGTCTTGCTCCGATTCTTTTTACTGTCTATGTATTAATGTTTTCGATTTTCACCTTTGGGATATTTATGAATGTGTCGGAATCGGCAATAATTAGTAGCCAACACGGACATTTTCTGTCAACACAGGACGCAAGCGCCATCACATGAATTGCTCGAGAAAGTAATCGGCGTGTGACACCGTCGTTCACTTTATATCCTACCTTCCTACCCACCCTGCCCATAAAAGTAGTGCCGGCGGACAAAGTAAAAATATGGTACAGACAACAAATACATGTTATTAATGAGCTAAATCCCAACATTGGAGTGATGATAATAATGAAAAAGCCGTTAATAACATCAATACTCAGAACAAAGCTTTTGGTGTACGAAGTGGGTATATTTAACTAGATGTAAAATGGCAGAATGCCTTATTGCTTGTTTTCAATAACAGAACAAAAATATAATCATAAATTTAAAATACCCCTGACCCGAAAATCTCTTCAACGATTAGAAAAGAGCTGATGATTTAGCAGCTAAACAGATTTTTTTGAAGTCTATCTAAGAACACGCTCAATCAAGTCACCTTTCAAACAAAAAAAGCACTTAAACCTGTCCTTTTGTTTTCGAGCTACGATGCCACAGACAGACACACAGACACTTCAAACTTATAACACCCCTCTTTTTGCGGAGGGGGTTAAAATAACTTACTTGATTTTTCTACTTTATTCTGTCTCTGACCTAGTTCTGCCATTGACGTATTAATCTGCCGGGCACACTTTGAATATTATATTGAATATACAAAGCTTCTTCGTGGGTGGACTAATTGGTTTAGTTTGTGTGGTAATTCTCAGAATTCAATAGCAGTGTGACGTCAGAATCTGATGTCAGTACTAAAACTAAACGTAGTTACTATAAATATATCCTACTTGTTGTCGCCACATCAATAACTCTTATTTATTTTATTAAAATAGGGGCAAACTCTAATAGATGATAAAATAGTTCACTATTTAATAAAACTGAGTTAATAGACATTATTATGACTAGTTACACCGGTAAAGCAATGCTATTAGTCGCTTGATAAATATTGTTGAATGGGTTATAAAAGTCTAGAAATGTATTATAAGTTGATAACAATGACTTGAGTGCTCATCGATCGGTACAAACAACATGGCAGTTACTGTTAGTTAGTCATTTTATATCAGTGGAGGTGAGACTGTTTTTAACATACTGTATCAAATAGATCATTGTAACCGTTGACATTAACAGAAATGATTAGATGGCCTGAGGCCTAGCCGTTAACCCATAATGTATAAAGGGTATTGACAATTTAATCGCTATCTCTGGATCTGTCTATTTTGTGTTATGTATTTCTATAAAGTGTAAAAAATTTACACAAATGGTTCCAATTGGCCTAATTAATCTCAATCAGTGACAAAGTTAAGTTTAATTAAGTACCAAGTACTTCTTAAACGGCGTCCACACGGAACAATTTCAAGCAAAATTTGACTAGATCTTCAATTGAATCGTTTCGTGTAGACGCAAATCGTCTAATTCAACGTCTTTGGGTGGTCAGGACTGCCTGACTAGATCGTGTTACATCAAATCGGTTCGTGTGGACGCTAATCAGCCAATTTTATCATCTAGTCTGCCTGCACGCAGCATACTGAGCGGAAGTGTTCCGATTTCTTTATACAGACGTGTCTATTTACGCGTTTCATCAGTTCCATGGCTTTATTTATCTGATGATTTATGTTATAAGATCGATACAGGTAGTATTTCTTTAAAAAGATAAACTATTAGATATACGGTAACCTTTCTTACAAATGTCCGTCCAGCACAGAAAATAAAATCAAATGATAATTGGCAATTTAGTTGTGTACGTATGGACGCGAAATCTGCTCGTAAGCCAATTGAATCACAAATCTGTTCAGGTAGTAAAATTGTATCGTGTGGATACCGTTTTACTTCTTTAAAACGAGGCTGGAACATTGGCTTATTACTTTCACACCTTTAAACACCTTCAAGAGTTTAACTGCTACAGTATACCAAACACGAGAGAGCCTTTACTGTAGTAAATGAGATTAATAGTATATTTTTCAAGTTTCTTTGCCAGGAAAAACCTATATTAGCGGAATAGATATAAGCGAATTAGAATACAAATCATTGTTATCATTCCAGACATAAAACGTCCACTGCTGGACACAGGCCTCCCTCAGCGACTTCCAAGAAGGCTGGTTGAAAGCGACCTGCATCCACATCCACATGGTCATCACTAAATATCGTACATTTAATATATAGAAACCTATGTTAACTATCTTTTTCACTAATAATATAATTGCTAGCATTTCTTTTTAGTCATTCTCCCCAAGTAATAGTAATTTAAAAACTAAATCAAAATTCCATGGCAGTGACGATAATGTGTAGGCGGTTTTCACCGGAAGAAAATAAAATATTTAAATAAAGTCTGAAAATTTCGAAAAGCTACACAGTCAAAAATGACAGGTGTTTTTACAATTGAAACTGTACGTTAAGCGCATAACGACTTGACCAACACCATAAAAGTCCCCATAAGAGATTGACCAGAAGTAAACGAAGAGGGACACAGTTTTCACACAACACATCTAGACTACGTGATGTATTGATAGATGTCAAGTCTGTCGGGTGTTTACGGTTCCTACTTGGATTCCACCTGAACTTCCAGCCCGTTGACACCCGTGACAAAACACCGTGCGATTATATAATTGATTTGATTCCGACACAACTTGGCCGAGTGCTCGATGAAGTGCTACCCAAACGATAAGAAAAGGTGGGAGAGAAAGTTACTGCGGGGTACATTTCTAAACAAGTCTGTATGATAAATAGCATAAAATACTTTGCCACCCTGCACCACGCTACGCTACGTACTAAATGACCCCCTAAGCAGTATCTGCAAATACCTCTGTTTCTTGTCGTCTTCTTAGTTTTAAACGGCTTGGTCTATTACACATGCATCTATTTTTTCTTCTTCTTTCGGCAGATTCTTGAAGCTGGGATCGCAAGCAAGGAAAAGGAGAACAGGGTCTGCGACAGGAGCTGCAGCTCGACCCTGGAATTACATTGTTTCCATAAATACCAGTATAATCTGAGTTTAGTTTAAGGACAACAATGGAACGGCACTCTTTTGTTTTGTCTTTAAAAACAAAACCTTTAAAAAAATCTGATTTAGACTTTATAAGACTGGTTTCCTACAAGAGCCTCCGACGCCCAAGACAGTCTTTCCTAACTTGAACTTTTTGTCTAAAGTAGTAATGTATAGAAAGCTTAAAGAGAAGAACCTAATAGAACCATAACACCTAACAATATTTAGTGTTTTATTTCAAACTAGCTGTTGCCCGCGACTTCGTTGCTACTGGAACCGTAAATTTTTCCGGGATAAAAAGTAGCCTATGTGCTATTCTAGACTATAATCTATCTCTTTACCGAATTTCATTCAGCTCCGTTCAGCCGTTTTTGCGTGAAAGAGTAACAAACATACAATGATCCACACAGCCTCACAAATTTACGCCTTTAAATTATTAGTAAAAAATTTCACAAAGTAAATAAATCAACGTCTATTTTCCTAACCTTAGGGCTGAATATGCATATTATTTTTAAATATAAATGCAAAGTAAAAAAGCATATTCAAAATCAGACTACTCTGTCAAAGTAGAGCTGTATGTAAATAATAATAATTTATTGGCCCAAATAAAATGTTAACAATTTGATAATTTTTATAAAAATACAAGTTTAGCAATTTCCCAATTGTGTCTTTTTATTAGCCTCCGTAGCTAAACTAGTTTTGAAACCCGTGTTTTAGCAACCAAAATATAAATAAATAAAGTTCAATCATACTCATTCAAAAGAAGTTAGCAAGAAATTTATTTCCAATAATACAAATAACAAAAATAAACACTCACCCATATCATATTTTAGACATTTTTTCAGAGCATAATTTTATTAATACTGTCACGCGTCATGACCATCTCAATGTGGTTTAGTATTTACAACCACATTTTTCAAATTATTATTAACCAATCATGAGAAAAATTCAGTGACTTACTGTACGGCAAAATGGTTTAAAATCACCACACTTTTAATCAAGTGGTATATAATTTCACACGGCCGAAGTGCTAACGTGACGGAGAAATAAATGTGTATCTGAAAATGATTTTCTTTAAGCTCATAAACGAGAAGTTTATGCTTCTGACAATACAGTAATTAATAAACATATTGGTTGTCTGTAAAGTCGGTTTACGGACGATAATTTTACGTGATAACGTCATAAGAAAACACAATATATTTAAGACTCTGGGAAAAACCATTAATTTTTAATTTTTTAATATTATTTACAGTTTTTGCAAATTTAATGTAAATAATTTAAACATCACGAACAATTAGTTATAGAAATAAACTGAAATTGAATCAATGTCAATAAATGAATGCTTAGGCCGATCGTGCCTCTCTATCGCTTGTCCCGCGCTCTGGCTTGCACGCTCGGCTCAGGCGGAACGTGACTATGAGTCATGCTTTTTCGGGCGTGCAGCCGGCTTTCATCTATTTATAAGACGCTATCACGTCAATAAAAGATCCTTGATAAATGTCATGCATCATGTCTAGCGGTCCCAACAGTTAATTTTGTAAGGTTGTATTCATCAATGCAACATTTTTTTACGACACGATTGACGACATGAACGCGACGGGATCAGTAGTAACAACATAGTTTGGCTTGTTTTTGCTAGATGGCGGTGAAGTATATTACTATTTATTTGGATGTCGCTACACTCATTTTTGTGGTGACATCCACATACCCACACAGAAAAACATACGCCAATGCCATCTAACAAAGATACACTGAACTACGGAGTGACCACTAACCCTGCATCGCTCAATGAGAGTTCTCGCGCCATATTGGTATATATACTAACAATATACCAAAATAACTTACCAACCGTTGGTCTGCGGTCGCCAGACATAATCACCTAGCTTTGTGTTGGAGGGACACCACCCATTCCTCCACAGTTTTCTTTGTGGTACAAATCCATACGGTAAAAGTTACTCGACTTAAGAACAAACTTGTACCCATTGATAATGTGCTTTCAGTGTGTATGTTCCCCGAGATACAGTTTCCTTTTGCAATTTTTCTAGAATGAGCATGGCTTTGAATCCTTTTTTGAACGTGGAATATATATATTTTTTTTGTCGAATATAGGGCAAACGAGCAGACGGGTCACCTGATGGAAAATGACTACCGCCGCCCATGGGCACCTGCAACTCAAGAGTCACAAGTGCTTTGCCAGCCTTTAAGATGGGGGTAGGGGAAGGATGGAAGAGCACTCGGCGAAAAGCAAATTGCTTCACTGCCGGTTTCTGTGAGGCCGTGGTATCACACCGGTCGAGCCGAACCCATACGTGCCGAAGCATGGCTCTCCCACGATAAAATTGTATTTTATGTTTTTACTTAGGTATAAGTGACGTAATTCGCCTGCATAGGTACTCAAACTACTCAGACATACTATATTAATAGCATATGTGGTATATAATGTTCTAGAAAGTGGTTGAAAACCACACAAATTTACTCAAAGCAACTTCCTGTTCTCGTACGTCGCGGTTGTCTATTGGTAATTAATTAACTTGGTAGATGGGTAACGGAAATATTAATTTAAACCTTACTGAGACCAAAAACAATGACTATAAATGACAAGAAAGATGATGATATGTCTCGGGCACGTAACTGTTCTAGCCAATGGCGGTGCTGAGGGATGCATTTTGTTTTGTTTTACTTATGAAATCTATATATTGTAAAAATGAATCCCTATTTCTCTTGGTCGTGCCATAACTTGAGAACGACTTAACCGATTTTATTTATCTTTCTTTTAAATGTTTTCTAATACATTGTAGAAGGTTATCACAGAACGAAAATTAAGAAACTTGCGCAGAAAATTGGAATATTTTATGAGTGACATATTGCTGTTTTCCGACATAAACTCAAGCGAAGTCGCAAGCACAGCTACTAAGGTATAAAAATTGAAATTGTAAAATAAACAAAAATTTGTAATTAATTAATTAATGTCAGAGTAAACACTCTACATAAAGAGGATATTTCTGGAAACATAGTTTAACGTGCAGTGACATATACATAGATACATATACTCACGACTGTTCGTGGGAGAGCCATGCTTCGGCCGTCGGCACATATGGGCCGGTTTTCTGTCAGATCGTGGGATACCAAACCGGCAGTAAAGCAATGCTTGCATTGCTTTTCGCCGAGTGAGTGAGGTTACCGGAGACCCTAACCCT
This sequence comes from Euplagia quadripunctaria, assembly GCA_963859945.1. NCBI lineage: Eukaryota > Metazoa > Arthropoda > Insecta > Lepidoptera > Erebidae > Euplagia > Euplagia quadripunctaria. The sequence goes on from OY982583.1 coordinate 4,041,432, forward strand.
CCCCTCCCCCTCTTCCACCCTTCACCTACTCCCAACTTAAAGGCCGGCAAAGCACTTGTGACTGTTGAGTTGCAGGTGCCAATGGGCGGCGGTAGTCATTTACCATCAGGTAAATTAACCCGCCTGTTCGTTTGCCTCATACACCATAAAAAAAATTCTTTTTGTTAATTTTTTAAAATAAAACCAGAAGTTTTATTTTTTTAAGTCCCACAACTTAGAGATTCTTAAAAGTGTGGAGTATATACTCACGTCTATGTAGGCAGTTATATACACAATTTGGTCTCACTCAAGTAATAATGGGCAAGCCTATTGCCGTCAACCGGGCACTTTAGGAATCAAAGATGGGTAAAGTACTAAATATTGAAACGGAAAGTAGTTTTTCGTTTTGTCTAAATTATTCTTCCCAGATTTCCTTAATAACGCGTTGCTGTGGCTAGGTAAACTGCAATAAGAAAAACTATCCTATCTCTCAAGTTGGAATCGGTTCATCGCGAAGAAACAACAAAATTATTTCGCCAAGTGTCGCAATAAAATAACTTAAAATACTGTGAAAATTGTCGTCCTGTTTTATTTTAACGTTTTTAATTTAGATTATAATAGTTAAATTAACATTAAAAGTAAATGATTTGACAATACTAAGGCGTGACGTCACGCCTTAGTATTTCATACAAAAATGTACGGAAGCTTCCGTTTTGACGTTTACCAAAAAGATACTGATTTGACTTGACAGTCATCTACCCTATTATATATACAGAATTACAGAAATTATATTTACAATATAATCATACAAACAGTAGAATCTCAGACTAGGCCGTTCAACGTTTACTTTTTTTGTCTTATTATAGAGAATAGATAGTGATATGATAGTTGACTGGTCTGTTGGTCTCTTGGATAGTGACCCTGACTGCTGACTCTAGGGTCGTTCGATTCCCACTCAGGTCAAATAATTGTGTGATGTGCATGATCAGTTGTTCTGTGTCTGGGTGTAATTTATCTATAATATGCATGTATTTAGAAATATATAAGTATGTTTATCAGCAGTCTGGTTTCGCAGTACAGGTTCTGACTAGTTTGGGATCAGAGGGCCGTGTGTGAAATGTGTAGAGTTATTATTATTATAGCCATGTATTGTGAAATATATATTGTGAAATAAGTAAAGTAAAAATACTTCAATGTTGAGCCTTGACAGGTTAGGTAATAAATTTTCCCGCCTATGTCAACAAGAGCCCCCGAACAATATGAACAAAGCCACTTGTTATTGATGGCCCAGCATTGTTAGAGATAAAACTATTCGACAAGAGAACGAAGGCATGCCTACTTTCTATACTTTCAATATAGGCAACAGAGGACACCGGGACACCGTTCTAGATTATGTAGTAGATATTGGCCGAATTTCAAAATTTCCATTTTTGCGTAGGGTGACTCTTGACGACGTGACATCCATGGGAATTAATTATCCATTGGCTGTTGAACACATTCTATTTTTAAAGTGAAAACTTCTTTAGGCACGTTATGCACTTTTGCTATGGGGAAAAAGCACTGAACTCGCGTGACCGTCACGCTAATAATACATATATAGATCCACTAGGCGCTAATCTAAACATTGAATTCTGTCAGCTCCTTATTAATTAATCTTTAAAAATATCATTATTTTAGTAGTGTATAAAGTAGGTACTTATTATGAACGCAATTCATATTTTAAAATAAACAAAAACTAATCAAGGTGAAAATTTATAACGCCTATAGTGCTCAATAGCGATAACCTTTATTCAAAATTTGGTCCAAACGTACGTCAGTTTTATGGATGTCACTAGTAGATGGCATCACTTTTTCACTTCTGTCGGCAGTCCCATGAGTGCCTACTTTTTTTTTATTTGTATCGTCACAAGCAATAATTTAACTTAAGTATAGTTAATTCATACATTTTAGCCGACTGAATCACAACAAAATATAGATCGTTGTACAAAATTGCTTACATAAGGAACAGGAAATATATTCATACACCCATGGTAATACAAGATTTTACAACAACTACAGATATGAACTTTGAATATAAACTTACCGACAAGAGCAATGAAATATCCACTTACAATGTCGGTGGACTAGATGTAGAATATCAAGACAAACTCAAACAAGCAATTAAACTGTAGCCACTGTAGATTAATTATTTGTTTGCTCTACAAACTATGTTGGATTGTTGCGGCTTACTATAGACGCTTTAGATTTAAAGCTTGGTGAAGTTTCAGACGAAGTGGTTTCGAGTTGTGGTCGAGGAAATAAGTCTGTCGATACAGATAAAGTTATCCGTTTTTGTTAGAGACAGTATAACAATAAACTGCGTACCAAGAGAACGGTGAGGGATTAGGAAGTCGAGAGTTCGACAGAAACATTAACAAGTATTTTCGTGTTTAATTAATACAAATTTTCGTTACAGGACAAGACTACCTTTATTATTTAGCTCTTAGCTGAGGTTTCAGCAGTACCGTAACCTAAGTTTATGGGACATAAGTAGAGGATTTCCTCTTAACTTGTGTCCCATCCATAAATAGACAAAAAACTATAAAAATAACGTTGAAACCTCTCCAACGAAAGAAATCTTCAAAAACGACATTTTATTGTTGATATTATGAAAGGACTTCTAAATAAAAAGATATTTACGAAAATTGAGATATGTGTTAGGTTTTGAAGGTGGAGAGTAATCTTGGTAAAGAAAGTGAATATACATAAGAAGGCTAGGTAAACATGGTTCGTAAAATACCGGTTATAGGTATAATAGGTTATTACCTTAATAGGTATAATATTGTCACGCCTCTGTGACATACCATAATTCTGGCAGGTGAGTCTCTGTACTGAGTTATATAGAACTGTACTTTTAAAATGTACAATTGACAGAATAGGAGGAAGTCTGATGTGAGCGACTGTGGATGACAGAACGGTTCGCCAAGGAATAATGTGATCAAGATATTTATACAAATGTGTTATGAAAGTTAAATATGATAAGCTTGATGATTGATTAACAGCCATGAGCCTTGAGCATGATGCCTTGAGCAACAAGCAATTAAGGCCTTACGAGTTAGATTGAGTTTTAATTATTCTCATCTCGCTAGCGACCCTGAAGTCCTAGTACCAAGATACCCCCCGGTCACAGCAATATATACCGGATATAAGGTTAATTAAATAGCGGTTATAGATCTTATGTTATCGATTTTTTTTTAATGATTTTACATTTGACAAAGCAAACTATTGTTGCGGTAACTCTGTGTGTAATGATCTATAATTTTTAATAATAATTATTATTTATTAAATTGACGATTTCGAATAATTGATGATCAATCAATAACGGTATTCAATTTGAATTTGACCTATTAACAAAAAATATTATCTTACTAGTAGATAAAGATTTAATCTCGTGTTCAGGACGGCTTAGGATACGTAGGATAATTTCCAATCAGACGAAGAGATTGACCTCAAAAATACCGTGTGCTTCCTAATTAAGAAAAGTGATAGTGATATTCGGTGTCTGGATAAGCCGGTTCATTATATTAACTTGACTTCAATGAATGCAAAAATTTTAAACTGATTGATTGATTTTTTATCAAAACGATGTTATTGTTTGAGAAACGTTCCCTGAAATACTTCTAGCTACGTAGCTGAAACTATTCAAACATCATTACAACCAGAAACAAATTCAAATAAAAATGAATGCAATAAAATCGAGTTTTAAATACTCGTAGTAGTAAGAGCGAGCACAATTCAGAAGTCCAACTTTATATTATCGGAGTTCTGAAGTTGTCGCGGTTTGAACGAAAGTGTTTGGTTGTGGTGTGGAACAGTTGGTTTGTTTGCGCAATAACTTACCAGAATATAGGTAAACTATGATATACGTGAAGCATCTACTTTTGTTTCTATTACCTAATGTAGTTCTGCTTGTCTATGTTGCGTTTTTAGAGCTTTAACAGGTCAAGTTTCAGTGTCTTTTCGCAAATTATGGGAGGGTGAAAGCCCTTTCCTAGGTGGACATATTCTATTTGAGTATCTCCATCTGCTATATCTCCACTACAAATAATTCATTTGTATTCTTAGTTTACATGGAGCTTTGGCAACTAAAAATCTCACTATCAGAAATGAAACAGCGCTACTACTATCTAGTGGTGCTGTGCCTGGTCTTTGTCAGGTTGTCTTGGTATCCCAGTCAAGGCAACTTCAGTTCAACCAGATATCCTTCTTTAACACATTTTAAATATGATATACAATATAATACATACATACGTTCACTTACACTGTTATCTTAGAAGGGGTAGACAGTAGCGTATTTGGTTCCGCTTACGTAATAGAGAGCAAGCAAAATTGTTTTTTTTGTTTATTTGGGTAAATTAACAGGAACACAATACAGAGTATGTAAACAGTTTTCTTATAAATATATCTTAATTAATGTGTCACCAACACCATTTACCACAATTTGAGTCAATTCTGTTTAAATTTGCGCCAGAAATAAAAATGGTAGCTATCTACCCTACTGTGCAAGAGGGGTTATGTTTTTTGGAGTGTATGTATGTATGATTTTTGGAAAAAAAATAAGTTTTCAAAAAAAAAAAATTCCATCCATTGATTTTGCCGCATTGCCGTCAAATGAGCACTTTGGGAATTAAAGATAAGAAAATTGGAAGTATATTGAAAGGGAAAGATGGGTAAAAAGGAAAGGGAATGGGAATTAAGGGATATTGCATAAGTTTCACTACCCAATTCATCCGTATAAACGGATGAATTGGGGAGTAAAGGTATACCTCAAGCAGGGAACGGTCGCATATCTGTAATTCGATCTAGCTGTTACCGGAATGTTCGAGTCCTCTAACTAATATTGCTAAATGAGCTTTAGTCTTCTTCCTCCGCGCCTTCTCCCAATTAAGTTGGGGTCAGCTTTCAGTCTAAATACGAAAAGGCCGAACTTCGATATTTTATGTGAAGCAACTGCTATCAGACTTCCACAATCCAAGTACTAGGTGATATCGAAGTTTCTGTAGTTAGACCAGGTTATCGGACTTTTGTTTTTTAGGGCTCCCTGTACTACCTGTAACGAATGCAACAAAGGTAACTGGGACCGACGGCACACAAATTTACTCAAAGCAACTTCCTGTTCTCGTACGTCGCGGTTGTCTATTGGTAATTAATTAACTTGGTAGATGGGTAACGGAAATATTAATTTAAACCTTACTGAGACCAAAAACAATGACTATAAATGACAAGAAAGATGATGATATGTCTCGGGCACGTAACTGTTCTAGCCAATGGCGGTGCTGAGGGATGCATTTTGTTTTGTTTTACTTATGAAATCTATATATTGTAAAAATGAATCCCTATTTCTCTTGGTCGTGCCATAACTTGAGAACGACTTAACCGATTTTATTTATCTTTCTTTTAAATGTTTTCTAATACATTGTAGAAGGTTATCACAGAACGAAAATTAAGAAACTTGCGCAGAAAATTGGAATATTTTATGAGTGACATATTGCTGTTTTCCGACATAAACTCAAGCGAAGTCGCAAGCACAGCTAGTAAGGTATAAAAATTGAAATTGTATAATAAACAAAAATTTGTAATTAATTAATTAATGTCAGAGTAAACACTCTACATAAAGAGGATATTTCTGGAAACATAGTTTAATGTGCAGTGGCATATACATAGATACATATACACACGACTGTTCGTGGGAGAGCCATGCTTCGGCCGTCGGCACATATGGGCCGATTTTCTGTGAGACCGTGGGATACCAAACCGGCAGTAAAGCAATGATTGCATTGCTTTTCGCCGAGTGAGTGAGGTTACCGGAGACCCTAACCCTCCCCTCCCCCTCTTCCACCCTTCACCTACTCCCAACTTAAAGGCCGGCAAAGCACTTGTGACTGTTGAGTTGCAGGTGCCAATGGGCGGCGGTAGTCATTTACCATCAGGTAAATTAACCCGCCTGTTCGTTTGCCTCATACACCATAATAAAAAATTCTTTTTGTTAATTTTTTAAAATAAAACCAGAAGTTTTATTTTTTTAAGTCCCACAACTTAGAGATTCCTAAAAGTGTGGAGTATATACATACGTCTATGTAGGCAGATAAATATACTAACCACAATTTGGTCTCACTCACGTAATAGTTTTTCGTTTTTGTCTAAATCATTCTTCCCAGATTTCCTTAATAACGCGTTGCTGTGGCTAGGTAAACTGCATTAAGAAAAACTATCCTATCTCTCAAGTTGGAATCGGTTCATTAGTTTAGGAGTTCATCGCGAAGAAACAACAAAATTATTTCGCCAAGTGTCGCAATAAAATAACTTAAAATACTGTGAAAATTGTCGTCCAGTTTTATTTTAACGTTTTTAATTTAGATTATAACAGTTAAATTAACATTAAAAGTAAATGATTTGCGAATACTAAGGCGTGCCGTCACGCCTTAGTATTTCATACAAAAATGTACGGAAGCTTCCGTTTTGACGTTTACCAAAAAGATACTGATTTGACTTGACAGTCATCTACCCTATTATATATACAGAATTACAGAAATTATATTTACAATATAATCATACAAACAGTAGAATCTCAGACTAGGCCGTTCAACGTTTACTTTTTTTGTCTTATTATAGAGAATAGATAGTGATATGATAGTTGACTGGTCTGTTGGTCTCTTGGATAGTGACCCTGACTGCTGACTCTAGGGTCGTTCAATTCCCACTCAGGTCAAATAATTGTGTGATGTGCATGATCAGTTGTTCTCTGTCTGGGTGTAATTTATCTATAATATGCATGTATTTAGAAATATATAAGTATGTTTATCAGCAGTCTGGTTTGGGAGTACAGGTTCTGAGTAGTTTGGGATCAGAGGGCCGTGTGTGAAATGTGTAAAGTTATTATTATTATAGCCATGTATTGTGAAATATATATTGTGAAATAAATAAAGTAAAAATACTTCAATGTTGAGCCTTGACAGGTTAGGTAATAAATTTTTCCGCCTATGTCAACAAGAGCCCCCGAACAATATGAACAAAGCCACTTGTTATTGATGGCCCAGCATTGCTAGAGATAAAACTATTCGACAAGAGAACGAAGGCATGTCTACTTTCTATACTTTCAATATCGGCAACAGAGGACACCGGGACACCGTTCTAGATTATGTAGTAGATATTGGCCGAATTTCAAAATTTCCATTTTTGCGAAGGTACTCTCGACGACGTGACATCCATGGGAATTAATTATCCATTGGCTGTTGAACACATTCTATTTTTAAAGTGAAAACTTCTTTAGGCACGTTATGCACTTTTGCTATGGGGAAAAAGCACTGAACTCGCGTGACCGTCACGCTAATAATACATATATAGATCCACTAGGCGCTAATCTAAACATTGAATTCTGTCAGCTCCTTATTAATTAATCTTTAAAAATATCATTATTTTAGTAGTGTATAAAGTAGGTACTTATTGTGTACGCAATTCATATGGTAAAATAAACAAAAACTAATTAAAGTGAAAATTTATAACGTCTATAGGGCTCAATAGCGAAAACCTTTATTCAAAATTTGGTCCAAACGTACGTCAGTTTTATGGATGTCATTAGTAGATGGCATCACTTTTTCACTTCTGTCGACAGTCCCATGAGTGCCTACTTTTTTTTTTATTTGTGTCGTCACAAGCAATAATTTAACTTAAGTGTAGTTAATTCATATATTTTAGCCAACTGAATCACAACAAAATATAGATCGTTGTACAAAATTGCTTACCTACATAAGGAACAGGAAATATATTCATACACCCATGGTAACAAGATTTTACAACAACTACAGATATGAACTTTGAATATAAACTCACCGACAAGAGCAATGAAATATCCACTTACAATGTCGGTGGACTAGATGTAGAATATCAAGACAAACTCAAACAAGCAATTAAACTGTAGCCACTGTAGATTAATTATTTATTTGCTCTACAAACTATGTTGGATTGTTGCGGCTTACTATAGACGCTTTAGATTTAAAGCTTGGTGAAGTTTCAGACGAAGTGGTTTCGAGTTGTGGTCGAGGAAATAAGTCTGTCGATACAGATAAAGTTATCCGTTTTTGTTAGAGACAGTATAACAATAAACTGCGTACCAAGAGAACGGTAAGGGATTAGGAAGTCGAGAGTTCGACAGAAACATTAACAAGTATTTTCGTGTTTAATTAATACAAATTTTCGTTACAGGACAAGACTACCTTTATTATTTAGCTCTTAGCTGAGGTTTCAGCAGTACCGTAACCTAAGTTTATGGGACATAAGTAGAGGATTTCCTCTTAACTTGTGTCCCATCCATAAATAGACAAAAAACTATAAAAATAACGTTGAAACCTCTCCAACGAAAGAAATCTTCAAAAACGACATTTTATTGTTGATATTATGAAAGGACTTCTAAATAAAAAGATATTTACGAAAATTGAGATATGTGTTAGGTTTTGAAGGTGGAGAGTAATCTTGGTAAAGAAAGTGAATATATATAAGAAGGCTAGGTAAACATGCTTCGTAAAATACCGGTTATAGGTATAATAGGTTATTACCTTAATAGGTATAATATTGTCACGCCTCTGTGACATACCATAATTCTGGCAGATGAGTCTCTGTACTGAGTTATATAGAACTGTACTTTTAAAATGTATAATTGATAGAATAGGAGGAAGTCTGATGTGAGCGACTGTGGATGACAGAACGGTTCGCCAAGGAATAATGTGATCAAGACATTTATACAAATGTGTTATGAAAGTTAAATATGATAAGCTTGATGATTGATTAACAGCCATGAGCCTTGACCATGATGCCTTGAGCAACAAGCAATTAAGGCCTTACGAGTTAGATTGAGTTTTAATTATTCTCATCTCGCTAGCGACCCTGAAGTCCTAGTACCAAGATACCCCCCGGTCACAGCAATATATACCGGATATAAGGTTAATTAAATAGCGGTTATAGATCTTATGTTATCGATTTTTTTTAATGATTTTACATTTAACGAAGCAAACTATTGTTGCGGTAACTCTGTGTGTATTGATCTATAATTTTTAATAATTATTATTATTTATTAAATTGACGATTTCGAATAATTGATGATCAATCAATAAAGGTATTCAATTTGAATTTGACCTATTAACGAAAAATATTATCTTACTAGTAGATAAAGATTTAATCTCGTGTTCAGGACGGCTTAGAATACGTAGGATAATTTCCAATCAGACGAAGAGATTGACCTCAAAAATACCGTGTGCTTCCTAATTAAGAAAGATGATAGTGATATTCGCTGTCTGGATAGGCTGGTTCATTATATTAACTTGACTTCAATGAATGCAAAAATTTTAAATTGATTGATTGATTTTTTATCAAAACGATGTTATTGTTTGCGAAACGTTCCCTGAAATACTTCTAGCTACGTAGCTGAAACTATTCAAACATCATTACAACCAGAAACAAATTCAAATAAAAATGAATGCAATAAAATCGAGTTTTAAATACTCGTAGTAGTAAGAGCGAGCACAATTCAGAAGTCCAACTTTATATTATCGGAGTTCTGAAGTTGTCGCGGTTTGAACGAAAGTGTTTGGTTGCGGTGTGGAACAGTTGGTTTGTTTGCGCAATAACTTACCAGAATATAGGTGAACTATGATATACGTGAAGCATCTACTTTTGTTTCTATTACCTAATGTAGTTCTGCTAGTCTATGTTGCGTTTTTAGAGCTTTAACAGGTCAAGTTTCAGTGTCTTTTCGCAAATTATGGGAGGGTGAAAGCCCTTTCCTAGGTGGACAGCTTCTATTTGAGTATCTCCATCTGCTATATCTCCACTACAAATAATTCATTTGTATTCTTAGTTTACATGGAGCTTTGGCAACTAAAAATCTCACTATCAGAAATGAAACAGCGCTACTACTATCTAGTGGTGCTGTGCCTGGTCTTTGTCAGGTTGACTTGGTATCCCAGTCAAGGCAACTTCAGTTCAACCAGATATCCTTCTTTAATACATTTTAAATATGACATACAATATAATACATACATACGTTTACTTACACTGTTATCCTAGAAGGGGTAGACAGTAGCGTATTTGGTTCCGCTTACGTAATAGAGAGCAAGCAAAATTGTTTTTTTGTTTATTTGGGTAAATTAACAGGAACACAATACAGAGTATGTAAACAGTTTTCTTATAAATATATCTTAATTAATGTGTCACCAACACCATTTACCACAATTTGAGTCAATTCTGTTTAAATTTGCGCCAGAAATAAAAATGGTAGCTATCTACCCTACTGTGCAAGAGGGGTTATGTTTTTTGGAGTGTATGTATGTATGATTTTTGGCAAAAAAATAAGTTTTCAAAAAAAAAAATATCCTCAAAATCCATTGATTTTGCCGTATTGCCGTCAAATGAATTAAAGATAAGAAAATTGGAAGTATATTGAAAGGGAAAGACGGGTAAGAAGGAAAGGGAATGGGAATTAAGGGATATTGCATAAGTTTCACTCCCCAATTCATCCGTATAAACGGATGAATTGGGGAGTAAAGGTATAACTCGAGCAGGTGACGGTCGCATATCTGTAATTCGATCTAGCTGTTACCGGAATGTTCGAGTCCTCTAACTAATATTGCTAAATGAGCTTTAGTCTTCTTCCTCCGCGCCTTCTCCCAATTAAGTTCGGGTCAGCTTTCAGTCTAATTACGAAAAGGCCGAACTTCGATATTTTACGTGAAGCAACTGCCATCAGACTTCCACAATCCAAGTACTAGGTGATATCGAAGTTTCTGTAGTTAGACCAGGTTATCGGACTTTTGTTTTTTAGGGCTCCCTGTACTACCTGTAACGAATGCAACAAAGGTAACTGGGACCGACGGTTCATCGTGCTCTCCGAAGCACGGAGGGGTCTGAATGTGTTAAGAATGTTCACCTATCCTAAGACTGACCTGGCTAGTATTACTTAACTTTGCAATGTGCTAACCTACTCGGTTACCACTCAGCCATAAGCGCCTGGTAAATAATTTGAAAACATGTTTTTTTGCTTTACCTTTGATGTGTAATAATAATAACAAAACTAGTTCTTTAAAATTATTAATTTGCGCCCTCCAACTAACAATATAATAGTATGATAGCATACGTGAAAACATGAAACTCTCATTGAAAAATGCAAAAATGTAGCAGGACCTACCTCCCAGGAGGTTGAAGGAGTCCAACCGTAAAATTGGAGTCCTCGCTTTAATCGATGACCTAATTTGCAATTATAAAGAAGAATTTCTGTTTAGTTGCTACTAATATGTTCAGTCAATGTCAGATATAAAACAACAATTTGAACGTATACAAACAATCTGCTCAGGTATTGAAAAAAACAAACTAAGAACAACCAACAACTGCCCTACTGCTCTGTTGTAAGGCGATGATAGCTATTTCATTATTTTCGTTGGTAATCGCGTTACTTCAGAATGGCTATAATGATTTGGTAAGTTATCATTTTTTTTGTAATAGTCTCAACAAGGTTTTCAAAGAAAAATTTTAGAACATTGTGATTATCAGTGTAGTGGGTGAAGTTGCAACCGCAATCAATGGATCGCCATTACAAAGCCTTAGACTTTAATCGATTAATGTTTTATAATAATACTAGCTGTCCCGCGCAACTTCGTCTGCATTTGTAAATTTTCCTATCGCAGCGCCATCTACCGGGTCCAATTTTAAATCTAAACCATTCTCGAATCCACGTGAAGACACAAAAAAAAAATCATTAAAATCGGTCCAGCCGTTTAGGAGGAGTTCAGTGACATACACACTCACAGAAGAAATATATAAATAAAGATATGGTCATATATCCATCATCAAACAACAGTCTCAACATTCATTATCTTGCTTCATCGAGGTATAGCTATCCCTAATGCCGTCAGATGCATTTTAGTTAACGTTTTCAATAGCAGAAAGTAAACCTCCCCTTGTCGAAGTTATATTTGTATTTTTAAATTCATTGGCATGTTATAAATTGATCTTCAGCTGTTTTTGGAAGTCGCCGTTCCAGCGGTCAGCGTAAATTTGTTTTTAAGGAGTTTATAGACTCGTATTTGTCTTAGCATATACATTTACATATATGCATTCGATTCATCTTTAATATCCGTAAATATGATCATGTGTCCTCTTTCCGTTCGCAGCTCAATTGGTTACCTATTCATCAACGTCAAAAATTACGAGCCCTCGCTGTTCTATTTGCTTCCTACTTCCAACTTTTATGTAGTAATCATGACAGAAACCTTCGTTCCGCCAATAATCTTCATCTTCGTTGTTCCTCACACACTTCCGAGTTTGTCGGCTCATATTTTTTCATTCAGTCCGTTCTTCTTTGGAATGAGCTTCCCCTTGAAATCAGGATGGCCACCAATAATTACTCATTTAAAGTGAAGGTAAAGGAGTATCTCTTCAAACAACTGGCAGAATCAACTTGCCCATAATTTGTCATCTATTGTTGTTATATGCGTATATGTATATATATTTATATGTATGTATGTATGTGGTATATCTCTCTGTTAAGCGTACGAGTATAACAACAGGGAATGAGGATGCAATGACGCGGAGCACGCGCCATCTGTATTAGAAAAACGTACTACAACGCTTCTGCACCGTCGCTCGCTGTTAGCGCATACAATTTTTATACTCCAGTTTTATTATCCTTTATTGTTCGCTATTCATGATTCCAAATGTAATATTGTATAAATACATATAAGTTTGTTACGTCGAAATCGCAGTTTTACTTCTACATCCAAATTCAAGCAGTCATCATCAGGATACATCAAGCCACATCTATACATTGACACCATAGTCCACAATGGTATTTATGTAAGTGGTAATATATTACGTAGTATATTGTAATTATTAATTAAATTATTTTGTTTTATAAACTAACTTTAGTTAAAACGCACCTACTTCCTGTTTTCTCTGCATCACCCAAAGGTTGACTGGCAGAGAATGCCTTAGGCATTAAGTGCGTCTATGTACCAAATGTGCAAAAAGTGTAAATAAACAAAATAAATATATCTCAAATTCTCAAAATACGACTATGGGAAAACACCAGAAAAAGTTTATAGGCTCTTTAATAGTTAATATAGTTTAGTTAGTTACAAAATCGAAGTACAAAGAAGAAGAGATTAATGACTAATAGATTTTTTCTCTCCCCATTAACTTCAAGAACTGTCTCAACATTGCAAAAGTTCGCGTTGACCACACGAAACTAATCTATTCCATTAATTACTTACAAGTGGTGGTTCTATAACGCCCTAACTATTAAAAAGGTCTAACTACTTTCTCCCCTGGAGACCCGCTGCCAATTTTTCGGTTGACTGCACATTCCAAGTAAATGGTTGTTTGAAGCGATTTCTACTGAAACTTGGTCTGCAAAAGTTTTCTAGCCTTCCGTTACTTTAATAGACTTTTGTTAGACACTTAAATATTACGAGACAGTACTTTTTTAGGAAGTATGCTTTAAGAAAATAATAATAATAATAACTCCACACATCTCACACACGGCCGTCTGATCCCAAACTAGGCAGAGCCTGTACTGTGGTAACCAGACCGCTGATAAACATACTTATATATTTCTAAATACATACATATTATAAATAAATTACACCCAGACACAGAACAAATTTTCGTGCTCATCACACAATTATTTGTCCTGGGTGGGAATCGAACCCACGATCTCTGGCTCAGCAGTCAGGGTCGCTAACCACTAGACCAACAGGCCAGTCAGATCTTGCATAATTCACATTTAATTTTATTTTTAATTTTTGTTGAATTTTTACAGGCAAATTATTCCATAATCGCTTGCACTGAAAAGGACTTGTCTGTAAACTGAGTGGAATGTCTTGGCATTTTCAGCTTTAAATTCTCCGATGATCTCAGGTCCCTGCAATGTGTGTTGTGTAGGAACTCAAAAAGTTCTTTAAGATAAGAGGGAGTGTGAGGATGGAACAGAGTACTGTACAATAGGTATAGGTAGCCACTTGAGCTTAGAACGATACTCTGAGACATTATCATATTTGCGTAATCCAAATATGAATCTAATTCAGACGTTTTGGATATAATATTTTACTTTTTTTAGCAGGAAAAAAGGGAATCTGAATGTAATTAACTATTACATATACGCAGCAACAGATGAGCGTGTTTTATTTTTAACCGACTTCAAAAAAGGAGAAGATTCTTTCGGCTTTATGTATGTACACCGATATTTGCGTTATCTATGGAACGACGTAAATAAAATCGTACTTAGAAATAAACAGACAGACAGACGCAGCGGGGGACTTTGTTTTATATTATGTAGTGATAAAACATTACCAGGTATTTATTAGTTAATTGTTTTCACAATCAATTTCGTTGAAGCCGGTTTATTTTTTGTTATTTTTTTATTATTATAGTTGCGAACATAATCTTTCGCAATTGTAAACGTATTAAAATTAAACATAAAGTGTCTTAATCTTGTTTAATACATGAGCTTCAAAGCACTTTCAGGATTTCTGTTTTTTTTTTTAATTTCTAGGCAATCTTTCATTATATAAAAACTGAATTTGTACTAATGTTAATTTAATACAAAATATTGAAAATATTTTAAACACGTTGAAAAGAAAATCTATGTACGTACATAATAAACGAACAAAGACAAATAGTTCAGTACCTTTTACTACCCCCTGTTTTTCAACTGGTACTATTTATTTTTATTCTTGAGTGAAATTTGCATAGGGGTCGTAGGGGGTCATTTGGTTTGAAATGACCTCCACTACAACCACTTAATAGATTACCGACGTAAGACCAGTAACCCTCTATATAAAACTAGAAATAAAAAAGCTGTCAATCGTAGGACTGCACTTCAGAACTGTAAACACATATATATACATATACACACAAACATCTTTATATGTATCTGAGTGTAACGGTCACGCGAGTTCTTTTCTTTTCCCTAATACCAAAAGTGCCCAACGTGTCTAAAGAAGTTTTCACTTCAAAAATAGGAGCTTTACTGTTAATAATGATTAAATGAATTAGATTCGAATTCGAAAACAGAGAAAATTATGTACAAAATATTGCCTTGTAAAGTTGTTTTACGTCTTAAATAGCACGCCATCTAGTGTTACTCATATAAATAAACAAAAGTTGTGATAAACGTTAACGCTAAATAAATAATGATAAAAAATCGCACTAGATATTTTGACTTCATTCATATAGATTACAACAATAGTTAATCAATATAAAAAATAACTACATCTCTAAACTATTATTGACAAAGAATAACGCCATCTATGTTTAGTGTTATGGACTTGAACTGACATGCCGGTCTTTTAGCTAACAAAAGAAGTATTTGTGTCTAAAATTGCACTTTTTTAGGAAATACAACCATTTCTTTTAATTGTTGCGTATTCAGAAAATTCATATTAGTAATTTTATTCTATTCATCTTTAAATCACATAAAATAAACTGGGCAAATTCTTTCACCTAACAGATTAAACTTACCTTAAAGAATCTGCGTATTGTTGTATTGAGTCCACGAGGGTTTTATAAAGGCGTTTATTTCGACAATGAAGCACGGAATAGGACCACATAGAAATGCGTAGTATCTTCAAATTCTTCAGCTTTAGAGATGACGAGCCTTCGGTAAAAGCAGTTGTTGTCCGTCTGTCTGTCTATCTGTCAAGGTCCCTTTATCTCAAGAACCCGTAATAATAAAATGTATTTATTTACACCGTGGTCAATCAAGTTGAAATTAATACCAAATACGTTCGTCTGCGGTCCCTTAAAACTGTAAAGGCTTTAAGTCAACGCAATCAACAGATACGGCCATTTATGTCTTAGATTTGACCAAATTTCAACATTTCTCAGGTAAATCAGGTCAAAATCTACAGGGTACTTCCCATTAACTTAGAATCATGAAATCTGGTAAGAAGCATGGTCTGATATATTAAGTAAAGGTCTAAATGTAACAGCAAAAGTAAAGGAAAAATCCGAGTCGTTAATTTGTTGTTATATGACAGAACAAAAAAATGTTTTTGCTGTACCAACCATAAAGTTAAGTATGTCTCTCGGAAAAGATGGGCAAAAATCTTCGAGAATAGATTCTCGAGATGGACGTACTATCTACTTACATATAATTTTGTTTGCTTATGGAACTCTCGCTGCGCGAGTCAGACTCGTACTTGTCCGTATTTTTTTTTATATTTATATATGTATATTACAAATGTTATAAAGGTAGATTAAAAAAAACGAATATCGGTATAGTTACTAACATTTAATATTTTCGAAATTTAATTTCTATATTAAATCGAGGATTTACATATTACAAAATAAATGTTAAACAATCAGTCTTTTTGAAGATAATTAAGTTTCAATTTTTTCTACTATATTCTAGTTTCATTAATTTCAGACATTCTCTTTCAAAATAAGTAAAAAATTCACATTAAAAATGTTCATCAACTTCCTTAACCTTGGTAGCTTTATAAGTCCCTTTAAAAAAATCTTAGGTACATCGTTTTAAATTGTCGTTAGTATGTAGGAAGTTCATTTTATTGCCGCAAATTGTTAGATGCTCCTAAGCAGGAGACTATTGTAGGCGTGATATCTTCGTCTTAATTGTTCGTGATTAAAGAATAAAAAAAAAAAAATATCCATTTACAAGTTATGTCCGTTTGAATTTCCAGGTATTTTTACCTCGGTTACACGTATTAAAGATTTCAAATCGTACCTACATATTTTTTTTTTAATCTATTCACTGTTATTGAGAAAATCCATAATATCTATCTTAAAAAAAATCAAAGTTAGTTTTTATCGATTTTCTTAGAAACGAAATGAAAAATTAAAATATTTTTCAAATACACCGTGTATATGTTTGTGACAACAATCTGACATCCAACACACATTGCTGAATATTAAAACAATATCCTGTGAGTGGGTTTACAAGTATTTATATACATACAGACGTGAATGCATGTCACATTTGTACTTCATTATGTACAATATAGTAATATATTTATAGCTTGTGTACACTTTATGTACACAAGCTATAAATATGATGTATAGAATATTGTGCAGAATTCTAGCAGTCTTAACAATTTCATGGAAGTGTCTGAAAAGTATGAAACTGAATGGCTTTAGATTATCTACTTATGTTTATTAAACTTAATAATAAAAATTACTCACAATACAATAAAAAAATGTGAAGACATTCCCAGCTAAACACAACTTTGATGATTATTTGAATGTTTGAAGCAGTACAAGGGATGAATACAATAATATTTACAAATATATTTTTGTATTGTTTGAAAATGAAGTATCAACTGCCATTTCTTATTTCACAAAAGTTTTCTTGAAATTAATTTATCCATTTCATTATTGTAACATATCTACATACATTGGTATATAAAACTTATTCTAAATTACATTTAGAAGACTTTCGAAAACACTTAAAAAACCAATAATAATTACCATTTTTAATAGCGCTATTGTTCAGAATCATATACTATTGAGATCAAAGATTTTATGAAAACATTTAAAATCATGGTAATGACTAGTTTAATTTCATACAATTAAAAGTTCAGAGTTATAATAACTTACGCTCTTATTGTAAAATCTATATTAAGATGATATGAACACAACCATTCCAAATTGTTAACTTTTAGATTGGTTAACGTCTTGGCTACCTATGATGGGGCGCTCTGCAGGTCTCTGGGAAAAATAAACGTTCATGTATTTAATAATCACTTTTTTAGCTAGAATTTAAAATTGAGTTGTATTGTTGTATCAAAGGTGAGAAAAACATGAACAAAGTAAAAGAAAGAAACCAATAATTTTATGATCTTTGTACTCCACAGAAATGACTTATATCCGTGGTTTTGTTATTCTCAGAAATGATAATTCTTAATAATTTAACTTAATAAAACTTAATAAAAAGACTACTAGTCACGTGGGTCACACATTACTAGTATTCTTGTTAACCCCTCCAGCTAAGCTAAAATGCTTGTGTTAGGAGTGGGTTCACGCTGTTCCCGGATCCCTCCTACTTAAGGCGCAGTACGGCACACCGTGTGGTTTTAGTCGGTTCGATTCCGACACACCGCCCCACCGAAAACCCCGGTGGGGTGACGGCCCGAGGGGGTTTCCATACGCACAAAAAGAAAAGGAGTGGGTTCACGTCGGTAGTGTACTGGGTGGGGTTCGAACCCGCAACCACTCGATCGCAAGTCCGACGCCTTAGCCATTACGCTACCGATGCTTCATATTAGATGTCCGAGTGCAACTATATGCTAATGCAACGACACGCAGTAAATAAGATTTAATTATAGAGACCACGGAAGTGACAACTACAAACTACAAAGATGAATCTCGCACAGATCTTAGAACAGACGGCATAAAAACTGACAGCTGGATTACTGGATGACGAGTACTTGCTTATAGTTATGACGTTGCTTATGATATCATATATATTACTAAACACTACATATTATAGATAAATTACACCCAGACGCAGAACAATGATCGTGCTCCTCACACAACTATTTGTTCTAAGTGGGAATTGAACCCACGACCTCTCGCTCAGTAGTCAGCAGTCACTAACCACTAGATCAATAGGCTTGCCTGCCTTAAATACTGCGCCTATCTATACTTTAATATTATAAAGCTGAAGAGTTTGTTGGTTTGTTTGCTTGAAGGTGCTAATCTCGTAGGAACTACTGGTTCAAATTGAAAAATTATTTTAGAGTTGAATAGTTCATTTATCGAGGGAGGTTATAGGCTATATAACATCACGCAATAACCTATAGGAGCGGAGCAGTGACCATAAACGCAGGTGAAACTGCGGGAACGGCTGGTCAAATATAATCCTTTACTTACTTCTTGGTGCACTTTTCAGTGTCGTTGTTCGAGACACGCAGTCACTTTCTTCAGACTCCGATCTCATTTGGAAGCTTGTTTCTATAAAAAAAGAGTTCTACTGTTAGGAACATCTTACTAATATTATAAAGGTGAAAGTTTGTGAGTATGGATGGATGGATGTTCGTTACTCTTTCACGCAAAAACTACTGAACCGATTGCCATGAAACTTGGTATGTAGATAGCTGGAGATTTGGATTAACACATAGGCTTCTTTTTATCCCGACATTCCCACGGGATCGGGACTTACGCGGGTGAAACCGCGGGGCGCAGCTAGTGCAAATATAAAATTGTAAATGAATGATAATAGCTGAGCGATACTGGGGCAAGTGTTTCGGTAGTTATTGCCAAATTTTGAGAGATGGAAAATTTTCAGCGAGACTCCAGCAGAGGACCTGGCTTCGAAGACAGGGTGTCGTTATAAAAAATCACGAAAGCGATTGAGAAAGATCTGAGAATCAGGTGGGCAAGTTTTGTTGCCATCCCCAGGGAATTCTTACCTAGGTTATCAAGAATCCTAGGTAAAACACATCTCTAAGATATGACATCATGCAGTTTTTAAACAGTTTGAGTCTCACATACCATTTCACCGTTAGCCTGGTGATGTGAAGATTTTCATAATTCATTAATTCATTAATATTCATTAAAACGGAGCTTGAACTCACGAGGTTTACTGTTCCCAAAATCATTACTAATTATTATTATTTATTTTTTTAAATAAAGTATACTAGCAACGTGGGTCACACATTACAAGTATTCTTGTTAACCCCTCCAGCTAAGCTAAATGCTTGTGTTAGGAGCGGGTTCACGACGGTAGAGTACTGGGTGGGGTTCGAACCATAACGCTAAAGCCACTATTGATTCTAAATGTGTAGTCTTAACAACAAATAGGTAAATAAATTGTATTCAAGGGCATATAAAACATTATATAGAATATTTTATTTCCACTTACCGCTGTCATATCTAGATTTACTATTACCCGGCAGATGTACCCTGCTAGGTACTTCTTGGTTGTCTACATGACCGAATGTGCGGAAACCTATCGCAAACTGGGCGTATGGGCTTATTTCGTACAATTCTGAAAGAGAAGGACAACAACAGTTTATGGTAACTGGTAACGCAAGTAATTTTAGCGTCAGTGAATGACAGCTGACACCTGGTTACTGGAAGGTTGGTCAGCAAAAATTAACTAACCTTATATCAAATTTGAAAGCATGATTAGGCACTTTGATTTGATCATGGGATCCGTCAACAAAGCTCATGTTAAATGTTAAATTTTACTACAAAATCTTATGTCAAAAACGATTCCAATATTCAATGAAATAGATCATAAATTAGTAATTTTTATTTAGTCAACGTTCCAGAAACTCGAATTGATTTGACACCACTGTTAACTGGACAGTTTTTTTAGTTGAACAATATTTTAATCAGTCTTTCAGAAACCGAGTGTAACTGTCTCAAATCTTCTGACGACGTTAGATGTTTACAATGTGTGTCATGAAGGAACTTAAACTAAAACAATAAAAATTGATAAATATTACTAACCAAAAAATTTTGGTACGTAGGTTTCATCATTATATAATGTAATCAACTTTATCAAGCGATAATTATTAACGTCGAAAAGTCAGAGATACGCGATCTACCATATGTCGCATTACCAGCGTGAAAACCCAATGGTTAGATCTTTCAGCTATTACTGCTGTTTCAAATGTATAATAACAACAAAACAAAACAATTAATAACAGCAAAAATAAACTCACCGTGTTTGTTATCAGCAGTAAGATGTACCGGAGTACTATACACTCTGTTATTCATATTATCTGGAGGCACACTTTGAGGTGTATTAATTGTAACGTTACTTCGTTCTGACTTGCATTCTGCTGTCAAAGAATTTCTGTATTCTGTTAGGTGTTGATGACTGGAATTAAAGAATACGTTACTATCATGAAGAAAATACTTTCAGTAATAAGTTGCTTGTAATATCTAGATATGTATTAGGTTTTCCAATAGAAATGAAAAACTATTTTTTGTCAGCCACACCAATGACATATACCTACACATAAGTAAGTCTAAAGTATACTTCGATTGTCGCTTTATGACTTCGATTATCGTATACATAGATACATACGTTCAGGACTTATTCCCGTCCGGGGTAGGCAGAGACGGTAGAACGCCATTTGCTACGATCCTGACATCCAATTCGCACCTCTTCGCCGGTTACGGGTACTTCTTCAGTATACTGTCAATCTGGTCAGTATACATATTTCGGGGCCTACACACAGCCGATACACTCACAGAAGCCTTATAAATTCCTTTAGTCACTAGCTCTTCAATCATCCTTTCAACATGCCCCAACTTCTCAATTTTTCAAAATTTCTCTATTATTGACAGAACAGCTTTTAACCGTATTAGTATCGTATACTACACTCTAACCAATCTTTTCCAAGATGCATTTTACTTCCAGTATTACTACCTACTACTATTTTCCAAAGTCTGTGCTTCTCGAATTTAAAGTAAGAATATTCAAGGCAGCGTCCTTAATAATAATAATATTTAAAACGTTATACAATTTGAAATCTGACACATAGCCTTATGTAAGTGACATTTATAGAGCGTAGAAATTAAAAAAATATACACTTTCCACAAAATACTTACTTGTGCCGCTTGACCAAAATATAAACGCAGGTCAAAGAACATATCATCAATAAGATTGAACTACATATGATCACTAACATGTTCAAATCAAAGAATTCCGATGGTGGTCCAATGGATTCTGTAATAAAAAATAAATAATTCAAGAGAATAACGTATGCTCTTGTGATTTATGAAAGGTATTACTAATCTTCAAATGACAAAATGGTTCGCTGCACGGAATGGGATAAATTTATTTTGGATATTGAACTTTACAAAAACATAAAAGAAAATAACAGTGGCAGCGGTATCACTTGTGCTTGATTTGTCAGTGGTACCCAAAAAGCGGAAATTAGCAGCATATTCTACTATCAAATTGCAGTCTTCTGTAGCGTAAACATACCAAATAAGTGCAACAGCTGCAATCCTTCTTAAAATGCTGTGCCCACTTCCTTAAAAAAGTCCTATCTCAGACACATGATCTCTACCTCTAAACATAGACATCACCTAAAGACTTCCATAATGGACAGTCTTGCGTAGCCTTCATACTCAGTCATCGTAACGTTGACTACGTTTTCGTTTGATCCTCTGTTCAGAATTAATTTTCTTATTTATCAATCAATGAAAGGTGTGTGTTTATTTATTTACTATACATACCTCCTTGTACAGTGGTAGTTGCATAGCTGTACAACGATGTAGAGATTCCTGCAGTATTTTCAGCAGTTACTCTTATCTGGTACCATTGTGCTGATGTTAGATCTGCTAGCACAAAGGAGTTTGGTTGGTTCAGAATTGATGGGGAAATATAGTGGCTCCAGGTCTGATCCATAATGGGCTGGAATAAGAATTAGGAAGATGATTTATCATGTGGATGATGTCAAGGATAAACCTCTAGGAATGATCACAATTTCGACATGGTTCAGCAGAAATGAGCTAATTTTCTTCTGAATCGTAAACCAATGAATAAATAGGATTTTTGTCAGATGTAGGAAAGTAAAGTATTCGAAAAAAATATTATGATTGACGGGTCAGTGTCATTGATTCTTAACTCTTAGTTCAATCACCGTCTTCGCCATTGTTATAGATATATATATCTTATTGATTTTTTCCCAAAACTCTTAAACTGTAATTAATAGGAAGTAACGAAAACATTCCTGGGTGTAAGTTTGTAGATTCTGGATAAGTAGTCTATAATTTCAAATTCTTACCAATCTATTATCAGCCTTCTTCCACGCTTTACTGCCATACTCTTTAAAATCGACATCAAACCTGGTGATCTCGCAGCTATTATCATCCCAGCCGCTTAACTGAATGTAGATATGAGTGGCATTACTCCAAAACCATTCAGTAGTTGTTGGCGATATTGGAACTGTAGCAAACAAAAAATACACTCTCTAAAAAATATTATCACATATGTACGTTTCATCCTGAAATAAGTAATATTCAGTAGGCTCAATAGATGACAAAAAATTATCATCCCGGTTAAAGCTTAGTAATCAATGATGCAATCAATTCACTCCATACCAGCAAGAGTTCAAATATCAGAGTGGTATTTATGGTTTGAAGTTATTTACCCACCATATAGATAGACCAGTTGGTCTAGTGGTTAGTGATCCTGACCGCTGAACCAGCTGTTGTAGCTACTGCATAGATAGGGTCAATCAACTCACCTCCACCTAAAGTAGTAGCATCAATGTAAGTGGGCTGCGAAGCTCCCACACTGTTTGCTGCAGTCATCCGTATGGAGTACTTAGTACCACATTTCAGACCTTGGAGAGTGTACTCCTGAATGCCTTGTAAAGACGTGCGACTAGACCAAGCGTCTTGCCAGCTACCATTTGCTTCTTTCCAAGTTAGATTATAACCTGAAATATTATTTTTATGAGAAGTCATGTAAGAATTTGAACATTTTGTATTAACTGTTAAACAAAATAAAATGAGTAAGATGCCACCCAGTTCAAAACAAAAGAATACTAGTAAATAAAAAATGACTAGTATTCTCCAGCTAAGCTAAATACTTGTGTTCGGAGTGAGTTACGTCTCCGGGCTGGTAGTGGCAGTCGGCACCCCCGAAGAGGTACGCGAGTGGCGTGAGGCCATTCGCTAAGCCACTCTGGTTCGTTACTTGTCACCCAGCAGCCGCCCTGAGTGGATCCGCGGATAGACCGGTCGGATGCCTCAATAGGAGTTGTTCCCGGATTCCTCCTATTTCAGGCGCAGTATGGCATACCGTGTGGTTATAGTCGGTTCGATTCCGACACACCGCCAAACCGAAAACCCGAAGGGTCATGACCCGGGGTTTCCACACACGGTAGTACATTGAGTTGTATTCGAACCCGTAACCACTTGATCGGAAGTCAGACTTCCTAGCTATTGCGCTACTGCTGCCTGCACATAAATCTACTTAAAAATATAATTAAATAAAAACTTACTAATTTTCTGCACCTTCCCACCAAGCTTCGTAGGTAAATCCCACTGCAAGTGTATGGCGTTCTTGTGTGACGTCACTCGCAGGGTAGGTGGCTCTGGAGTGGGTAGTACTGACACGGAGTACGAAACTGAGTCAGAGCCGTACAAGTTCTTGGCCAGGCAGGTGTAGTTGCCGCTTAGAGATTGGTCTATATCTAGAAAAATCATTTTTAAATTAGCCGCTACATATAATTCGAGTATGGCTAAATATTATTTAAGTTACTAGGAACAAAGAAGAACAAACTTCATTTATTAAATATAATTTTTACATGTTCTTTTGTCTGTATTAAAGGGTTATTTCGTAGGATATAATAGTTTCCTTCTCTACAATTACAAATCCATAATATATCTACTCATTCAAATATGTTATTCATTTTCATCACATTAAAATGAATAACATATTTTTGAGGGCGACACCTTTTCTGGAATTCTGCTCCTGCTCTGAAAAGAGGGCCGAGTACCGTTTTGCTAGCACCTTACCTTCCCCTTGCACTTAATTGACTAGCGATACGTAGCTAGCTGAGCAAAGTCCAGGTGGGTATCCAGTTTCCTCTAAACTAACGTAGAAAAAATTCCTAAATTTTGTCATCATTTTAGAAATGATGACAAAATTTAGGAATTGTTTTGGTAGACCAAAATTTACAATATAAAAATGCCACGGCCAAAACACTTACTATTTATTAACAAGCTATCGTCATGGTTCCTCGTGAATCTTGGATGATGTGTGATGATGTTATGCTTATGATACCACACGGTGCGGGGAGGTGGTACTCCCACACATTGACATACCAGGAGTAGGGAACTACCAACTCCTACTGACATTGGGCCACCCAGGGAAGCTACGCCAGCTACCACTGAAAAAAGAAAGAAATACATGGAAGCACTAATGATGTCGTTGTTATATTCATTGACAAGATAGAGATAATCACGATTTTTTATTACTATTAAACTGAAAGAGGCAGAATAATTGAAAACAGTAGTAAAAATAATATTTTGACAAACTCTAACATTTGTCCTGTTGCTTACATCGAACCTATATCTGTAATACACCACACTGGCTCTCCAACCACTTGCGCTCATCATAATACTTTGATTGAACCATTCTTCATGTTTTTTTAACAAAATGTAACATGGAACAAAAACTATTGCAAGCAGTTAAGTTACGGGTTTATATATATTAAAAATGATATTGTATATATTATAAGGCACTAAGAAAACTAAAAACAATTTCAAAGTAAAGGAGTTTTGTATTTTGGTTTTTGTACATGCACATCGTTGTATATTAAACCAGTGTAAGACTGACAGTTGACCATCAATATTATTATTGGACAAAATTCTCTAAAATCACACCACGTACCTTTAGAACCCAAATCTATATGCACTCTGTTACTCGGCATTCCTTCCCCAACCGCTGTGTGAGCCCTGACAAAGACTTCATATTGCCGACCAGTCGATAAACCGGATATAGGACATGTAAGGTGACGGTGTGATGTTTCTTGTGTTGGTTCTACGCGGTAACTCTGAGGAGATATAGTGCTGAAATGAAGAAAAATTCTAAATGTTAATAACATACTGATGAAGAATGTTAGAGGGCTCGAACTTTCTTCCTTTCCCTCGCTCTGTTCTTCAATTGCCTTATCTTCTTATCTACCTTTCCCTTTTAATACACTCCCAATTTTCAAATCTTGTGCCTGGTTGACCAAAATAGGCTTGCCTCCTATTACATGAGTGGAGCCAAAACTATAATTGAAAAAAAAAAGCGGTATTTAATACGCTTCTACGTATCTCTTCGGGGATATAGGCTTAGATGTACATATGTTAATAAAATTTATTGCTTTTTCGGTCATGGTGAAATTTATGTTATTTAACCTAAGTGTCATACTGATAGATATTAAAATAAGCCCTTTCACTGTTCCAAATTAGTTTATGTCGGAATCTTTTGCAGTTATCCAAAATCTAAGATCATTTACCTTGACATAGGTTTTACGTAAACAGTATAATGTGTGATGTCTCCATTTGGTTGTTCTGGTCTTTTCCAACTGACGAGTAGAGACGTAGCCGAAGATACTAACACCTTAATGGCTGCTGGTGGACCAGGGACTAGAACAGGATTTTTATTATGTCATTTATTTCAGATTTGCGCTAAAATAGTTATTGAAGTACCTACTAGGAACTAAAAATGTGAGAGCTTTTAGGTTTTTCTTGAGTTCAGTGCCTTCAGATAACATTATCTTACCAACTTTAATTTCTTTGGTGCATTTTTTGGTACTGTTGGTTAAGCAACTGGACTTATGACAAAAAAATAAGGCGTTATTTATGTAATATGTAGAAGGATTTAGACGTATATTCAAGAAAGTAATTGTAATTGTTTTTAAACTTTCGCGATTGATACATATTAGGTTTGTAACTCGTGACTTAATCGCGATAATAGCTGAGCTCTCATCAGTCCACTCGTGACCACTATCGGTGCATTCGATCGAATAGTCGGGTAACCAAAAACGTGCACCGTTTAAATATTATCGCGATTAAATCCCAAGTGTGTAACTAAAAAGTAAAAATCTAAAAAGTAATTGTTTACATACAATTCGGAAAAGTACCAAAAATACTTACCATCTTGCAAGGTAGTACAAACAATAGGAAAGGAGAAAGGTCCTGGGCCATAGTTTGAGAATCCTGCCACCTTCACGGTGTAGTTGGTATACTTTAACAGTGTTTGTAGGTAAAGCTCAGTGTGTAGTGAACTTATATTTTGCCAGGATCCATCTGAAAATAAATTAAATAAACCGAATGAATTGCAATATTTATTGATCAGGCAGTTCATTTACTTTCTAAAAATCTTAACTTAGATGTTTGTTTTGTTGTATATTTCACTTCACAAATTTTTAAAGCTTGTGTAAATCTAGCAAATCCTAAAATATGGAAAAAGTATCTCGTTGCATAGATCCGATGGACTGCTTACTTCAACAATCGGTTATCTGGAAGAGATCGCAGCCTGCGATAAGACCGCCCATTGTAACACTAACATTATATTGTATCCTATTGAATGCTGATGGAATGTTTGGTTTGCAATAAAGTGTATCTATATATAATCTGGTGTCACAACAAAGCTAAGAAAGAATTACCTACCTTCAGTACTATAATAAACTGAATAGCCCAGTAACGAAGCTCCCTGAGAAGTAATCGGCTGCCATGCAACCCTCAATGATGACGATGACACTCCTCGACATTCTACTCCTGATGGCGGCTGTTCAGGTGCTGAAATAGATAGAAAAACTATTAACGCGCACTACACTACTAATGAAAGCAATAGAAGTTCTCAGGAAATACAATAGCAGTGTAGAAAACCTGCCTGTTTGACCACTAGGTAAATCTTACTTATAGTGGCGTGTATGTGATTAAAATCGAGCTTTATTCATTTATTGTGTTCATTGTTATTTATTTAAATACTATATAAACTTATACAACTATTGTATATATCTATATAATCACTTTAAACGAGAAATTCTTGTATATTTATTATGTATGTATTTAACTGAACTTGGTCCCCAGGTACCCCTTCGTCCACGTGGACAATCTGGGTAGTCAAACTAATTTATCCAACAAGAATAATTTTTCCAGATGGTCAAACTTCTCGGATAATGTTTGCTATAACTAACAAACACATCTACGATTAAGTTCAATGTCATCGTTTAGAA
This sequence comes from Euplagia quadripunctaria, assembly GCA_963859945.1. Classification (NCBI taxonomy): domain Eukaryota; kingdom Metazoa; phylum Arthropoda; class Insecta; order Lepidoptera; family Erebidae; genus Euplagia; species Euplagia quadripunctaria. The sequence goes on from OY982583.1 coordinate 4,069,157, forward strand.
TCTTCAATATATGTATTGTTGGTGACTATCCTAATATATATTTTTTACATCAAGAAGAAACAGAAAACACATGTAATGGTTTTCGAGTCATCATTTGACCACTGGCGAATATTTTAAATCACAAATAATATCAAATCGTCAATATCAAACAATAAAATTCACATTGAAATCTTCAAATATTCATTTTTCTTCATCTTATATTCACAAAATATTACCTCCTTCTCTTGTTGTTTGGTACACTTGCAATGAAAATGGGCCGTTTCCCGCAGAGTTGAAGGCACTGACTGATACAGCATACCTGCAATATTCAACCAAAACTTTGGGTAAGGTAGAAAAATGTATTTGGAAAGTTACAATTTCAATTCAATCTTTTTTTTGCACTCCATAATGTCATAAAGGGTTCAAAAGAAAGATGTAGTGCCAATTATGGACCCTGTCGGGTACGGCAAAAGTAGGAGACAGGAAGAGCAGCTTTTTAGTTCCTAATAATCATGAGATTAAGGTTTAGAATTTATCATTTTAAACTGTAGTAGCATTTTTGTAATAAAATTGAAATATATAGTTAAATATACTGTCCCTTTTCTTCACTTTTTATGCCCGTATGTAATTTATTGCAGATTTTTATGGGCATAACGTACCTACTATTAGTAAAACAACACCGGCCACATAGAATACTTATACTCGGGACAACTATTTGTGTATTACGTAGCGTAGTGATCAACATTGCACCATCATACAGTCGATATGTTAGTCAAAGCAGTAAAGCCGAGAAATGTAATCCTTGTTTTTATGGCAAACGAGCAGACGGGTCATCTAATGGTAAGTGACTACCCACCGCCACCCATGGACCTGCATTTCAAGAGACACAAGTACGTTGCCGACCTTTAAGGTGGCAACCTTTACGGTATTTTTTTTCATGCATAGTTATGTTTTCAGGTTAATAGTTGCTTATAATAGGAATATTTCATGAAATTATTATTTTTACCTCATATTCTTCAACAACCCGCTGAGTGTTGTTTCTTGTTTGCCTTTTCTTGCCATTACTTTCAGCACTTTAGTTTGGGAGTCGTTTGGTACTGAAAAATTGTATATATTTAAAATATAACAGTTTAGTAGCTTCTGGTCTCGTGGAAAATATTTAAGGCTCTGTCGCGATGGAGCAGTTACTCCATCTCATTGCGGTACCTGTTATTTAATGGAACCTTATCTATCCTAATATAATACAGATGAAGAGTACTTGTTGGATGGTTTATTTATTAATAACCTTTTTGGCATAGCATAATGACAAGGGTGTTGCTAGTGCTAATAGTCGACCGTGACCACTACCCCTCACGCACACCGTGTACTTAAAAACAAATCAATAATACTAAAACAATCACCTGGCTCTCCACTAATTTTTGGAACAGCTTTCACATGGTAACCCTGAAGTAAACCATTGTGGCTTTCTCTTGGAGGTGGCAGCCATGATACTATCAACTCTCCTGGATTGTCCGTCTGCTGCACTTGTACTCCGAGAGGCGTTGATGATGGCGCTGAAAAGGTAAATTATGTTTTAACTAAATATTTTACACGCTTTATATTAGTTTCACTTATATGTTTGTTTGTATGTTTGTAACCGACTCCTTTGGGCGCGATTTTGACCCACTTTAAACGGCCAGATTTCATTCAAATTTTGCACACCTGTCAAATACTGATGACAATTTTCGATTGATTTTTTTTGAAGTGAAAACTTCTTTAGCGGCGCTGGGCACTTTTTAAGATGAGTAAAAAATGTTAAACTCGCGTCAGATTTCAGGGTCACGTAGACCCTGATCGAAAATGTATGGAAAATGTGTCCGAATGTAATATATTTAAAAAAAAATATTTTTATGACGAGATCGAAAATTCTTAAGACGGAGGTAGGTTTCTTATATTTACAACTACAGCATCAGAGAGACATGGAGAGGCAGGGAGGTCGGAAGGGGTGGAGGGAGAGTGGAGCAAGTGGGGCGAGTGGGAAGAGTTGGGCGAGTGGGGTGAGTGGGAAGAGTGGCGCGAATGGGAAGAGTAGGGTGAGTGGAAGTAGGGAATTTAGGGAGGGAGAGTGGGAGAGTGGGAAGTGTGGGGGCAAGTGGGGCGAGTTTGGCAAATGGGGCGAGTGGGGAGAGTGAGAGTAGAGAATCTAGGGAGGGAGAGTGGAGCGAGTGGAGCGAATGGGGCGAGTGTGGAGAATGGGGCGAGTGGGAGTAGAGAATCTAGGGAGGAAGAGTGGAAGAGTGGGGCAAGTGGGGAGAGTGGGCCGAGTGGGAGTAGGGAATCTAGGGAGGGAGAGTGGGAGAGGGAGAGTGGGGGCGAGTGGGGCGAGTGGGGCAAGAGGGGCGAGTGGGGAGACTGGTAGTAGAGAATCTAGGGAGGGAGAGTGGGTCCAATGGGAGAGAGTGGGGCGAGTGGGGCGAGTGGGGTGAGTGGGACGAGTGGGGAGAGTGGGGCGAGTGGGAAGAGTAGGGCAAGTGGGAGTAGGGAATTTAGGGAGGGAGAGTGGGGATTGTGGGGGCGAGTTTGGCGAGTTTGGCCAGTGGAGCGAGTGGGGAGAGTGCGAGTAGAGAATCTAGGGAGGGAGAGTGGGAGAGTTAGGCGAGTGGGGCGAGTGGGGAAAGATTGGATCGAGTGGGGTGAGTGGAGCAAGAGGGGCGAGTGGGGAGACTGGTAGTAGAGAATCTAGGGCGGAGAGTGGGAGAGTGGGGAGAGATGGGCGAGTGCGGCGAGTTTGGCAAGTGGGGAGAGTGGGGTGAGTGTGGCGAATAGGGCAAGTGTGTGGAGAGTGGGGAGAGTGGGAGTAGAGAATCTAGGGAGGGAGAGTGGAAGAGTGGGGCGAGTGGGTCAGGGGGAGGGAGGCAGGGAGAGTGGGAAGAGTGGGGAGAGTGAGTGAGTGAGTAGAAGAGGTATCGTTAAGTTTGCACTTCTGTCGGCCATGTCCCATGACTGCCTCTTTTTTTTTTTTTTTTTAGTTGAATTTTCTATAAAAGCGTGTTTTTTAGTTTTTTAAACTATAATTATTATTTGATACAATTGAATTTTTTTGAACATTTACAAATAAATGAAAAGGTTATGTGATAAGATAGTTAATTTTATTGTCATAAAAATGTTTACCATTGATTAAAGCTAAAACTTTTCAGTTTTTTTTAAGGTTTAGCTTGAGAGTGCCAAATAATAGGACAGCGAATAATTTTATTACAAGTCCGTCCATTCCTTATTATTATAAGTTCTATCAATTGTGAATTGACCCAAAAGAAAAACCGGTATCTGGATTATAAAGGTCTTGGTTTACTATTTTCAGCTTTCCGATTTCATCGTACAGATTTTCCGTTTTCCTCTGTTTGAAAATGTAGTCGTTACTTTAAAACTCTTCATTCTGTTAATGTGTAGCCTTATACATTATTTATTACTACATTAAAATAATTTACTACACTTTTTCTAGGCATATCATATAGCATAAGATAGTATGTGAGCATGTATATTTATTTTGAACATGTATGTACGTGTAACAATTGTAGGTAAACCAATAAATAAATAAATATCAATAACTTTATGCAAATTCATTATTGCTGTATTATAAAAAATGAGAGATTAGAAATGAGTTTTAACTTATTGCGTCTATGTTTAACAAATTTACTTTGTTTTTTTTTTAATATGTCTCTTATGGATAGTGGTTTCCTCCTTAAGTCTTTAATAATATATTACAATTATAGTTAGAAAATGTAATCTAATTGAAGATATCTCTATACCACTCAAACCACTAATCGTGTTATGATTGGTGACTATATTATATAGTAAATTATTTATACCATTAATTAATTATTCTCGGTAGAGACACCATTTACGACACCTTTTCTGTCCATTTGGAGGAAAACAGTTCCTATTTACCTGTTCAGATTTTAACAAGATAAAAAGTTAATTTTGTGACGAGCTGCCTTAAACATAAGATTTTAAAAATCGATTTAAACAATTTAGTGACTTCCGAGAAGTCTTGAACTGGGACGCACCAAGTGTGACAACTTGAGTACGACTTTGAGACAACCCTGTTGAGAAGGCCTTTGCCTTAGAAGATTACAAACACGTTACCTTTCTCAAAGCAGGACCCTGCATTCGAGAAGGCGTACAGTCGATTACATTATAACACTTTAGTTAAAAAGGCACGTCTAGTAGTAGCGTAGTTACAATTTAATAAATTTATGTTCAAGTAAACTATTTAAATACGTGCACGAAAGAAGAGGAGTGGCAAGTACACTCTTTGTTAAGTAATTATGCGAAGTAACTTGTGTTACTGGTTATATTTTAAGACAAACATCACAATAATCGCATCATAAGGATGACAAATAAGGTATATAATTGCTTGTTGAAGGGAGTTTGATTTAAACGGCCACCCGACCTCATTGGGTGAGGACGTGCAGTTTAATGTTTTGTAGTTCAGCTTAAGAGATATCATCAAAATGAAGAGTATTACGATATTATCATTGTGCTTTGGGTTGTTTTCTGTGTTGCATGGTTGTAAGTAATTTATTTTGTTTTTATTACTTTGTAAATAATACAAAAGTATTTAAATATTCGTCTTGTGTTTATCTTTAAGAAAAATCCTACTAATATTATAAAGGTGAAAGTTTGTGAGTATGGATGGATGGATGTTTGTTACTCTTTCACGCAAAAACTACTGAACCGATTGTGATGACACTTGGTATGTAGATAGCTGGAGATCTGGATTAACACATAGGCTACTTTTTATCCCGATATTCCCACGGGACTTACGAGGGTGAAACCGCGGGGCGCAGCTAGTGTATTCATATATAGGAAAATGATGATGACGTCAACCGAGTGACAGCAATAGGCTTATTACTTGAGTAGGATTAAATTATAGTTGTTAAAATATGACTCTAATACACCTCTGCCTACCTACTGATACAAGCGTGAATGTATGTGTATGAAGAAAAATATTTTATTGCCACGTGGGATGTTAGTTGAGGGACAGATAAAATAATAGTTACTTCGTTACTTCAAGTTGAGGAAAAGACAAGTGATTCTGATATGTGGATATGTATCACTACATATTATAAAAAAAAGTCCCCCGCCGCGTCTGTCTGTCTGTTCGCGATAAACTGAAAAACTACTAAACGGATTTTCATGCGGTTTTCACTAATAGACAGAGTGATTCATGAGGAAGGTTTAGGTGTATAATTTGTTAATGTTAGTGTAAATTGATTGAAATATATTGATGATTGTTGAAGATGTCTCTGCTACCCGTCTGAAGCCGGGGCGGGTTGCTAGTTATATATATATATATTTTTTTTTCATTCACCAATTATCACTATTTTTGAAATATTTATTTTAAAAAATACCTTGTATACGTGTTTATTAGTGAGTAGTTAATAATAATAGTGAGTAATTAATAAACAAAAAAGATATTAAAATAAACGGCAGTACAAAAAAAAAATTATGATTCTTCTTAAAAAGTTATTATAAATAATAATAATAACTTCACACATCTCACACACGGCCGTCTGATCCCAAACTAGGCAGAGCCTGTACTATGGTAACCAGACTGCTGATAACCATACTTATATATTTCTAAATACATACATATATTAGATAAATTACACCCAGACACATAACAAATGATCATACTCATCACACAATTATTTGTCCTGGGTGGGAATCGAACCAAAGACCTCTGGCTCAGTAGCTAGGATCACTTACCACCGGAGCAACATGCAGACAAATATTCTAATAGTAATGTTTTTTTATAACACGCTTACTATTTAATTGAAGATTAATTTCTCCTTATCTAATCTGATAATAATAATTATTTCATACACAATACAATACAATACAATATTCTTTATTGTACACCATAGAAAAGTTACAACATAAATGGAAAACATTGAATACTGGTACAATCACGGTCTTATCGCTAGTTGAGATTTCTTCCAGACAAGCTTAAGATGGACGAATGTGATGGATTAGTGCGTAGGGCTGTTCGGTATACAAACTCAGTTCAGTAGCTGATTGAACTATACGAATGTAAGCGAAATTAGGTACATAATCCTTACTAATATTGTAAATGAGAAATTAACTATGTCTGTCTATCTGTCGCCCTTTCACGCCAAAACTACTGAACTGATTTAAATTTCTAAATTTGGTACACAGATAGTCTAGAGCTTGAGAAAGGACATAGCCTAGGGGTTGAAAGGTGGGGATGAAAAGTTGTATGGAAGTATCGTCATATTTAGAGCTAGATGCTTGAAATTTATTTTTTAGGCTGTTGATTCGATATAAATACACTATTCCACGCGGACGAAGTCGCGGGCACAGCTAGTAATCATATATACCTTAAACAAATTTTATAGGTTCAAGTACAAATAAATATTAAATAGCTATAAACACATTAGACACATACTAATATTAAATAAATATGTATATACATATATCCAATATTGTCAGTGACTAACTATGAGGACAGATAGTGATCAATTACCAATTTTTTAAATTGTTTAGCGATTGAGCACGTCTCACAGTTTCAGGCAATGCATTCCACAAGCGAACTGCATGGACTTTAAAAGATTTGTAGAGATAAAATAGTGTACTTAAGTACAATGACTTCTTAATGGCTTGATATTCCAAGCCTAGGAACTGGTAAAACATGTTTATTTCCTTGTTTTGTCATTACTTTATTTATGCTTTAGTATATCTTGTCACGCATAAATTTATGTCGTTTTTGTTAATATGTTCGTTTACAATTTAATAAATTTGTATGTATTATTATTTTTTTCTTAAAGTAATGGTAAACAGTTGATCAACAGCATTATTTTTAACTATTAACTGTAGGTTAGAATTCACATCTTCCATAAATCAATATTACATAAAAACTAACATAATTTATTCTTTAGAATGTAGTTTCGTCATTATTTTTATTATTATTTTAAGTGCCTAGTGCTACCGCGAACCTTTCTGGTCTTTTGTAGCGCACTCTTGCTCTAAAGTACACTGCTCAGACTTGTGGCTTCGAGGAACCTCCAGATCCTATCAGCAGTGATTGTTTGTATTTCCTGCGATTGCATGATGTGCAACCCTAGGTTAATACTTCGGTGCCGCATTAGTGGGCCACAAGAGCATAGAAGATGCATTGCAGTTTCTTTTGCCTCTCAACAGAATCTGCATATTGTGTTCTCGCCCAACTTTAGGTTGAAGAAATGTTTGTTCAGTTTGCAATGTCCGGTGAGGATATGTATATATATATATATATAAATATATATATATATGGTTAGCGACCCTGACTGCTAAGCCAGAGGTCGTGGGTTCGATTCCCACCCAGGACAAATAATTGTGTGATGAGCATGATCATTTGTCCTGTGTCTGGGTGTAATTTATCTAAAATATGTATGTATTTAGAAATATATAAGTATGTTTATCAGCAGTCTGGTTACCATAGTACAGGCTCTGCCTAGTTTGGGATCAGAGGGACGTGTGTGAAGTGTGAAGTTATATATATATATAGTTTAGTATCGACGTGTTCGGTTTCAATTAGATCTCGATTCAGCATCAGAATCAATTCAGTTCAAACCGAGTTCAACACCGGTCCGTAGTCTACCATGCCGCTCCTGAATTGAGACTTATGCGGGTCAGAGGGCTTTGTGTATCGCGCGGGTATATAGAGGGGGGAAAAGGTGGCTCGGATCTCCCAGCCACCATCTGGTGGATACGATAAAACTGCCCCTCTGAGTAAATGGTCTGATTATAAAGACGCCCACATTATCACATTTTCGTTAATTTATGCAGGCACCCGAAGAAAAACACTTGATAAAAAAATATATCAACATATGCCGATTCCTTTTAATCAACCCCTTACCTATTACGCACCTAAACTTTACGCACGGTTTCTGAAAGGCTGATCAACCCCAAAACTAACTAATCATATGTCAAATCTCTTTTAAGACCATACGAGTATATGTTGACTTGCTGAAGTCATCATCATAGATTAGTAATTATTTTTTTGATCGGATTGATCAAACTCGAATTGATTTGACACCACTGTTAACCTGTTACAGCTCTGTTATTTGAACAATATTTTTGTCAGTCTTCCAGGAACAGGGTGTCAATCAATTAACTCTATAAAAAAATTACATTAAAAAAATCTGTCTGTCAACGGTCAAGTGATTTTATTTAAAAGGATAATCTTTATTTTTAGATGCAACTGCCAACATTCAGTGTGCTGCTACTGTATCTGCCTTTCCACCTGAACCTTCAACAGGATGTTGTGGTGTTGAAGTCAGTTACGTGAAACGTTACGCACGTACGTCTGTATAAATAATTATATATATATATAAATATATAATTATTATATATTCGATATTTCAGTCGTCCTTCGTTGTAGAGGGCATTGTGACATTTTAAAGACTCCCCTGTGATAAGGATAACGAATTTGTGTCCTGCAGATTTTTAGAAAATTTTAATTTTTTTTTAATTATATTTCTATTTTTCTTTTCTAAAGAAAAAATATCTCTATACAGGATGTATATAAAAAAGAAACACTTAAATCACTGAAAGGGCATGACTCTTTTTACAAAGTTTGGTCAAAACTCTACCATAAGTACCTATTAACTTATGGTGGAGTTTTGACCACCAATCGAACTATATTTATTATAATACGATAACAACCGTACCGTTGTACCGTTTGTAGCGATTCACGGGGAAGCAGATTTAGATCAGTACCCGTGGTTAACTCTCATTGAATATTTAAAGGGAGATAAATTAATGGCGAAGTGTGGTGGTACCCTGATCAGCGGCAAATATGTTCTCACTGCGGCTTACTGCGTTTCAGGACCAATAATTAAAGATCTTATACCGTAAGTAATTCTTTACTATCGTTTTTAATACATGATATTTTAATTTGATAAACTACTATTGTATAATTTCGTGGGAGAGCCATGCTTCGGCACGCATGGGCCGGCTCGACCGGAGTGATACCACGGCATCACAGAAAACCGGCAGTGAAGCAATGATGCATTCTTTCAAGCTAAATCAGTTATTTGTCGGTTACACATAACAGTCCTAAATTTTGACCACACCTTTCTGCAACACCCTATATATACATATACACATACACACACATTTCTGTATAATTATGTATCTGAGCGTGACGGTCACGTGAGGTCACAGGTCACAGTACTGAGTCGTTAAGAGACATCTTTAAAACAAAGGAGTTTCTTACATTAATTGCAGTCTACATCATGGAGCTATGTTTATTTGTAAGAAAAAACGTGCATTATTTTGATTTCAAATCTGATACAAGAAATATTATTCGCAGTTATTCATTCATTCGTTATTCATCCGCGTTTATAATCACTTACCTATAGCTATTAAGCAACTTTACAACAAAATATTTAAAACTAAACTCAAGAAGTGGTTACTGGATAATGTATTTTATAATCTGCAACAGTATTTTAGTAGTATGCACTGATGTTTATTTTGTTATCGTAATTTAAGATATGTATTGCAGTAAATGTTTTAATTATTAACTTTTTTTAATACTTTCAATTTATGTTGCATGTCCGAAAGGATAAGCTGTTGGACCACAACATTTAGTATAAGACCTACTTATACACAGCCAAACAATAAAATAAAGATTATCTTTACCTTTTGCTTTTGTATTTCTTTTTCGGTAAATAATTCAACACATACGAGGTATTTATTAACTAGATATCCATATTAAGGAAAATGACATGTGAATTATTTAATATTCATAAATTATATATATTCTTTTACTCTTTCTATTTTCCCTAAGTTGCCAGATTCTTTGACTTATGAGATTTCTTTTGTGGCTTATTTTTTTTTTAATATTAGAATTTTTTCTGAGATGCTCTTTTATTGGTTACTACTTGTTTTAGTATACACATTTTGGTTAAACTTTTTTGAAGAGAAAACTTCTTTAGGCACGTTGTGCACTTTTGCTATGGGGGGAATTTTCAATATCATACTTTCGCAGTTATAATATTAATTAGGATTCATTGAAAAATAAATTTAAAATATAAATGTCCCTAATCAATAAATCAGAATTAAACTGTATCTAATATTAGTTCATTGTAGATGTAAATAAAATATCCGGCAAAAAAATTGTCATAATACAAAAACAGCTATTTCGAGAAAACACGACTTTTATGCCTGTGAATTGAACAATACAGCTTAGTGAAACAGGGAACCTTGGTTCCCTTTCACATTGAGCTAATAACGATGTTTTTACAGCTGACCAAATGTAACATTTACTATTCAATGCCATAAAAATGTCAAAACGTACCTAACATGTGATATGACACTTTTTTTGTGACATCACACTTTTTTTGCCGGGAGGCGATATGTACTTTTCTGATATGGTAAAGCGATTTTCCTCCGAGAAGTCGTATTATTGCAAATGTCGATGCGTGGCATAATAAGACTCTAGACTTCTCTTTGTCAACTTGTTGATTCTATATTCTTTATGTTTGTTTTTTCAAGAAAAAATATTATCCTTGGTGAATATGACGTGAGCAACGAAGGTCCTGACTGTGTGAATACGGAAGGTAATGGCGAGGATTGCTCAGATGGTGCGATAAGGATACCGATTGAAAAAATAATACTGCACCCGCAATACGAACCTAAAGGAACTTCTAGAAGAAACGACATAGCTCTAGTTAGAATGACGGAAACGGCCCCATTTACAGGTTTGTTGTATATTTATTTTTTATTGCTTATTATAAGATTTAGGGAGGCTTAATGGCTAAGGCGTCTCGATATTGCGATTAGGTGGTTGAGAAATCAATTTTTTTTAGCAACGAGTAGACGTGTCACCTGATAGTAAATGACATCCGCCGGCCATGGTTACCTGTAACTTAAGAGTCACAAGTGCGTTGCCGGCCTTTAAGGGAAGGGTGGAAGAGGGGGATAAGGGTTAGAGCCTCCGGTAACTTCACTCACTCGGCGAAAAACAATGAAGCATTGCTTCACTGTCGATTTTCTGTGAGGCCGTAGTATCCCTCCCAGTGCACTACCGATAACCACCCACATCTAATATTAGCATTAACAATAATACTTGCAGTGTAACTACGTGATTACTGTTTTAAAAAAATTAACAAACTATACTAAGCACTTGTGGTTAAATTATAAGCAATGTACTTAAAATACTAAATGTCATTTTTTTTATGGTGTAGGGGCAAACGAGTAGACGGGTCACCTGATGGTAAATTACTACCGCCGCCCATGGGCACCTGTAACTCGAGAGTCACAAGTGTGTTGCCACCCTTTAAGGTGGGAGCACGAGAAGAGGGGGAGGGGGGAAGAGTGGGAAAAGGGGAGAGAGGAAGGACGGGAATAGGGCCTCCGGTAACCTCACTCACGCGGCGATTTGCAATGCAAGCATTGCTTCACTGCCTTATGTGAGGCTAATTATCGAGCGGAGTCGAGCGGGTCCATACGTGCCGAAGCATGGCTTTCCCACGTTTAAAAAGAATGATGATGAGAAAAAATTAAATTGTAAAAAGTACTATGACTGCAAAAAAATAAATGTAGTTATAGTTATTTGCTATCCAAAGATTGACGTTGGATACGGTACCTATGTTAATCACTGTGTAAACTTTTATAATGCAATTTAGGTTTGGTTCTTTAAAGTATAATATGATTTAATTTAGTTTCACTAGATGGCACTTTTAAAACTGTATGATATTGCCACGTGTTGCAAATTTAGGTATTATTTATTTTAGTCGTGTCTATAAGCATATAGAAGTATCTTATTGAACTTTTATATTGTTTCAGATTTCATCCGACCAATCTGTCTGCCAACCTCAGATATAACTTTGAAAAAGGATCCGCTCCACCGGCTCAAATTTGCTGGCTGGGGAACAGCATTAGGGCCAAGCTCTGTTAAGTTGCAAGTAGATCTGCCATTTGTATCTCATGAGGTAAGTTTTTTTATATAGTGTTTAAATGAATCTTGTAAAAAAAATATATCCTTTGATCATGCTTTGGTTCATTAATCATTAGCATATTACAAAATAAATACATGTTTTATATAGAACTTGTAACAGAAAGTAGCCATACGAGTTTTGGGTGGTATAAGTGACTACTATAGTACACCAAAAAATCTTATATAGCTATGAATAACATAACGCGCTAACAATTTCAATTAATTCGGATTTTTTTATACATTTTCCTTACTTTAAATCTTGGTTTTAACTTTAAAATCAGCGTGAGCAGGTTGTAATGTACTAGTTAATATAGACAAAATAGCTGTCACCTGCGACTTTCCGTGGAAATTTTGATAAAATCTATTCAATAGGAACCGTTCATTTTTCGAGATAAAAAGTAGCCTATATGTTATTCCAGACTATAATCTATCGCCGTGTCAAATTCATCCAGATCCATGCAGCTGTTTTTGCGTAAATAAGAAACAAATATCCATTCATATCACACAGTGCCTTTGAGTTCGGTGCTTGGCGTTATAGTCCATCAAACCTAAGAAGTACCGTTTGACGTTTTATACTTTTCAATCCGAAACAACTTCGTATAGACGTAACACACACAATTTCAAGAACCTTTTCCGTAAAACCATGGAATTATGAAGATATTTATTTTATTTTATCACAAGATGTACAATTTTTAATAGCTAAATTTAAATCTTTTAAACAAAGCAAGCAGGTAGCGGTCGGCGAGTACCAGAACCGAATAACATCTACGAAACTCAAAATCAATAACGTACAATATCGATAAGGTTAGGATGGAAGTGCAAAGCACGAAAAATTATTTGTCTCTTATAAAATTCTGACATTTATTTACGTGCACACGTTGGTATACATTCTGTCAAAAATGTCTCGGGAATTGATAATTTAATTGTAATTCCAAATTTGATTCAAATAATTCTTTTTTTGTGGTGAAGTTGGCACAACTGTTTTCTATATTGGCGCGAAGTTTGAGCAATATGTCATTTAGTTTGTTTTCAGTACTTGATTTTGTAAGCTCATCTGAAGAGTGTTTTTCCAATTTTTATAATGAATAAAATATCCAACAAAGTCTTTATCTCAAATTTTGCATTACAAATGGAATTTCATGTTCAGAGTCGCTGAAAATGTTACAGAAAACATACAGTGAATCGACTATATTAAAAACTCAGAGCATGCATTCAAAAGCGATCGAGATTTGTTGGAGGATTTGCCTCGCTCTGGTCGGCCATCAACGTCTTCAACTGAAGTTAACATCGCTAAAGTGAAGGAAATTGTGACTGAAAATCCTCATTCAAGTTTGATAGAGATAGCCGCTGAACTTTCTGTGTCTTACGAATCGATTCGTACCATTTTAAACGATCGTTTGGGCATGAAACACGTTGCCGCTTGACTAGTCCCAAAAGATCTGAATTTTCTTCAAAAACTCAATCGCGTAAAAGTCGCTGAAGATATGCTAAAATGAGTCAATGCCAACCCTACATTCGTAAAACGCATGGTTATTGGTGATGAGACATGGGTTTACGAGTTTGACCAAACTAGTCAACAAACTTTGGAATGGCGACTTCCAACTGAACCAACACCGAAAAAACCACGACAAAGTCGAGCAAAGGTCAAAGTCATATTGAGTGTTTTCGTTGATTATCGAGGTGTTGTACACTCGGAAATGTAACCAGAAGGTCAGGCTGTAAATAAAGAATATTAATTGAGTATTATGCGGTGTTTGCGAGATCAAATTCGACGAAAAAGTCCAAATTTGTGGAAAAAAAATCTTGGATATTACACCACGACAACGCGCCATCGTACAAGGCCATAATTGTAAACGATTTTTTGACCAAAAACTCGACAAATACCACCAATCAACCAGGTACCCGTTTTCAGTCTATAGAAGATATCAAAGAGAATTCGCGGTGAGATCTGAAGTCGATTCAGGAAAATGCATTTAGAAAATGTTGACATAAGTGTATTATTTCTGAAGGGGCCTACTTTGAAGGTGATACAATAAATTTGGAAGAATAGTAAACATTTTGTGTTTTATTGACCTTTTCCCGGTACTTTCTTGACAGAGTAGTATACTGAGATTTATATAAATTATCTATAATATGTATGTATTTAAAAATATATAAGTATGTTTATCAGCAGTATTGTTACCATAGTACAGGCTCTGCCTAGTTTGGGATCAGACGGTCGTCCGTGAGATCTGTGAAGTTATTATTATGTATTATTATTATTATTTACTTGTAAAACCTAAGACATATAATATACGGACCTTTACAGTAACATACATAAATCTGTAAAACTGTAATCGATTAGTAATTACAAAGATGATCGATATCTCTTAAGAATCGGATATTGTATTTATCGATTTCTTTGACCCCATTCCTATTCTTCAGTCTGTCAGAACTGTCAAACGGTACTTCTTAGATTTGATGGACTATAGTATAGTACATTTCAATCGCTCACGCTGCATCGGTGTCTCGCCTCTGCCTGTTCTGTGTGTCTGCCCTAATCTTAATATTCCGTAAAGCTTAAAGCGGTATATAAATACAAATGAATCTACGTACATAAATAAAATATGGTACGATATAAAATAAAAGAAATAAATCATTTAGGTTCATGGGAGTAGAGAGTACAATACCACAAATAGACAAAAATAGAAACCCACTTTAACTTTAACACTTATAACAGTTTGTATCAGGGATTAAAAATCCTACCCGTTAGCCACGTCACGATTGTATTATTCTGTGTTCATTTACAGCATTTTGTACTTATATTTATTTTTTGTTAATCCACAGAAATGTCAACTGGCTTACTCGTCCCCCGGTCGCAACATTAGTTTATGGAAAGGTCAACTGTGCGCTGGAGGCGAGGAAGACAAGGATTCCTGCAAAGGTGACGGTGGAATGCCACTCATTAATGAGAATGGAATCGAAAAATATGAAGTAGTTGGACTTGTCAGTTTTGGTGCTATCCCTTGTGGCATGGAAAATATACCTTCTGTTTATACTAATGTGTATGAATACAATTCTTGGATTACAAGCAATATAGCTGCATAGATTTGTTAATCTTTTTTATGTAAGAGGTGCAGATAGACATACCTACTAATATGTTACTATAATGCAATATCAAGGTCTTTTAACGACTGATATTTTTAATTGGAATTTACACATTTTGCATTGTATAATTTTTGACTGCACAAGCGAGCAACGAAATATTACTGCAAAAATAAATAAATACATTTAACTTTACTTATTTTTACTAATTTACGTCCCTTGAAGCGGTAAGCAAAGATCTATTAGAGAACCAGTTTTGTTTTGATCACACAGGGGACCTGCTTATTTCTATCTTGTCTTATGTTAACGGCAAATCTCAATAACATTTTGCCTTTGGAGGAGAATGATGACTTTTTGGTTATAGATACGAAGGTTCTGCTAAGATCTAGACCGTTTGGTGGTGACGTGAGCGTAGTCTAATATCCGTTTATCTCCATAAGAGTAGGCAACCAGCTCTTGCCTCGCGCAAGCCTACCGAGAGTCCTTCAAGTGGACGGGGTTTTTCGTCAATACCTAACCACTTTTTTTCCATTGTTGTGTACCCTATAATGAAATATAATTGTGTTCCTAATACATTAATTGTCAAATAAAAACTAGAATTTAAAGTTCCATATATTTAAGTATTTCAATCAATTTATAGGATTTAGCAATTCCTATTATCATAATCTCAGTATGAAATAACTTTATTTTTTCAATTATATCTAAGACAACAGAAAAATACAGACAATTTCATTGGAATAATATCAATTTACTCCACTGACGATACTGAAAACGGCTGAATCTCATCACCTAAACGTAGGTATGTACATGTATGATTGATGCCCTGACCAGCTGATTCCAACACCTTTCCTATTTATACCTCCAAGTGTCACTACAATCTTACAAGGTATAGTTATCTGGGGTCACGGTAGAGCACCCGCCAAGTCGAGCAAAAAAAAAACACGGGCATAGCCGTACCATCCTTTTTTTCGAAGCCATTCAGCACATTTTAGACCCCCCTGTAACTTTGTTGTGAATAAAGATAGAAGCCTGACTTTTTAGTGACTAAGAGGATATAATATGACTAGGTATACTCCTAAATCACTTTTAATTTGAACCAGCACTTTAAAACGATTACAAGTCAAAGTTAATAAATTTTTCACTGACTCACTCACCGATCATTAAAATCAAAAGATACTTCTAGCAGTCCCACAAGCTTAAAATTTCTAAAACATCTAATTGTTACCTAACAAGTTACCTAACAAAATTTTGTAATGGCCGTAAAATAAGAAATCTTTACTTTTTTAATACCCACACACGGCAATAGAATCACCATACAACAAAATATACCCAATAATAACGCCCGTAGCGCTTTATTTATTGTTTATGCTATGCTATGTTAAATAAAGTCAATTAAAAACAGTAGATTATTATTATCACGGCCACTACAAAATGTTGTTAGGTAACAATTAGATCTTTTAGACTTTTTGCGGTAAAAGAACTAGGCTGTGCAAGTCTCGCAGCATTTTTTTTTATTTTTTTACATATTTTTGAATGGATTTAATATATATAAGTACACTATAAATACCTAACATTTAATATACTGGAAAATTGTTTTGTCTGTATAGCTCAAACTATTTTCTTAAAAAAATTGTCAAGGGCCACTATCTGTCACTGAGGGATGTCAATAACCTATTATTTCCTTTTTTGCCCTTTCAAATAAATTATTATGATATCGTATTTATACCTTTCTATGTGTTCTTATGTATTTATTGCCTACGTTTGTTTACAAGTTTTTCATCCTCCCATGGTTGCATGTAAGAGACTGCCATAGAGCGATAATGCCAAACCACCATTGTTTTTTATTTTACTCTGCAATAATTTCTGCTCGTGTAAAATATTTTTTTAAATAAATATAACATTATAAACTTATTATAAACAAATATTAAAATAATTATAAAATAACATGTTTTAGGTTAAAAAAATGTATTATTTTAAAACTCTCGTATTTGATGCGTAAATGAGAAAAAAGTCTTTCTTGTATTTGATGCATGTAAATCGCAAATTGATCTTAGCCCCGACCGACAGTGGGAACAAAAATTAAGAACAAGTACCGAAGTAAACAAAACTCGGAGCAAGCTATCGGAAATTATTCATTAACAGCTGTTCTGTAACGAGGAAAAATATTTAAAAAAACTAAAAGGTGCCTGGTGGGAATTTCCATGTGTAGTAACTTGTAAGACTGGTACATACGCCGGTTGTGAATTACATAACAACATGCTAATTTTTCCTTATGATACCACAATTGATTCTAATGGTACAGACATAAGGTTTAAAGTTATTTGTACATTTTAAAAACTTCTATCACAAAGACTTATAATTATATTCTCAGTTGTATATAAAAACTCAGATTACTCAAGTTTTATTCTAACGACAATCGAGTCTGGCTCGATATGCAATTACGTACATAATATTTGTGTTAGCTAAATTGTGTCTTCAATATGAATGTTTTAATCATTTTGTCCCTATTTTTAGGGTTATTCTTTATGGGAATTGGATGTAAGTTTTTTTTTTAAGCACCAGTCGCTTAATATAAAGACTGTCAATAACTAAATGTAGCCCAACCTATGAATGATGTTATTGATTTTATAAACTTTATTATTATTTAAAAATAAAATACAATTTTTTGTAATTAAACGAAAACAAATAAAATAATAATTTTAGAAACTAACTCTTTTTGTATGATTATAAATAGGATAACTGTGATTTTTTTTTTATTTTTACAATAGATTCTTTTGTTTCGTTTCTTTAAGCCCCGACACTAACACCGACTAACCGACCCGGTTTAACGTGTATATGTCTGTGGCATCTTAACTCCCAAATGGCTAATTCATTTTAGATGTTTTTCGTTTCCAACGTGACTTGAAGATAATCAGGTCTTTTTCTATTAATTATAATAAATTGAAATATAATACCATGTGAACGAATAGTATTGGTATGGTGATTGAAGAAATAAATGTCTGATGCGTACTCGTACGGATATGGTACAGCGTACTGTTTAAGTATTTCTGTTCATATCAGGAGTTTTCTAAAAGTTTAATTTAACTTTTATTAATATTTTGTCTCTGATAAATACCAGATGCAGTAGCCAATGATGATGAGTGTATTAAGGTACAGTCTGCCTTTCCACCAGATCCTAAAACCGGTTGCTGTTGTAACCAACTCTACAGTTCCAAGGTTTTATGTTAGTATTTGTTTTATTACGAGTCAAATTCACACACACACACACACGCACGCACTCACATATACACACATACACATACACACCCACACAGACTTGCAATATATATACATATAACCCTAATTATACTATATAGGTATATAATTATAATATTAATGTGTATATATAGGTTATTCCTTTTTTTTGTGCGTGTGGAACCCTCAGGCCCTCACCACCGGGGTTTTCGGTGGGGCGGTGTGTCGGAATCGAACCAACTAAAACCACACGGTGTGCCGTACTGCGCCTAAGTAGAAGGGATCCGGGAACAGCTTTTATTAATACATCCGGACCCCCCTTAGCGCCTGCCCGCAAAAGCGCGGGCACCACATATCGGTTATTCCTACCTTAAGCAATTCATTCATGCATTTTCATCTACGATACATCACATTCTCATTAACACCTGTTGTAATGAAACACGAGAGTCCTGGTACCCACATGTTGAGATTGTTATGATTCATGTGTTATTTCTTTGTATGTATCTTTTTTTAAACAATAAATTATATTATTATTATTATTATAAATTAAGGGAAACAAGCGCACGTCAACAATCCTACCATAGTAGAAACTTACCCGTTCATTATATATTTGTAGCAAAGCCTATTTTGGGATTGTGGTCATGACAGTTATAAAATTGCACTTGCGATCCTGGAATATTTCATAAGATACTGGTTTCTAGAGATGAAGAGCACAGTAGATTTGCGCTTGAATTGGTGTGACCTGGAATCGTCTCTATTCTACCGTTACCATATGTACAGTACTACCAGCAGGCAGAGCCTGGGTTTAGTTTTCAAATACAAACAGTTGCTAACACCTATTTTTCAGTCTCAATAGTAGACATCCATGAGTATCCGTGGTTAGCGCTCATCGAATATATAAGAAGAAATAGATTGGAAATATTATGCGGAGGAACCCTTATCAGTGGGAAATATGTACTAACTGCAGCTCACTGTGTCCTTGGAAAAGTTATTAATAAACTTTTGAATAATTTTGTTTTTCAATGTATTCCACTGACAAGCAACAATCATGGTAAAGAAACTACATATATGAGGATTTTTTCAATGTCTTTCGATTGATTAAGGGGCAATAAATAAAATCTGACACATATCCTCCATCCACCCAAAATGTAAGCGTGACCTTCAACGGACAGGTAATTTTTGGGTTCGGGAAAAAAAACCTTCTGTACAAAAGCATCGAGATAGCTAAGAATACTTAGATATATTAGACTGGTGCATGCATATTTCGCGATCACAGTGTAATACTAGTTACTTATCTAAACTAAACCAGATCAGAACATTTAAGTTTCCAATTTGCAGGGTTTGATAATATTTATTCCCTTATTTCCAGCACACATATTCGTCTAGGAGAATACAACAAAACTCACGACGGCCCTGATTGTGTCGATGCTGGCGCCATAGGTGAAGATTGCACAGATGGTGAGACAAGGATACCAATTGAGAAGATAATATCACATCCGCACTACGATGCAAATCATGGTACAAGAGGAAATGATATAGCTTTGGTCAGAATGAAGGAAACCGCGCCGTACACAGGTATTAAAAAAAAATCTTTAAAATTCAGAAGTTGTAAGAGTAACGCATTGCAATTTTAGCATGATAAGTCTTTGCCAGTGAATGGCAGCAGTGCCATGTTGCATCGCAATACTAATCTTTTATACCAGGCAAAAACTCAAAACTCTGATCACGAAAAGTTGTAATTAATTATATAATATATGATTTTTAGCGAAAGACAAACTTGACTTTGCAGTTATAAAATACTCTCCCATACATTCATATACGACAAAGTCAACTTTCCAACCGTAAAATATAAGTTTGTAATCACAAATATTTATATTTTACATGATATAATAACAAATTAACGACTTTCGGATTTTTTCCTTTATTTATGCTGTGAGGCCTTATTTCCTACCAAGTTTCATAATTCTAGGTCAATGGGAAGCACCCTATAGGTTTTGATTTACTTTTTCAAGTTCGTTAAAACCTAAGGCTTAATGGCCGGTCTTGACAGACAGACAGACAGGCAGACGGACAACAAAGAGATCCTATAAGGGTTCCTTTTTTCCCTAAAAAGCAAGAGTATTTCTATATTTTATCATTATTTTAATATTTCAGATTTCATCAGACCTATCTGCCTCCCGACTGAGGACGTTTCGGTCAAAAGTGAGCCATTTACTTTTCGGTTGGCTAGTTGGGGAACTTTTAATGGACCAAGCGACGTTAAAGTGTACGTGGATTTGCCGTTTGTCACACAGGATGTAAGTTGTGATTTGGTTGACAGTTACTCTCGGAATGTAGGACGGAGTATAGTAGAAACGCAAAGAATATATCTAACAACACTCTTCAATGGCAATTAGTTGTGTTCTTGACAGCCCTGGCATGCTTATTAGGTAAGCCTTGTTTGTTCTAAAAACATAACGTGTGACAAGACACGACATGTTATGTTTTTGTTGTCATGGAAGCTGGGAAGATTTTGAAATTGGATGAGCGTCGATTGCGCTATCTCACCTAAAAGTAATTTCTTTTTAATAAATTTACTCTTTTAAGTTAAATGTTTACAAGGAAGGATTTTTCAGTAAAAAATTAAATAAATTGTTCAAATTATTTTAACGAGCTTCGCCAATTGTATAATTTAATACATATTTAACGTATCAAATATTAGTTAACTTGGGACTCTAATTTGACTGAGGACGTACTTCCATCGTACAGTACACTGCGGTTTAACAGAACTACTAGTTGGTATTATAACAGGGTCCATAATTGATTCTACCCTTATATTTAACACCTTACCAATGTAATTATGGAATGCAATAAAGTAATGAGTAATGAGTATCACTATACCAACTAGTAGTTCTGTTAAACCGCGGTGTACCTACACACAACAGTGTGTTACACTACACTTAGTGTTTAGGAGGCTTCCACGTGCTGGCTTTGCCACCGTGGTGGCGCTCCAGCCAGTCATCGTTAAGTGGGCAGGGCGGCAGCACGGGACCCACTCCTTCCAACTGACGCAGTTTCTTTCCGGGCACGGCTGCTTCGGGAAGTACCTGCACTCGGTCGCTAGGAGGGAATTGAGTCCCGCCTGTCACTACTGCGACTACAGTGAGGACTCGGCTCAACATACGCTGGCGATTTGCCCCATACAGTCATCGGAAAGGATCTGTCGCTACCGGCCATCATAAGCTCTATGGCCGGTAGGGACAGGAATTTTACCGCGGTCGCAACCTTCTGTGAGGAAACCATTTCGCGGAAGGGGACGGCGAAAAGGGACGACACCTACTAGGACTTAATTCGCCGCTGGTAAACCGGGTGGTGGAGGAGCGCTTTGCAGCACCTCATGCCGCCTTAAATGTTGCCGCGGGTGGACGAGACGGGTTTTCGTCTCCACCCGCTATAGTGGCCCCCCGCGAGGAGGCGGCGTCCGCGTGTGGCTGGGCGTCGCCTACTTGAGAGGTTTTACTTAGACTTTGGTTAGGGTACTTAGGTTTTACCGAGGTCTTAATATAAGCTCTTCCCGGGTCCTTCCTATTTTAGGCGCAGTATGGCACACCGTGTGGTTTAAGTCGGTTCGATTCCGACACACCGCCTTACCGAAAATAGCCTCACTTTCTTACTGTCGGGGTGTCAAGGAGACGTTATATTTTTACCCACAACTAGTTATAACCCAATAGACATGATATGTTTACGTATCTATATGATATCTGATATATTTTGGTACAGTTTTTGGGCAAGGTAGATTGTTTTAACATTCCCTAGTCACTATCAACGTGACAAGTTATAATTTTTATAACTCTTTTTTACAGAAATGTCAACCGGCGTACTCATCTAATGGTCGCAACGTAACGTTAGGGAAAGGACAGTTTTGTGCTGGAGGACAGAAAGGCTATGATGCCTGCAGGGGCGATGCTGGAATGCCTCTTGTGTACAAAGGAAACCGCGAAACATATGAAATTATTGGACTTGTCAGCTTTGGCAGTGTCATTTGTGGCACGGAAAAAGTACCTTCAGTATACACAAATATATATGAATACAGTTCTTGGATTACGAGTAACATTGCATCTTAGTTTTTTAAATTGTCATAAGAGCCATATTTGCTTGGCATGAATTGTAAAGCAACTGTAAGCGTGTAACACTCTTACAGTTGCTTTACAATTTACCACCAAAGTTTATTGCCACAATTTGTTTTCGATATCAATTTAAATATACTAACAAATAAAAAAAAAAAAAATTTTTTTCTTATTCCCATCTATTGTTGCTTCCTATGTATATTTTACGTACCGATAAATAATTTTATAATAGTCACTATAGCATATACTCATGTTATATCCCACTAATATTATAAATGTGAAAGTTTGGATGGATAGATGGATGGATGGATGGATGTTTGTTACTCCTTCACGCCAAAACTACTGAACCGATTGTAATGAAACTTAGTACGTAGATAGCTGGAGACCTATGTTAACATATAGGCTACTTTTTATCCCGATATTCCTACGGGATCAGGACTTACGCGGGTGAAACCGCGGGGCGCTGCTAGTAGATTTATATAATCGTAATACTCTATGGCAAGTAAATTGTTGTCGCAATATTAAAAAAGAATAATTAATTTTGAATATATAATAACAATAACTTGACACATCTCACACACGGCCGTCTGATCCCAAACTAGGCAGAGCCTGTACTGTGGCAACCAGAGCTGATAAATCCTAGTAATATTATAAACGTGAAAGTTTGTGAGGATGTATGTTACTCTTTCACGCAAAAACTACTGAACCGATTGCGATGAAACTTGGTGTGTAGATAGCTGGAGACCTGAATTAACACATAGGCTACTTTTTATCCTGATATTCCCAAGACATCGGAACTTTACACGGGTGAAACCGCGGGGCGCAGCTAGTATATTTATATATTAGTAAATACATATATATTATAGAGCGAGGTCACCGGAGGCCCTAACCCTTCCCTTTCCCCCCTCTTCCCCTACCTGAAAGGTCGGCAACCCACTTGTGACTCTTGGTTTGCAGGTGCCCATGGGCGGCGGTAGTCATTTAATATCAGGTGACCCGCCTGCTCGTTTGCCCCCTATACCATAAAAAAAAACCAGGAGGTGGTTAGTGGAACTTTTTTTAATTTAATTATAAAAATAAATTTTTGCTCGACTTGAAACCCAAAACTAGGACCTTGATTCTGAAGACATCTTACAATACATTAATACTCGAGAAGTCGCTTTCAAATATTTGGTTATTGCAACTAAACTCCTTATTGCACGTTACACTTTAGACGCTTGGCGGATCGTGGCTATACGGAAAAAAGTGTTAGCGCAACAAAAAATGCTGACCGTGAATTGATTTATTTTATTTACGCCATCTGTGGATTCTGTGCGATACTACTGTTTTATACTAATTATCCATATATCAGTTCAGGTAACTTTCACAGATGGCACAATTTTAATTTCGAGTTTTTACAATTTTCACTGTATTTTGATACAATTTAAAGGCGTCGGACTTGCGATCAAGTGGTTGCGGGTTCGAACCCCACCCACACCCGAGCACTACCGTTGTGAACCCACTCCTTATTTTTTTTTTGTGCGTGTGGAAACCCCCTCGGGCCGTCACCCCACCGGGGTTTTCGGTGGGGCGGTGTGTCGGAATCGAACCGACTAAAACCACAAGGTGTGCCGTACTGCGTCTTAAGCTTAGCTGGAGGGGTTAACGAGATTACTAGTAATGTGTAGTCGTAGGACTTGTCAGCTTTGGTTTGGGCTTGCGGTGCAGAAGATATTCCTTCCGTGTATACTAACGTTTTTCAATACAGTTCTTGGATGGATGGTTAGCAGTAACATTACTCCTTAGATTGATTAATACTATAGTCACAATTTTTTTCTTATTTTAATAATTGTTAGTTTTATTAATTGTTAGTACCTACTCAATGTAAACATTACATATAACGAATGCTGTGGGCGTCTATAATTGATGTACATACAAGAGATATGATGTAGTGATAAATGTTAAGAACAATGTTGCATGTGTATATTGCTGATGCTCCTTAATAAATAAATAAATAAATAAATAAATACAAGTAGTATGGTGCTATTATTACATCAAACATGATATTCTGTTTTACATTAATGTTTTAGCGAAAAAAAAAATGCGTTTTATGTATGTGTTCTCCACGGTATATATATCTATATTTTCTTTCGTTTTTCTTTTAGATTTTCCCCTTAAGACGAAAAAAAACAAAATACATTAAGATATAAAACTTTTGAATTGGAATTCGAAAATACGTTGCTATTGGTTCAAGTGTAGTAAAAGTTCAACAGTCTATAATAGTGTATCACTCTTCGTATAGAAAAATAAGAAAATAAAAAAATTGAAAGATGCTTGTAACAACACGAATGTGCTATCCTCTGCCTAAAGACTCGTACAAGAAAAAAGATCTAGATGTAGCACTCACGAAGTAGGTACACTGTGGGATGCTTACGAGCAAAATGTACCCAAAATGCGCATAAAGCCGTTTGACAACTTGTATTATTGATTTCATGTTAAGTGAATGTTTCTTACCTTCTTGTTGAGTAGTAAAATGAACAGGCTGTGTGTAAGGACTCAGATCCACTTGATTTCCAGAAGATACTCGAACTCTGTAGTCCATAGCTGGTTGAAGATCACGTAATTCTATGCTCTGCCGCAGATCATTATCTTGTCTGAAACGTATTAAGTGAAGTGTTTGCATAACAAAAAAATAAATGCCTTTGTTACTTATGACCGACATCAATAAAGGCTGAAATAACTCAATCTTAATAGTTGAATTCAGTGTTCTAAAAATATGTTTATCATTGTTTTGTGCACTTATGCCGCGTTCTAATAAACAAGGAACGATTCGTTTTGCATACGGACAGTAAAATTTTACGTCTAAAATAACTAAAATTAAATAAAAAAGCTTTTTATTCCATATCCTAATCCTTTGTTAGTACTTATACCATTTTTTTATGCTAGTTGTTAATAGTTTTAGTAGTGTTAAGTTGTTTTTTGTTTTTTAGATATGGATCCCTTTTGGCTGAAAGCCTCCTCCATAGCTATCCACTTGGTCTTATCTTTGCCGGCCTCCAGCCAGCTCCTATCCGCGATGCACACTATATCATCAGACCATCGCTTATTTGGCCTACCTATCCTTCTTTTGCCATTTGGTCCTGTCCATTTGGTACTTTTTAAGGTCCACCTATTCTTTTTGTATCTTGCCAAATAGCCTGCCCACTGACATTTTTATTTCAGTGCTTGTTCTAGAGTATCAGTTAATTTTGTTTTTGATTTGTTCTCGTCGTTTCTTATTTTGTCTTTTCTTTTTATGTTCAAAATACTTGTTTCTATCCCTCTTTGACATGTAGTGATTTTGTTTTTTATTTTATTGGTATAGATCCATGTCTGACATTCATATAGTAAAGTTGTGAGTAAGCATGAGTCTATAATTATCTTTTTTAGTCATAAGTTAAACTTCCCTTATAAAATTTCTTTTAATGGCCAATATTTTTTCCATGTAATATTTATTCTTCTTTCGACCTTCTTCTTTCTTCTTCATTGTTATTTGTTGTAAATGATACCTGTTTCCCTAAATATATATATTAATTTACATCACTACATATTTTAAAACAAAGTCCCCCGCTGCGTCTGTCTGTCTGTCTGTTCGCGTTAAACTGAAGAACTACAGAACGGATTTTCATGCGGTTTTCACTAACAGACAGAGTGACAGAATGATTCATGGGGAAGGTTTAGGTGTATACTTTATATCCGTGCAAAGCCGGATCGGGTTGCTAGTCTAATATATAAAATTCTCGTGTCACGGTGTTTGTTACCAAACTTCTCCGAAACGGCTGGACTGATTTTTATGAAATTTTGTGTGCATATCGGGTAGGTCTGAGAATCTGCCAACATCTATTTTTCATACCCCTAAACGATAAGGGTAAATAAATATAAATATTTCTTATTTTTTTTTTGACAATTTTTTTATTTTTATTTTATTTTGATTTAGCATAAAAAAATACATATCTTCAAATTTTCACCCTTTTACGATTAACCCCTGTTTTTTAATAGCGATATTAGTACTTTTACTTTCATCCACAGGTGCGCAATAGGGTTGCAAGATGGCAATTGATTAATCATTGTGGTACGAATTTTTTTTATGTATTTAACCCTGTGAAAACAGAAAGTGCGATCGTTATAATCGATTGTAATAATCAAGTTGATATCATACAAAAATTGTTTTTTATGGATGGGTCACCTGATGATAAATGACTACCGCCGCCCATGGGCACCTGCAACTCGAGAGTCACAAGTGCGTTGCCGCCCTTTAAGGTGGGAGTAGGAGAAGAGGGGGAGGGGGGAAGCGGGGGAGAGGGGAAGGACGGGAATAAAGGAAAGGGAAGGGTTAGGGCCTCCGGTAACCTCACTCACGCGGCGAAATGCAAAGCAAACATTGCTTCACGTCCGGTTTTCTGTGAGGCCGTGGTAACGAGCGGAGTCGAGCCGGCCCATACGTGCCGAAGCATAACTCTCCCACGTAAGGGAGACGAACACAGAAGGCTTTCTGAGCAACCTTAAATAAATCACGATTCTTTGAATTAAATCGACCAGTTTACTTCCGGCCTTAACTGTGGTTGTGAAGACGACGTGTAGCGCCTAACTAAAAGATACGGAATGAAGCATAAAGGTCAACTCAGATTTAGCGGGAAAAGTACGCCACTGTCCACTGGACGATTATACTAAGCAAACGATTTTCAGTTCTATTTTTCTAACGGGAAAAGGTTAATATTTCATTCTTATTTTGAACGTGATCGAACATATTGCCACTCAATCTTAGTTGACCCTAATGCCGTACCTACAGTTCATATTGTTGGATTCCTTACCTAGTTATATTAATACTTTTGGCAGTATCCCACATCATGAAATCATTAGTAGTGTACTGCATTGTATAGTATTGAACGTGAGTGCTGATGGTATCGCGCCAGGATAGCTTAGCTGAGTTACTGGTCACTAAGTCTACTTGAAGATCCAGAGGTGGGGTTGGAGGCTCTGAAATTAATTGTACAGTATCTTATGCACTAATTCCAAACTATTATAAATAAAATAAAAAAAATATGTAACGAAGGTGTCACTGTCGAGAATGAGACCAGATGAACTTTCACTTAGTCCATTAGGAAACAATCTTATTACTATTTTGAAGTGATAACGAAAAGCACGAAAAAGCATGACTCATTTTCACGTTCCGCCTAAGCCCAGGGGGCAAGCGAGAGCGTGGAACAAGTGATAGAGAGGCACGATCGGCCTAAGCGTTCGGCTTGTGGCTTGTTTTCTTATGACGTTATCACGTGAAATGATCGTCCGTAAACCGACTTTACAGATAGCCAACTTTTTTTTTCCAATAATTTGGTTAGGTTTGGTAAACTTATTTATGATCATCGTATTCTATTACCTGAGTGAGACCAAATTATAGTTGGCAAAGTTGGGTGTTTAATGTATTAAATAATATTAAAAAAATAACACTTCGGGGATATCGGCGTAAGTATTTATGTGTATGTATTTTTAATTTAGTGTATAAATTTAAAATACTGGCTCGGCAATCAAAAGAAAAGTTTCTAACATATTTATGACCCTTTAATAGGTTTTTTAAGTATACGTGTACGACGATATCAAAGAATTAAACCCGAGCGTTAATTAGTAGTTATAATAGTACAATAGTTGCAATAGTAGCAGTAATTTATATCAAGATAAGACGAAAATTCATGATATTTAAGAACTGGTATTGGGAGTACAGGAAGCAGTGTTGAATTCCATAAAATATTCTTACCTAGTATATCCAAATGCACATTAAATGCTGCTACTCCGTAAGGGTTGCTGGCTCTGCATTCATATGTACCACCGTCTCGGCTTTCCACGTAGTTAACATTTATAATACTGTTTAAACCATTGTGCGTCATGGTTTCTGTTATTGTGAGTCTGAATTAAAAAAAAAAATGTTATAAACGAATTCATATTTTAACGCCATCTGCTGGCATGCTCACGAGCTATAATGTAGAAACAGAAAATAGGATACGACAAATTGCGATTGGTACATTTTGTATTGTGGCGATTCTGGGAACATTTTGCAGTGGCCGCTTTACAGTTGTCTTGGATGCCTACTAGATGCCACTAGTTTTACCATCGTGATAATTAAAATATTTTCTGTTAACAGTAGAGTAGGTAAACTTTGAGGAACAAAATATATCCGAATACTTAAAACACTTTTTTAACTTACCTTGAAGAAGTAAAATCTATTAGCTTCCCATCTAGAGACCATTTGACTCTAATGGGATTATCTCCTAATGGTCGACAAGTCAAAGTCACCGGTAGTCCCATTTTAGTCGTCAAATTAGTACCCACGGATTCGAAATGCACTGGCTCTAGAAATAATATTATGGTTGAAAATAATATACAAATATGTTATCTAAATTAGATACTATATGAGGTTTGTGCAGTATTACATAATAATTATCATCGTATCTCCTTTTAATCAGGTTTCTGTATGTAACTGTCATCTCTGGGCTCATTCCCATTTTCCCATCTCATCTTTCACTTTTTTTTTAAGTAAGATTAATTCCTACTTATCTGCCCAATTCACCCGTACCAGTACGCAAAAAATCAAAAGTGCTAAATTTAACGCTTTGTTTAACAATAACGACTAAATAATGCAATTTAAAATAAAATAAAGACGTTCATCATCAAAAGCAGAATTAATAAAACTTACTATTGACACTAATCCATAAATTCTTATTCAATGCATCGCCTACACCATTTTCTACGTTGCAAGCGTACATGCCTTCATCTGCAAGTGACACCACTTCAATAATGAGGGTACCATTAGGGTAGCTCATGACTCCACCTCCTGCTAGATCTAAAACTGGTCTCCAGATACCTAATGTTGCTGAAATAAAGAAAAACACTGATTAAATTATTTATTACTATATCTATGGACAATGCCTTTGCAACAGCAAAAAGACACAGACATTGTATTTGCGCTAATTATTTTGTAGTAAAATTAAATAGAAAATAAATATAAGAAAAATAAAATAAAGAAAATTTTAAAATAGTTAAACCGCCTTTAATGTGTCTAAATTACGTCAGTTGACCACTTTCCCTTCAAATTATATGAAACCTCTTTGGAATTCTAAGACATTCAACTTTGGAGAAGAGATTAAAATCTGTTCACAAATAAACAAAATGTAAATAGTGAACCTGAATCTCCAGTTTCTTAAGAAAGTTTGTTTTAAAATAAAAACAAGAAAAGTGAGTTTAATGAAGGATGATTTATTGCATCAAATACAAATTAACGATTTACTCATACAACTGACACAAGCGTTACGTAATGAAGACTATCAATAAATTTAAACCCAACTTAAGCCAGTATGTATCGACGTGGGGTCGTTAGAGGGTTAACGAGAGTACCAGTGAAGTGCAACCCTCGTTATTTATAGTCTTTAAACTTACCGTCACGCTTCATCCAATGTATTTGAGGCGTAGGATATCCATTAGCATTACAATACACGACACCTCGCTGTCCCAATAACAATGAAGTATTTGTAGGCTCTTCTATCCATTTTGGGGCAACTGTAAATAAATTATGTCATCAATCATAAAACATGAGCACGGTCAATTTTGTATTAACAAAGAAATAAATTTCTAAGAATTAAAATCTAAGCGGAGATTTAAGCAAGGCTTGTAATTCCTTACCATTGATATAAAGATCAGCAGTCTGGTTAACTTTCCCAACATGATTAGTTGCTATGCAAGTATATTTCCCACAGTGCTCTAATGACACGCGTTTGATGATTAACACGCTGAATAGCTCTGAGCTTCTCTCTGTAATCTGAAAAGGAATACGGTATACCACAGGGCTTATTAGATGGTCGTAATAATTATGAATTAATATCTTAAACAATCAATAATATTAAAGTAAAATTAGGAATATATAAATATATGGGAGTAATTTCAGTTTCGTATAGAAAAATTGCAGTAAATACCTTCAAACTCGCTGGCAGTTTTTTCCCATCCTTCAACCATGAGAAATAAATAGGCGGATCTCCACTGATGATGTTACAAGTAATTTGAACTATTTGTCCTTCCTTCAGTCCACTGCCCATACGAAGTTCGTCTAATTCTGGAGCTTCGACAACTTGAATTTCAAAAGATCTGCAATTGATTTATCTCCTAGTTAAGGGTGAAAAATAGTGTGTAGTATAGTAGTAGTAGCAATAGTAGTCAGTCGTAGTCAGCTTAGGGAAAAAAAAACATTGTTCGCCTTTACTACCTTAGGAGTATAACAACATGCAACAAAGATACACGTTCGGTTAATAATCAGGAATATACAGTTTTTTACAGATAAGTTAAAATTCTCACCTTCTAGCCATTTCACCGGAAGGACTATATACAATACAAGTGTATGTATCTCCATTCTCTTCTTTTAAAATTCTAGCTATATTTAGAACCCCGTCTTCTCCTGATTCAAAGAGTTGTCTTTTCTTACGTTTTCTTCTTGTGTTCTTACTATTGTTCGATGTAGTAAAGTATGTTCGTTTGTATCGAGTATGTTGCGGAAGGGATGAACTAATAATTTTCTTGCCTTTGTGTTCCCATTCTAATTTACTGTAAATAAAAAATCATCTGGTACATTTACTGTGATTCATATATTTATTATAGCTTTGGTGAGTGCCAAGCATCTCGCTGAGGTACACACTACATATATTTGACAAGAATGCGAGTAGTGCAGATGATTTATTAAATATTAAATGGATGCCTTATTACGTTAAAAACGGTAAAGCAGACATTAATAAATTGAACAAATTGGTTAAAAAATACAAGCAAATGAAAAATGTTGATTACCTTATTGGATATCCATAGTACGGACATCTTAGCTTTAAGGGCTCTCCGCTCTGTACTTTTATTGGAGGCAAAGTTCTAATATAAGGTGGTCCTGAAAGGAAATAAATTAAAATCCTATAATCATGCAAATCCCAAACTAAGAACCAGACGACCTATCAACGTGTAACATAATACAAACAATATAAAAGTGTTCATATATTAACTTATCAATATAACTATAGATTAACACTAACATATTGGTTTGTGTTATCATAGATTAATACTTATACTATGGTCTAACAACGACGCTGTCATCTTTACCAGTTTTAAGAACTATCTTATTACCCAAACTATTACCATCCAAGACTTAAGTCTATAATTGAGATAGACCTTTAAACTTTAACATATCTTTCTCTTTCTTATATCTACTCTTAGTAATATTTTATTCACCATAAACATCAATTCTGGCCGCATATCCAGCATTAGATTCTCCTTCGAAAGCCAAACATGAGTATAGACCGCCATCTTCCACTCTAGATCTTGATATATTTAGCTGTGATACTACTCCTACACCTGTTGATGACATCATTTGGCCCAATGTGTATCTGGAAAAAGTTCACCAACGGTACTCAAAATCAATGTGTGAAATCCAGAGACGGAGTGACATATTTTACTAAAATCAAAATAGGTTATAAATAAAAGACTATTACGTTAAGATATGATAAAGGCTGTGGCGACTTCCACATAAAACAAAAACATTTTCAGTGCCATCTAGATGACCAGCTGAACTACGAAGTAACTACCAATCCTGTATCACACACAATGAAAGTTCTCGTCTTGATTAGTATATAATACTAGCCGTCCCCGCAGTTTCACCTGCGTTTATGGTCACTGCTCCGCTCCTATTGGTCGTAGCATGATGTTATATAGCCTATAGCTTTCCTCGATAAATAGGCTATCTAACAAGGAAAGAATTTTTCAAATCGGATCGTAGTTCCTGAGATTAGCGCGTTCAAACAAACAAACTCTTCAGCTTTCTTAGTATAGATATAATACAAGTTGTTCCCAACAACCGAGAGACAGCGATACATACGGCATAATGACTTGGCCGGATCGGGGGCTTCTCCTCATGTTATCACATAGCGTTCTTCCACAAAACTGGTCAAATGAGTAAAGACGATCTTCTATAGAAGCCTATATATTATACATTAACCTTTTTCGTTTTCCGTTTTGAATAAACATAAATATTGTACTTGATAACTTATTAACAACACACGATAATTCTATAAGATTTTTGTACCTTTGATCTGTATTAGATGATATAACTACTCCATCTCTTTCCCAAATAAATCTTGGAGGTCTGTCTGCAGTTGCCGTACATTGGAGGCTAACCTGAAATGAATTATGAAACAAAATAAATATTCAGAAAGACTATTGTGACTTATTTATAATAAAAATCAGAAGAAACGGCGGGGTAAATATGCTTAAAATGTTTGTTGTTAATCATAACAAAATTGAAAAGGTCACTATCAAGAGTTTCATGCATAACTATCATACTACACAAAAAATAAAAAGTAAAACATAACCTTTTTACATAAGACACAAAAATTAGCGTCTTTCTGGCGCCGGTACTGTCAGTGACAAATCTATTTGTTACTGGAATACGATACATGTTTCTAATCCAGTGATTGAAAATTGCAACCGACGCGACGGTGGAGTTTACTTTTATTGTTTGTCTGACAAATAATAAACCTCTAAACTTGATTTTAGCGCAGTTTTTATTACTAACCTTCTTAAATTCATTATTAATACTCCAAACGTTTATTGCACACCATAATGTTACATAGTTGTTATAGTAGATATTTTAGGTTATTATGGACCCTGGCGGGCACGGCAGTGTAGGAGAGAGGATGAAGTTATTTTTTCCTACAAGCCTTTTCCTAACTAAGCTCGGGGTCGGCTTTCATTCTAACAACGAAACGGCCGATTTTCAATATTTTACGTAACACCGACTGCTATCAGACCACCACAAGCCA
This sequence comes from Euplagia quadripunctaria, assembly GCA_963859945.1. NCBI lineage: Eukaryota > Metazoa > Arthropoda > Insecta > Lepidoptera > Erebidae > Euplagia > Euplagia quadripunctaria. The sequence goes on from OY982583.1 coordinate 4,102,396, forward strand.
AGTACTAGGTGAAATCGAAGTTCTGTAGTTAGACCAGGTTGTCGAACTTTTTTAGGGGTCCAACTACCCGTAACGAATGCCACAGATGTTCGTATGGCAACCGGAACTAACGGCTTAACGTGCTCCGAGGCAACGGTGGCGCCGTGCTCCGCGCGTGCCTCTCTCATTGACAGGGGATAAAATCCCCCACGACACAGCAGGGTCGCCTGTTGTTTAACAGGCGGCCAAGTCTGCCAGAGTTCACAAGGCTTTTCTTTCAAGGATACATCTGAGGACCTGGCAATATGGATTGTGACGGAACACCGTGTGGTTTTAGTTGGTTCGAGTCCGACACACAATCCTACCGCGTAGCCCCTAGATTCTAGAATACGCATAAAGATACTTAGATGCACTTTGTGTAAATACATACATATTAAACATAGTATCCATGCCAATGCCTTAGAGATATTCATGCATACAAGTTTGGACACAAGCGGGAATCGAACCCGTGACATCCTACGTTTCATTTGGATGCTCTACTTATTTTGAGCAAAAAAATTCAGACATAAATTCACAGATAGACAGATATATACTCTTTATTGTACACAAAACAATAGGTTTTGACATTTTCATTATACTATAGACATACCTCTTCTCCAGAAGTTACAACTTTTTCACTAAAGTGCTGCGTTATAATGATGTTCGATGAAGCTAAGTCCCTTTTATGTCTGACAAACTGCACCTCTGGAATGAAAGGATATTATTATTATCAGCCAAGGTCGTCCTACTGCAGGGCAAAGGCCTCCCTACCCTCCTTCCACTCCTCACGGCTTACAGCTTTCTGTTACCAATCTTCCCAATACTTGACTGGCCTGTTGGTCTAGTGGTTAGTGACCCTGACTGCGACGCCATGGGTGTTCTTTGTGTCTGTTGTTTGTATGTTTGTAAAGTCCCCCGCGACACAGGATTCACTTCTAAAGCAGGCTTTATCTTTTTTTAAATGAAAAAAAAATAATAAAAAAAATACGCATCCAATTCATCCCACCATCTCTATCTGGGTCGCGTCGTCGTTTAACGTTGTGTGGGCGCCACTCGGTTCTGAGTTTTGCCCACAGTTCGTCCGACATGCGGCAGACGTGACCAGCTCAGTTCCATTTTGCCAACGTTGGCAATCTGAGTTTCTAAGCGCAGTAAACTGTTCCTTATACAGCCTGATAACCGAACTCCTAGGATACTGTGCTTCATGACTCGCTGGCAATGAAAAAATATACGTTTGTTTTTTTTTAAAGACATTTCGCACTATTATTCTTTACTAGGTGTGCCCCGCAGTGTCACCCGCGTAAGTCCCGATGCCGTTGGAATATGGGATAAAGAGTAGCCTATATTTTAATCCAGGTGTCCAGCTGTCTGCTATCTAGTTTTATCGCAATCGGTTCAGTAGTTTTTGCGTGAAACAGCAATAAACATCCATACATCCATACATCCTCACAAACTTTCACGTTTATAATATTAGTAGTATTTTACATATTTTTAAGTAGCTAGCTTTGCCCGCGGGTTCTCTTGCTTTCTCCTTAACGTAGATTTTGAACAGCTGGACGACCGCGACCGTCTAAAAGTTATTTTTCTAACACTCATTAAAATAACTTTCCTGGATGAAAGTTAGGTAACCCTAAGTGTTTTTCTGTACCCCTGATAAAACTAAGTACCTATTTATTTTATGCAGAAATTCATGACCTAAATAAAAACCATAATATTATTATATTACTAGTTATGATTATATAATAAAAATGTAATTAAAATGGACTATATTGATACTAGTACTGACCTACTTATCAGATTTTGAAGTTATTATAAGAAAACCATTGAGCCTTTAAAAACTGCAAACGGTAAAATAGTATGATGTAACATGAAAAACACATTCTTTGAAAGTATTCTGTTGATTATTATACTTATTTGTATTACGATAACGAGCCAGATGAGTTTTTTTAGGGTTCCATTCTTTAAAGGTTAAAAAGTAACCCTTATAGGATTACTTTGGACAACAAAGTAATCCTATAAGGTCTGTCTGTCGAGACCTTTTTCTCGGGATCCTGTCTACGTATCAAGTTCAAATTAATACCGAGTACTAATGACTGCGCTCCCTTGTTTTTGTTGAAAGCGATAATCTCAGGAATTACCCCAACAGGATTTAAAATTTTCCTAGCCCATTGATGCCCGGTTCCTACGGACGGACGGTATAATTTTCGTAGAAAATTCAAAAAAAATTTGCCACCCGTAAGCAAAACAAATCTTTTCTTGATTATAGGAACCGGGCATTTGATATCTCAATTTTTGAGGAACGGTAATTATTTTTTTTGAAATGAAAACTTCTTTAGCGGCGTTGTGCACTTTTTGGGATGGATAAAAAATGTTAAACTCGCGTCAGGACACGTGACCTGATGGAAAATTCGTAAGACGGAGCCGAGTTTCTTATATATAAAAAAAAATTAACTACTTTTCATTTTTAACCTAATTATATATATACAGATGTGTATGTGTGTATGTATATGCAAATATATTGTGAAGTTATGTTTTCACTTCTGTTCACACTTCTTCTCACGTCCGTCGACTGACTGTTTTTTTTATTAATTAAAGTACAGCAAAGTGCAACCCACTCTCGACTGCGCAGTTCAAAAGTAACGAATTAAATTCACACCACGTATATAATTACTTAAATCTATTTAGTTACATTTAGTTCAGAATGGCACTAATAGTTCCTGATTAAATTAATTATAGGAAGAGCTTTGATAATGCCATCCAAGATCTGCAGCATTTAGTGCAAAGCGTTCGTATCGTAATTTCATTATAACTGAACTAACAATGAAGTTAGCTTAGAGGCTTAAAGGCAAGAAGCTATTGATTATAATACGTATTTCTAACCGACTCCAAAAAAAAGATAATGGTTTAAATCTAATATTCAACAAATTGAATAATAAAATGTGTTTTATTGTATTTATTTTCATTTTGATTAAATAAATAATGATATTGGCTTAAGGGACGCAAATACAGAAACAGTGTTATGTAATAAGAATTGTTAAAAAACTTGCAAATGATAATACTTGGCTCATTACGAGACAGATTTTAAGTTGGTTGCTAACATATTCCTTAAAACAAGAAGGCATATAATCGCAATAATACATACCATTGGTTTCGTAACGTAAGTGGCCTGGTTTATGTTTAGTGTTGTGGATAGTTGACCTGAAAAATAGATAACATAGGTTAGTACTGTATTCAATATATTAACACGCATGTATTATTCCTCAATAGGACGATATTCATTCGTATTGACAAGGATCAAACGCAGTAATCCACGAAAACACTAAGATTAATATTTAACGAGTCTTGAGAAAAGTATTAGATGGGAAATACTTTTCGTTTTTTTATTTACGTTTAGTTAATTACGTAGGAATTATAACAGATCAACTTCCCTCTTTAGATAGACGGCAAAAGCTGAGAAAAAATAATTGGACAATTCAGACATAAAAAGATAAGTCAACATTAACTTATTACAGATCATAAGTCTTCACTAATATTTTATCCTATTAAAATACTCTTCAATTAGACACACGAATACATATGTACTGCCAAATTGCATTATGTCTAACACTTGTGACTTCAAGCCAACAATTTATTATATCAAAAAGGTAGAACAAATGCACAGATGGCAATCAATGCAGTGCCATGAAAAAGAAATTACTTAAATAATATTGCTTTCTTTGCGGCAAAAGAGAAACATAATAATAAGAGCATAAACAAACAGCCCAAATAAAATCAATTTCATTGTAAACAAATGGAAAAATGTACGTTTACTAACTTTTAAACTTAAACTTTCGCGTTCCATGATATAATTATGTATTTATACGGAAACGTCAGGTAATTCAGAGGTATGAATTACCTTTTCGTGATCGTGTTAATTCCCGTATAAATGTACGTTTGATAAATATAAAAAGAAACAATACTATCTTATTTAAGAAGTGTTCTGCTAAGAATATATTCAACAGCATCCCCATCTACCCTGGGTACCATAAAAACCATAGCTAAAACTTTTCAACACTATGGATAAGAACACACATTGTGTGCCGACCCTATTGTGAAGAACATAATGATGACAGTTACAATTATAGAAACTTTTTTGATTACCAAGTGGTGCAAAATTTTGTTCCATAAAAAGTAACAGCGGTGTTGATGTATAATAGGGGTGAACCTTGTAACAGGGAGGAGCCTAATGAATGTGATACATAGCCGCGAGTTTCAAATATTCCAGAATACAAAATATTACAAGTACTAGGAATGTTCTCTTTACGCTAAGGGGTTCTTTACAAATATATGAGATAAACTCTGACTTAATAACTGTCAAAAAGGGGAAAAGATTGTCATAACTTTACTAGCTGGCTGATTTTGTGTATATTTTGAATCACTTACTTAATGTTTAAAACGTTACACTCTGCACTTTAAATTGATAGCCCTTTTCCTAAATTTCTTTGGGGTAAACGCAATTTGTTTTCTTTTTCCATAAATAAAAAATATTAAATTGAAAAAAAATCACTGTATTAATATGTGAAGAGAATTCTTTATATCCCTTTTTAAAAAAAATCGCGAACGTAGTAACGTGAATTTTGGAATATTTACAGTTTATCTACAGAAGAAGTGCAGGAAACTACACTAAACTAACATTTTTAAACAATATGTCTTACAACTTTAAAAATTATGTGAAAACGGCTTAATGAAATTACACGCGTCCAGTATATGTGATTACCTGTCATGGTAAGTAAGTCTACACAATGACAGCTCAAGTAATGCTGGCAAATGAAAAAACCATGGTCGAAATGCGACCGTAATGCGATCTATAGTAATATATAAATTCACATAAAAAGCTGTCTATAAGTATACCAATGCATAGATAAAAGAAAGAAAAGAAAGAAAGAAAGAAACATTTATTCTGCTAACATACTAATAAAAACAAAAATAAACACTAATAAACAGATGCAAATGATATTTTAAATGAACTAAATTCTAAAAACAATTGCATCTGTTATTTATACCAACTTGAAGGGATTTCTGAAAATATTGGGAAAGAAAGTGGGCTGGGGTTTTTAGGGAGAAAACGACCAGTAACGCAATATAAATATCACCAAAATCTTAAAAGAAGGAATGATATTCTTTTCTTTCCACGCAAAAGACTTTTTACTCCTAATCAATATTCCTGTTTTATAGGAACAATTAGTTCAAAAGATGACAACATGTCTTATTGTTATAATTTTAAAATAGGCAGTCATGGGACTACCGACAGAAGTGAAAACAAATTTTTTAAAGATTAATTAATAAGGAGCTAATAAAACTGCCTTAGATTTCTCCCCAAAACTTAGATTAGTGCCCTCTAGTGGATCTACACCACATAATACATAAGTATATATCAAACTACAGTAGTATCGCGCAGAATCCACAGATGGCGTAAAAATATTTTTTTAAATATAAGAAACTCGGACACATTTTCGATCAGGTCACGTGTCCTGACGCGAGTATAAAATTTTTTACCCATCCCAAAAAGTGCACACGCTAAAGAAGTTTTCACTTCAAAAATGCATCGATCGATAACCGACTTTAAACTATGTAAAACTACGATTGATCATCCATTGTTTAACAATGTGGCTATAAAGTGACAACCGAAACAATATGTCATGAGCCGAGCCCAACCATAAATTCAAATCGAGAACATTATGCGGCGGCATGGCCCAACCATGTACGGTAATTTCATTAATCTTAGTTTAATTTATGCATAGTTAAGTTAACTGCTGTTAAGCCACGCCTGGTAGTAATTATACTTTGTTGGACTTTATTTTGTTTACTCGCTAAGAAATGAGAAAAGGGTTTTCGTTGAGAGATAGTTTGAAAATGAAGAGAAGATGTGAGCTTAATTAAGCTAGAGATTACCTTCGTTATACAGGTGTTTTACTCAAAGCGGGTGTAAAGGCGTGGTGTAATCAACGTTTTTAGCACATAAATTCAGTTTTTAGTGAAATTTGTGCTATTATACAGTTTTTATGCAGACTAGAGAATAAAAAAAAAGGCTTAGACCAAGCTATTTTTTTTTTCACAACGACCTTTATTAAATTATAAGGGTGGTAAAGAAAAATATTTTCGCCCACTAGAATGGTAAGCGGTCATTTCAAAAACCAAGTCTATCTATCATCGTTCTTTTTTTAAATATAATAATGTAATAATATATATTTAGGTTATAGCACTGGTTGAGTCTTATAGATTAATTAATTGTTGATATGAAGAACGAAAAACAATAAGAAATTTACTTGGAATCAGTATTCAAGTGATTTTAGCTAAGCTACTCATTATGTTTGAGTTAATCTGAAACTACACATTGACCACTGTGCTCAATGATAAAAAAAAACAACGTTAGATATGCTACGATAAAGATTATGTTCTAATCCAGGTGTTATACCTACTTCCGAAATCGATGCAAAGTCAATTTTGTTTCAATTTTGAAATCGATTAAAAAGACCACTCCTAAATTGCATTGAATATGTTAAATTGCGTTTGAGTATTATCGTTTAATTACTTTAATAAAATCCAAAATTGGCATCTTTATTGTGGTAGAAAATATTTCATTGTGTATTTTTAACCATAGAATAATAAAATTCAAATATTCTTATTTAATCCTGCACTTGTATATAATTCATCACAATTAACTAACAATGATACAGTTTTTAATTTGAAACTTTTGCGAGTAAAGCAAAAATTTACGTAAGTAAACTGGACTTATAATTGTTTACTCCTGTCCTGTCGTTATTTGCTGGAAGATGTAAGCAACACGTGTAAATCAATCCCACGGAAAAACATCCAAATAAAAATGAATTGAAAAAGAAAATGTTTTCATTTCTTAGCAAATAACGTTATCATATACAACATTCTACTCCATTCAGAACATTTTACATTCATACATTTTATCGCCATTTACATTCATACGTCCAATAACATAACTTTTTTTAGACCTTGAGAAAACTGACAAATTTCCTCTTAGTATTGTTGTCTGTTAACACACGACGATGCTTTGAATTCAATCACTAATAGCATCAATATGAAGTTTGGCTTATAAGCAGCTTTATTATCTACCAAGGAACATAATGAAACCATAATCTTTTACTGAAGTTCACAAATCACTTAAAAGTCTAAGCCGAATTCGTTAGTCAAGTGTTAATGCTGAATATTTAACGTTTCCAACTACATAGCAAAATATTTGCTCGCTCACAATATTACTGCACCAGCACTCCTCTAAAACAAACACTCTAACTTGAGGCTAAACTCATCAACATTTAGCTGCAATAAACATTAAAAACTTAAACACATCAAGCAAGTTTCCGTTCCATTTGTTTTTACTTCGAGCTGGCATTACTATGCATTGGCACGAACAAACGGGAGCATCAATAGTGATGATATAGTACTACGGTGCACTGAGCTGCATATATGTATATTTATAGTCCGGCCATCTCGTACTATAATTGAATGTTTATCTATCGTATCTTCTTGGTAACGTATTGGTAGATACAAACACCAAATTAATTTAAAGACACTTATTTTGACGTGTAGAAACTTCCACTGGTCAGCACTTTACCGGGGCTAGCGGTGAATGGCTACGTCGGTATCCAACCGACTTAAATAATATGATACTAAACATGTTCTGTGTTCATCACAGGACTAATTCTGCTAGCGTATTCATTCAGGCCCGCGCTCACAGGTGCCAGAGATTATTTTGCGCTCTCGAGCGACTTTTGCGTCTTTTGAGGGGCTGGTAATTACTGGTTATCTCCCGTGAACTTTCCGCTAAATTGGTTTAAATCACCTTTTTGTAAACTAACACGTAATATCTTGAGCAAGATAAGAAACTTTAGATCATTAGAAGCTAGTCTTTAGCGAGGTATTGCCTACACTGGTAGTCCACGGAAGGTTGAAGTGCTGTTGTACCCATGTTTGGTACTGGGTGTATTTTTCCAAGAAATGACATGCTTTTTGCCTAATTATGAAACAAACGTTTGCTTGATATCCTTTTTGTGTGAAATTGAAATTGAACTGAGAATATTATCGCACATAACACTATTATATAGTGTGTATGTTAACCAACTTTCACAAGACTTTTGTGAATGACTAAGTGACTGACTGACTGATAACTTAAATATGATTTACATTTTCGAAAGAATTGGTAACCATTAGGTTTACCTCACGGAAACGTGCTATTACGCCAATAGATTTTAATGTATATTATTAAAATTTACAAATTATTGAAACTTCCTGAACTTAGCTTTAAAATTTTCCAGTTTTATAACGTAACGCAATATGACTAAACTAAAGACGAACTCTGAAAAATTATAACGTCAAAAAATTATTATTTTAAAACCAAACTAACATGAGTAACAAAATATGAAATCTATAGCCCTATCTCATTTCATAAGATGGTATATAATCTATAACAATACTTACTTAGTTTTGGTGCCCTGACTTCTTGCGTCAGTTAGCCGTGATCGAGTCAGCTTCAAAATATCTGGAACAAAGAAAAGTATTTACAATTTCAGCTTGACCTGCATGTAGGCATAAAGAATAATTATAATTATTGTATTAGATGCAATACACTTAAGTAACGAAATTCTGAACTGCTTTAACTAATTTCAACTACGTCAATCTTCAATCTCATATTACAAGCTGCCATGAAAGTTGCACCTTGATACTGTATGCAATATTTACACCGTTGCGCTACGGCGTCCTAATATAATCTAAGCTTTCCAATTGTTTGAGAAACATAACACTGTAAATTTACTTGCTAGCCAAACATCAGCAATCAATGTCATCAATCAAGTTTCAGTCAGCCGGTGTCCGATGTGATTTTTAAAAATATGTGACTAACGATTTGATTTAACTGTTCAATCTTTTGTCACGACCCCAATGGGAACTGTTTTTATTCTTAGAAAAAACAGTGATCTTTCGCAAAACTTAACCGTTTGGCTAGATCCTTCTGGAACTGGATTGGGTAATTTAACCTTATCCGTCCAGCCATTTGGTGCGCTTACAAAGGTCATTTTTGTTTATACAGATGGATTAAAAATCGAATGTTAAAACAAGTAATTTGATTATAATTTTTTAATTTAAAGTTTAAAGTATTACATATATATATACCACCTTAAAATATATTTTAAATAAATTGAGGAATTAAATTCGATATTTTGAACACTCGATGTATTGAATGTACGATATATTGAATATTCGATTTAGTAACCATTTGACTAACCAACCATATTTAGACGTTCGATTTTTAGTGGTCGATCAATTGATATTCGATTATTTGACATTCGATTTGGCATAGTACACCCCCTCAACTTTTGGAAATACGAAGAAATCGAATATTTATGTGAGTATAAATATTTAATAATGAGTATTGCTATAGATGGGCTTGGCAGCTTTTAGCAAAAAAGGCCCGCACAAAGTAAATAAAACTATAAACTGTGTATGTAAAAAAAAAAGTTATCCAGTCCATATTCAAACAAAAAACCAAATTCTCTAAAAATATTATATTTTCATCAACCTACCACCAGTTTGGAACTTTGCACACTGCACTCATAAAACTGCAGCCGTAACCGACTTTAGAGTAAAATGAAAATAAAAAGTAAAAAAATAGAGATGCAATTTCCAAACGGTTTAGTTTAAAAGTACCCACTAGTGAACTAACTCCCGATGCAGCGATGCACTACAAACTTTGCGTTGCCTGCGGTCCGAACTAGTGCTGAGACATAAAATATAGGTATCGTAACCATTCTCAACGATTATTTTTGTATTAATTAAATTGAGCTGTCAGATTACTAATAAATTATGTTTGATTGGATCAAACATTTTAAAACATTCCACATTATCAAAAAAGTGTCGATTGACTACAAAGTTTTTATAATTACAAGCGCAAATCTTTTTTTTTTTGTTTCAGACTGAATTGGCAACATCTGTCCAATAATCAGACATGCCTAATTTAGCGTTGAGCCCGTAATCTCTGCGTTTTTTAATTAAAAAGACAACGCCTGCTCTGAAAGAAATCCCTGTGTAGCGATTTCATTAATACGAAAAATGAATTGATGGCTACGGCACCCCGGCCTGGTCACGCAACGCATCTATTTGTATTCGAATTTCATTTTTTCCGCCGAATCAAAATTATTTAGGTATTTATATTAGTGTAGGAGTTTAGTTAGGCTAACAAGTTTAATTTTTGTTAAAAAGTTTTATAGCTACATTCAAAATGCAGCACAACTTGTATTGCAGTAAAAGAATAAAATACTGTATTTTTTTTAAATTAAATAGCTTTATTTCAACATCGATTACCTCATTTGCTCATTCGATGCCATCACTAGTTCCTCTTGATAAAGTTTCCCGTTTCCAGACCGCTAATCCATACTAAACTTTCTTAATATCTGCACCAAATAGGACTTTATGTTCACAGAAATAAGGTGCATTGGTGCAATTATTAAAAAAAATGTTTGGGGGTGGAGTTTCGTTAAGTTCCAGATTGTTTGAGTCCTTAAAAGTTGAAGTTAAGTATTGTTAAATCACTTTCGGACTATTTTTTCTTTAATATATTTTTTTTATTTTTAAAGCAATATTCAGGTGTAAAATAGTTGTATACGCCGCAGTTGTATAAGACGCAAAAAGAATATTTACAAATAACAAAGTTAAGTTAACGACTCTGCTGAGTCGATGACATCGACAACTTCGTCTGTTTGCCCAACATTGGCAAAGGCCTCCTCCATTTCTTTCCACTCTTCTCGGTTTAGAGCTTTTCTTGTCCATAGTTTTCCTGCTATCGTCTTTATCTCGTCTTCCCACCTCCGAATCTGTCTGCCTCGTTTCCTTTTTCTATTTCTGGGGTACTAAAACACTATACATTTGTTCCATTTTTCGATGCCTCTTACTGTATGTCCTGTCCATTGCCATTTTAGTTTCCGTATCTTAGTTGTAACATTTTGTATCTTAGTGCGACTTCTGATGACTTTGTTTCGTACTCTGTCTGATTTTCTAAATTTCAGCATGCTTCTCTCCATAGCTATCTGGTAAGTTTCTAATTTTTTGCTTTGCGCTTTGGTGAGAGACCAAGTTTGGCAGCCAGGTTAATTTTCAATTTAATTTAGTTAATTAAAATATATTATTATTATTAGGTAAATTTTCATGGTAACAGGTGATGATTAAATTAAATTTCAGACTGATTTGGCACACGACTCAATGTACCTGTTTTATTGCTTGAGAATAGTGATACTTTTCTTGCTATTATGTAGGGTTTTCAAACTCTTTCTTTTTTTTTTCTTCGTGTGGAAACCCCCACGGGTGAAAACCTCACTGCAGCTGACGGTGGAGTGGTGCCTATGTTGTAACCGCACCGACTAAAACCACAGGGTATTCCGTCACAAATGGGTCTATTGCAAAGGACCCGGATATACCCTAAGAAAAAAGCCTCCGGGCACCACTCCCACCTTCAAGGCCGACAACATACTTGTGACTCTTGAGTTGCAGGTGCGTTAATTTAATCTTTTCACGGGTATAATATTTTTTTGTGAAATACATTATAATTATATTTTACTCGCGCTATGTGACAATCACCACTGCGATGACTACTACTACACTAATGGACTTACATGCCAACGGGGAATAGAAACATCAAAAAATACAAAAGATAAGACATTCGAAAATAAGAAAATGTACCAAAGCAACAGATGGGTTAGCATATGCTCTAGCACTAAAATGTGGGCTGGACACAAGCACGTTTTCAAGACCAGAGATGGACTAAAAGCGTAACCACATGGTAAAGAAGATGGGAAGATGAAATTAAAAATACAGCTGGCCCCAAATGGACACAAAGAGCCCAACATAGAGAGGACTGGATATCTTAGGAGGAAGCATTTACCGGAAGAGGAGTTCTTGCAAATGAAACCCTATAAAATATTCGTAAAAACTCATGTTAATTGTAATAATTTATTTTTATTTTTTCTTAGTAATATTAATTTAAAAACTTACTTAATGCTTTAAAATAACCGAATTGGTATAGAATTAAGTCTCTTGTTAAATACTGCAATAAATAAAAGGCTTTTTATATAATTTTTTTATTATTATTATGTGACAATCAATACAAATAAATACAATTGAAGTGTCTGTTTGTAATGTCAAAATAATAGTTATTTTTTGCTCATACGGTTATTGGCACGATACCTGTGTCTAAAAAACAGTTTTCAATTTTTTTTTGTCTGTCTATTTGTTTTTGTCTGTCTATTTATTCAGACTAATCTCTGGAACGGGTGGACCAATTTCCACGGAACTTTCACAGGTAGATGACTGGTTTTATAAAGAGTAACTTAGGCTACTTTTATTTATTTTTTTATATTAAAGGGGGCAAACGAGCAGACGGGCCACCTGATGGTAAGTGACTACTTCACCCATGGACACCTGCAACTCATTATTTGAAAAAAGAATATAGGTTCCGAGCAAAATATATAAATATGTACACGCGAGCGAAGGCACGCAGGATTTGATATACATATGTCAATACATACTACGTATTTACATTCTAGATAAATAAACGATAGGTATTTTGCCATTTATTAGATCTCTTTACACTGTATTGTCATGAACAGGGCTAGTTCTCAACAATAGATGGAAAAGTTCTGAATAGACCTGTCTTCCTACCTCAAACATATTATTATCCTGAGCTGGCGGGATAAATGCAGGCCCAAGTTCACGAAAGAAACTTGATAAACTAGATACATTCCTTAGTCGTATAAACTAATATAAGAAATAAATAAATATAATGATTTTATTTAATAAAACACAGCATACAGCCAAAAACATTACAAATAAAAAAAAAACAATTAAAATTTTTAACGGGTAATCCCACTAAAATTATAAATCTGAAAGTTTGGATGGACGGATGGATGGATGTTTGTTACTTTTTCACGCAAAAACCACTGAACCGATTGTGATGAAACTTAGTATGTAAATAGCTGGAGACCTGTATTAACGCATAGGCTACTTTTTATCCCGATATTACCAAGGGATCGGGACTTACGCGGGAAACCGCAGGGCGCTGCTAGTAGTAAATAAATATATATTTTTTGCTTTAATGATGGGTCATTGTCACAATATGACCCAATGTCTATAATGATTTGTTTTGAACAATTTTTGTTGTGTGTACAATGTTTTTCAAACCCTGGGATACGATACTAATTAAAAAAATTAAAAGAAACACGACTGCCTAGCCAAAAACTTATTTAAAAAATCTTTTTTACATTCGAAAATCCTTAATTAATATTATAAATGCGAAAGTAACTCTGTCTGTCTGTCGCTAAAAACTACTGAACCAATTTGTCAATATATCAATTTAATTAATATCAATTTAAAAGCATGAATAATTTTCATAAATTTGAAAACAATAACGTAATTAATTATATTCAGCCAGACATCTCAAACATAATTACATATATACATACATAGTTACGTTTATATACACGACATACTCCCGCAGGGCTACGCAGAGACAATGGAGCGTTACTTCGTTTGATACTGTTTCATCAATGCAACTGTCCTACAATTTCTCCAGTGGCAACAATCGTACGCCACAAGAGTATACGCAATTGAGTTTCGCTATTAATCTTTCTGCAATTTCCTTTAGCGGAACAGTGCATCAATTAAGCAGACAATACCCGGTTGAATCTATTAATTAATAGAAAAAAAAGAGAAGTGAAGGAAATCGTGGCCGAGTTCGCTCAGTTCGGACGATGTTCCTAGACTATCTCTGAAATTTAACTGAGCGAAATTCGATTCACTGCAGGACAGATAACATGAACGTATTTTATTGAAGGTATACTTCTTTTGACGCTTTAGGGAAAAATGATGAGAGTAAATTTTTACGATGTGCGCGCACACCTTCACAAAAAACCGACACCCTGAATTTAGCTAGTCAACATTTAAGTTTTTCAAAAAAAGTTACCAACTTCACGATATTTATTCAAGTGTTTCTGAACCTACAACACATGTTTTGTATCAGTCCGAATAAAATATATATAAATATATCGATATATTATTTTTTCAAATAATATATCGTGGTAACTGATATTTATAAACAATTTTTTGATTTAAAGATAATTTACTGTGATTATAAGTGATAAAAATGGTTTACTTTGAGTACGCTTGTAGAATTTGAGATTATTTGACGGAATGTATTATTTATTATGATATTTAAATAAACTTTATTTAACTAGATAATGCGTTATAATAAAACTTTCAATGTAAAAATGGTAGGTATTTAATCCTTTTTCTATTATTAGTATCGTTTTTTTCTGCAAACGTAGAATAACGCGAAGGATAATTTTTTTAGAAAGATTTTTATCTTTTTACGCCTAAGAAGTATAACTTCTTACGTGCGTACATAAGTACACACACATTTTTCTTTGTTCCAAACAAATTACAGTTAATAAATTTAGTCAGTTCAGTTAATAAGTTTTTACCCGGTTCTAAGCTACTAAATAATTTCAGATATAATGCCAAGGCTGCAGAAATATTTTTGACTCCAGAGTTAAATAATTATGAACTGGCAATAACTAGGTGAAATGAACCCCCCTACGTCCTTTTCTGTGCCCGTGGTATAGTATATGCAAAATTTCATGATAATCCATGATAATGAATTTATGTGGGAGAACCATGCTTCGGCACGTATGGGCCGGCTCGACTCCGCTCGAAAACCGGCCGTGAAGCAATGCTTGCATTGCATTTCGCCGCGTGAGTGAGGTTACCGGAGGCCCTAACCCTTCCCTCTCCCTTATTCCCGTCCTTCCCCTCTCCCCCCTCTTCCCCCCCTCTTCTCCTACTCCGCTCTTAAGGGGCGGCAACGCACTTGTGACTCTAGAGTTGCAGGTGCCCATGGGCGGCGGTAGTCATTTACCATCAGGTGACCCGTCTACTCGTTTGGCCCCTATACCATAAAAAAAACCATTGAGTAGTTAAGACGTAAAACTGTAACAAACAAACAAACTGACTTCAACTTTACGCAAAAAAACAAACAATTCACGCATTAATAATATTAGACGAGATTTATTTAGAACCAAGTCTTAAATGGCGGTAGCGTAATGGCGGTAGCGTAATGGCTAAGGCGTCGGACTTGCGATCAAGTGGTTGCGGGTTCGAACCCCACCCAGTGTACTACCGACGTGAACCCACTCCTAACACAAGAACTTAGATTAGTTGGAGGGGTTAACAAGAAACTAGTAATGTGTGACCCACGTTTCTAGTATTCTTTATTAAAAAAATATATATATATTTCAAAATATATGGTAGAGTATTGTGAATTACAACTTATTTAAGTGATTCAGAACAATTTGCTCTAAAATTCACGAAGCGTGTTGAGCACAGCACGAAAAAGTTTCATACACCAGGGGCCCACGAAACAGATCACCAGACTTTCTACTGCTTTTAGTACTTTACTGAATGGTTTTGTAATGTTTTATGGAGAAAATCATCTGTACCTTAAAATATTGTACCACTATAGACCTTTAGCGTTCACTTAATAGTTAACCCTGTACACGTTACTAAACGTGAATTGTTTGTTGGCCGATAGATGGCGTTGTGCGTGTGACGTCATTTTCTATAAGTCGGTGTTAAGATGTTCCCGCGTACAACGTAAAGGAGTCAAATATTAGAATTAAAGTGACCTACTCGGGAAGTTTGTTTTATTTGGTGCACTCACAGTGAGGCAAACAAGCCCTCGTAGTGAACGAGGTAGAAGCTTTGTACAAACCCTAAAAAGAAAACTTAATTTTATGGTACGGGAAAGACGTGTAAGGTGATTTGTTAGTAAATTTGTAAGATCATATGTTAATTAAGATTTTTTTATGTAAGGTTTCTCTGATTTTCCATGGTGAATAGTAGATAGAATTTTAATAGAAAAAAATTTAAACTTTTTAACCTAACTAAAATTAACTTAAATTGAGATCTCTTCTTCAGACTAATTATATTATCAGCTAAAATAAATGAATGTTTATAAATGTGTTATGTATAAATATTTATATATGTATACGTATTTGTATGTGTGCTGTACTAATATAAGATAATAATATAATAAAATTAATATATGAATGTATTAATATTTATGCATCCATTCACAAATTGCATAAATCCCTACAAAGCTCTTGTATAACACCCACTAAACCACCCACGTATATCGTAACACTCCTGTCCATCCAAAGGTTGCCTGGAAGATATTGCTTCTAGCGATAAGGCCGCCCATTGTGCATTTTGTATATAATTTGTTTATGTATTGTTTCCTTATTTTTGGTGTACAATAAAGAGTACATATTTATTACTAGCAGCGCCCCCAGTTTTGCCCCCGTAAGACCCGATCCCGTGGGAATATTGAGATAAAAATGTAGTAGTAGTAGTAGCCTATGCGTTAATCCAGGTCTCCAGCTATCTCCATACCAAGTTTCGTCGCAATCGGTTTTGTGGTTTTAGCGTGAAAGAGTAACAAACATCTATCCATCCATCCATCCAAACTTTCACATTTATAATATTAGTGGGATTATTATTATATCTAATAAACTTTTTACAACTTATTTGCTTATATTATTGTAAGAAAAGAAATTTAGTCAGACTTTGTCTTAAAGGCACTTTCAAAAATGTTTAAAACATATAGTGATAAAATGGATAAAATAATATTTAGGTATTATTTACTTTTATTTCTCCTATTTTTACCTTGAGCACACATTAACATGAATTTGCATTATTCTTATTGATGAAAGCGATCAATTTCAAGGTTCGATTATATTTTATTCATGGTAGTTTTAGTTTCTGCGGCAAGATTAGTAGGTAAGCAATATTTTAACAAATCCTTTACTATCTACTTACACACGTAAGCAGACACCCAGAAAGTGGGATACCATTTTAAGTATTATTTTTTAGTAAATTCTAATTTTAGGTAAATTATGATAAAATAATAAATGCGCTCAGAAGTCGAGGTGGAGGTGCTGTTAGTTGAAACACAGGCCTTGTTCAGCAACAGATACTGATACCGGACACGAGTTGTTGAAATGAACTGTAAATTTTCCAATCACAAACTCTCTGTTAACATGTACAGGTTTTCTGGCTAAATAAAAATATTCATATTCATTCGTTCATCATCCGAATCAATTAATACTCGTAGCAATATCTGTATGTATACACACATAATAACAAATTATACAAAACTGTGATATTCATTTCAGATATTGCTCCATAACTCAGCCATCATTAACCATTACCAACAAACGATTCGAAATTTCAAAGCAAGTACTTTAATTTACGCGTGATAATGTACATTATTATATTATTTATTGTCTCCAAGTAACCATTTAGGAATGATTTAGTTGTATTGTTGAAGTTTCTATCCTCATGAATTTATGGTTGGGGTTAAACAAACTGGCTGTGAACCTTATTTTGTTTTAATAGCTGTAGTGCGTGGTCTGGCAAAGTTTTAGTTAAATTTACTTATTGCATGGCTTATTTTATTTCAGTCTGGAGCGTGTAGAATTATGACATAGTTTTGAATTAGGGAATTTTAACGTCTATTGCTTTAATACGTGTTGTGGAGGAACGGGTGTTATGTCTATCCAACACAAAGGGAGGATCCTCTGACTAAGCGAGGTGATCATGCATGGCGGGCCGCGGCACAACGGGTGAGTTGGGAAGTTGTATATATACTAATCGGAGCGAAAACTTTCATAGCGCGATGCAGGATTAGTAGTTACTCCGTAGTTAGTATGTTTTTGCTATACGTGGAAGTCGAAACAGTGTTATTGAACAAAATTACGTGGAAAAATTATAAGTGAATAGATTGATAAAGGGGCTAAGTGGTAACCCAGCAGGTTAGCACATTACAATGTCAAGTAATACTAGCCAGGTCAGTCTTAGGACTTTGTACCTCGGAGAGCACGTTAAGCCGTCGGTCCCGGTTGCCATACGAACATCTGTGGCATTCGTTACGGGTAGTTGGAGTCCTAAAAAGTCCGACAACCTGGTCTAACTACAGAACTTCGATATCGCCTAGTACTTGGGGTGTGGAGGTCTGATGGCAGTCGCTTCATGTAAAATATCGAAGTTCAGCCGTATCGTAGTTAGACTAAAAGCCGACCGCGTCGAACCTAGGGCCGTGATGGTTGCAGGAAAAAAAGCAGTATCAGAATTATCGGCCAAATTGAAAATCGTGACAGTTGTAGGCCCTACTTCATTAAATATAACATCCTCACACTACTATCATTATACATATTTGACATTTGCATATTTGTATCCAAGAACATAAGTCACTTTACAAAAGTAATAAAATATAATCACAATTTAAACATACGCCACAGAAACAGACTATACGTTACCACCATCAAGAATTAAAATAGCGACTGGCCTGTTGGCCTAGTGGTTAGTGATCCTGACTGCTATGCCATAGGTCGTGGGTTCGATTCCCACCCGAGTCTGGATGTTCTTTGTGTCCGTTGTTTGTATGTTTGTTAAGTCCCCCGCGACACAGGAGTAATTCCTAATGCGGGAGTTGTCTTTTTAAAAAGAAAAAAAAAGAAAAATGCCAAACTAGAGTCCCTACTATATGGCTGTAAAAATATACAACAAATTACCTTTTAACATAAAAACTGAAACTAAGGTTTCACTATTCATTAAAAAACTAAAAGCATTCTTAATTGAAAACTGTTTCTATTCAGATAAAGAATACCTTGAAGCAAAACACAAATAACAAATTACATATCTTCTACCCAAATAACAGAATTAATATTAAGTTAACATAAATACATAAAAAAAGGAAAAAGCGGTTTTGAAACACAATAATATTAAGGACAGTAGATGTAAAATATAATAAATGCCTTTGTATTTTGCAGGATTTAATATTGTTCAATTTTTAATTATACTATATTATTTATTCATTAATCTAATTATTCTATAATGCTTGTATTTAATTATTTATTTTATCTATTTTCTCTCAAATTTTCAATGACTGGAAAAGACTATTAAGTTGAGACAAATTGTTATTATAAGCTCACTTATGTACACTTGGTTGGCAGAAAAAGATTGATTTGATTTGATCTTATCTATTATATACAAATATTTTATCTACATATATACATAACAATACACGTACCTTATAAATATTATCACGAAGAAGTTCTTAGTTAGTTTTTAAAACTTACATTATTTATGGGAAATTATATAATAAACATAAAACTGTTTCGGATAGGTGTTTAACTCATAAACTTAATATACTAAAAGTTTATGGTTTAATAAGAAACTAACTTACCACATCTATAGTGCGATGCAGGTTCAATAACCACGAAGTTGTTCAGTCTATCTTAGCTAGATGGCGGTAAATTCTTAGTCATCTTACTTTATTAATATTTTTGGTTCGATTTTTTAAATATTTATGAATCGTCTTCAATATGAAAAGTCTAAACAGTAAGTAAAAATAATAATACATACAAATTAAGTTATTTTTATTCGTGTGCACATTTTTCTTTGTCCTAAAATGATACGTGTGTGCCACTATACAGTACGTACAAATGCTCACTACATGTAACTCGAACTGTACAGAACTGGATCAAACTTTACTTAACTGTACTACTTGCTCCCATGCGAGTGCTAACCCATATATAACACTCGTATATGTTTGCTCGAAGTACAACCTGTAATGGAAGTTGTGATAGACGAATGGACGGGTGAAAAATTACTAGACTACATTACGTACTGTAACTTTGGAAAAGATGAAAGTTTGAAGTCATAAGTAGCGGTTGCTAAAATGAAGAATAAAGAACAGTTACTGAGAACTGGTTGAAGATTGATTTATATATGTAAAACGGAGATAATTGTTAACAGTTTAGATGGTAAAAGACGGTTGAGACTGATTTTCAAGTTACAACTATTACTTTAAGTAAGGGTATTGTTGCATATACACGGCGTGTAAGTATCACCCACGCGAAGAATTTACGAAAACGGCTTTCTTTGAATATTTATCACAATGCAAAAGTCAGTTCATCGTAAAAAATGCGACATTAAGGATTTACAGTCATTACAATATACACGCAACATACGTAGGTATCATTTTCGTGCAGTACGGTGAATGAGCTTAAACGTTCAGCGCCGTTGAAGCAGCTGATTGCATAATGTTGTTTCATTGATTACATTGCAGTTTTTGGCCGTATGGGGTATTTACTGATTTTTTTCACTAAAATGTTCTGTTTACTCAATGTGACTCAGTTTTCAGCAAAAAAATGTAAAATAAAAAAAAATTAAAATTCCGGCAGAAAATTCCAATGATTTTCCACTCAGAATGATGGTCGGAATTATTTTAAGATTCGGCAGGCCGTTCCTTACACCCGTTATGACAGGTAGCGTGGGGCGACCATTTTATTTCTGTGGTTTACAAATAGTTATCCTGAGTCTGGGTATAATTTGTGGTCGTTGTTTGAATATTTGTAAAGTCAAGGCACAGGGATCATTCCTAATATGGAACCTGTGTTTAAATCTTACCATATTGGAGTCACTATTACTAAACTAGTGAGTCACAGTCACACAGTCAGATTTATTAAATTTACTAAGGCTTTACTGACGGGTACGTTATCTTGTGTATAATAAACAAGCAATGTTAGGTACTCGTCAGTATCCTCCCTGGAACAGGGCGCCTGCGACCGGCTGTCGGGGTGGTTTTTAGTGGAAACACCACATACTCCTGGCTCCTGCGTCCCCGAGGAGCCGGAGATCCGAAGGGATTTTCCACCCCGTAAACAAAAAAAAAAAAAAAGGTACTCGTCAGTAAAGCCTTGGAAAATGTTAAATTTAAACTTTAAAAAAACATTTTTGTTTTTAATTACGTTACGGCAAGTATACTCAGCGCCGGTACTGATAGTAACCGTTTGGTGGATCTCAGACTTCAGTATTCTCATTTTTTTTTAGTAAGTACACCTAGTTACTTTCAGGCGCAGATGTGTTCGATTCGTAAAGAAATTGCCTGTGCCTTTAGTAAAATGGCAGATTTTTTTATTATTTTTAATGTTTTATGTTTGTTATTCGCTTTATTTGGTAATTAAAATAATTCTCGAAAAAGAGCCTTTTTCAAGATAATTTTAGCCTTACATTTCCAGTACCTCAAAAAATATGAATATCAAATTAACAACACCTAACTAATCGCCACACCGAGATCCCTAGAGGTGCATTAATAACCACGTTCATTACTCACCGTAATTCCCGGGATAGTCCGGAATGTCGCCACTAATCCCGCGAGCCCGAGGCGCCGGTGCAACACTGAAACAATAACTGTAATTAGAAATAATATTGATGCATTATTAAGTTAGGAATGAAGTAATTATTTGTTTTAAAACTTTGTCTATTAAAATTGTTTTGTTTTCTAAGTAAACGAAACTCGCGGCTTCACGCACGAAGGATTCCGTACCATTATCTAAACAACATTAGACACTATAATATTCTGTGAATAATTCAAGTGTCTACCTGTGCCATTATTAATATCGAGCAAAAAACGGCAAAAAAATCACGTTTGTTGTATGGGAACCCCACTTAAATATTTGTTTTATTTTGTTTTTAGTATTTGTTGTTATAGCGGCAACAGAAATACATCATCTGTAAAAATTTCAACTATCTAGCTATCACGGTTCATGACATACAGCCTGGTGACAGACACACAGGCAGACGGACAGTGGAGTCTTAGTAATAAATTGACTTTTGCTCTAAGTGTGTTCTATCGAATGCACAGATACTTCTAGATTGTACTCCTAATAACTACCTGACAATCTTTTGGTTCTTCAAAACAGTATGTAGGTTTGAATGTCGAACACCTGTGTCACACCAAGTAGTGTTGCAAATGTCCTTAAGCTACTTTGTCTACCTTTCATCAGCCAGGGCATAAATGTACATACTTCTTTTGTAGCATAATAAGGACTAACAAAAGTAAACCAACCGTGAACACGTATTAGTATTAACGTATTGCGTATTAGTGTCTGAAAGAAGAGTATTAACAAAATGGTTTGTAGAAAATAAACAGGACGTAAACGCCGTACACACGAAACTATTTCACGCACAATTTGACTAGATTTTCATTTGAATCGTTTCGTGTGAACGCAAATCATCGAATTCAAGGTCATTGGGTGGTCAGGACCGTCTGACTTGATCGAGTCACATCAAATCGGTTCGTGTGTACGCTATCGGTCAATTTAATCATTTAGTCTGCCTGCAGGCGGCCTACTGAGCGGATGTGTAATGATTGTTTTTTAAAGGATATATGTTTAAACGCGTTATTAAGGCGTTTTTAGTTCTGTGGTTATATTTATGAAATGATTTATATTATTAGATCAATAGAGGTAGCATTTCTTCAAAAACAAAAAAATATTACGTATGCGGGAACCTTTCTTACCTACGTCCGTCTTGCACAGAAAATAAAATGAAATGAAAATTGGCGATTTAGTCGTAACGTGTGGACGCAAAATTTCTTCGTAAGCCATTCAATCACGAATCCGATCAAATAGTAAAATTGTATCGCGTGTATGCCGTTTTAGTGTAAAAAGAACTATCAAGATAGATATATTATTTACTAGCTGCGCCCCGCGGTTTCACCCGCGTAAGTCCCGATGCCGTGAGAATATTGGGATAAAAAGTATCCTATGTGTTAATCCAGGTCTCCAGCTATCTTCAGATACCAAGTGTCATTGCAAACGTTTCAGTAGTTTTTGCGTGAAAGAGCAACAAACATCAATACATCCTCACAAACTTTCACGTTTATAATATTAGTAGAAAGATTCTGTGAAAATGACCAGTAAAAAAAATTTAGTTAAAAATCAATAATCATTTATAAATCAAATAAAATTAAATATCGAATCGTCGCAGTCGTAGAAAAACGGTGGATTTGATTTTTTAACGATTTTTGTTTTTGACTTAAAGCCTACTGAAAACATTATACTTTATCATAAAACAAAACATTTTTCAAAGCTCATACACACCGTAATATTTTCAGATTACATTAACTGCAACAGCCATTTTTAAAACATCCTTTGAGAACTTTAAAATGCAAAAGCAAATCCGTCGTTTTTCTACGACTACGACGAAATGTGTTTCTCATTTCAATCCGCTATTTTTTTTTCATTGTTTCTAAGTGCTCTGGGCAGAGGTAACACCTATTTAATAAAAAAATAAAAAAACTGTTTAAAAAAGTAGAATAATCACTCACACACATAAAAAATAGGTTGAATAGAATACCTACAACTTTTCAAGTCCGTATAAAGTCTAATTTTTTCAGAGGGCAATACGAAACCATATCACTGCCAGGCAATTTCACGTGTTCAGGTATTTTTGATACCGACTGTACACTGTACACTGTATCCTCTTGATATAGAACATAGTAATTATTATTCCCCTTCTATCCCTCATAAGCAGTGGGTTGAAATTTACTGGAATTTAATACCGCTCTTCCAATTTAACATTTCGACGCGTCTGTGTTGTTACTTTGTCAGTCGGTGTTAAATAAATAAGCTGAGAACACACTGAGAGCTTTCCCGGATACGACTTTACGAGATAATAGTTTGTTTTACAAACTATTATCTTTATTATTCTATACAAATAACATAAAAAAGGTTGAGCTAAATTTAAATTATCATGGTGAAACTTTATTGGAAAGTACTTTTACTTTTTTTACTTTTTAAAAAGACAACTCCCGTATTAGGAATTACTCCTGTGTCGCGGGGGACTTTACAAACATAGAAACAACGGACACAAAGAACACCCAGACTCAGGTGGGAATCGAACCCACGACCTATAAGCATAGCGGTCAGGGTCACTAACCACTAGACCAACAGGCCAGTCAAAAGTAATGAAATATCTTTTCTTGAATGGAACGTTGGATGGACGTTGGATCATATATTTACATTTCCGATTTCACGATTTGGAAAACACATTTAGACAATGTTTGGAATAAAAATTAATAGGTTTGCTTGTACTTTATGGAGACTAACAAAGATTGCTAACAAACAAGCAACACACACAGGCTAGGTGGCGCTACCATCTATTGTAGACGTTGTTAATATAGCTGCGTGAAATAAAACAAATTGTAGTGCTACAAGTGACTTTAATAATATATAAACGTACAACAATTGCAGTTTATGAATAATTCTACTGCATTAAGTAATGGCAGAGTGTAAAGTTATATCTGGACAAGAAAATATTGTGAAAAAAGTGTAAAGATAAACAAAAAAAATTAACGAAAATAATAACTATAATCTGGATTCTCAATAGAATATCAGTGTTTTGTGTTGCGATTACGGACAATTATAAGGGAATTACGCAGCATTATTTGTAACATCAATATAAATTCGTGATACATTTCGTGCTGTCGATGTTCACTAAAAAGTTCATTTGCTTACATTTCAACTGTCACTACGAACCAGCTGATAACCAGCTGCTAAAGAGCGACAAGGTGACATCTAGTTTTGGAAGCGTTTCTATTTATATATTGCATTTATTACTCAAAAGCAATGTGTTAGGGCGATTTGCAACATAGTACCCTAGGTAACTTAAAAGCCTCTGTTCCGTAAACTTTTATTGTACTCTACCATATCTTTACATATGAAACATGTATTTTCGTTAAAAATAATATTTACTTATTGATTTGAAGAAAGATATCTATATATATAAAAATGAATCCCTATTTCCGTTGGTCACGGCATCACGTGTGAATGGCTGGACCGATTTCACCAATCTTTTTTTTTTCGTATTTGTTATTGTTAGGAGCAGATTTTTATGAAGAAAAATGGAGCGGAAGATTAGAAAATTTAAGAAAAGTCAACGACCGTATTAACTTTTCTAATGTAACCTTAGTGCTTTTGACATAACTGTCAGTAGTTTGACAGTTTGCGCGATTGACAGACTGGGCGCTGCAAATTAAGTTAAGACACGACAAGGTCTGTTGTCTGTATATATTCAATACAAGATATCCAAATAACCTTGTGCTTCCCTCAATAAAAACTGAAATATGTGGTCGAAATAGTTTTGCAATGTCAGTGCGCATCTACAATCACCAACTCGAAGATGCTAGACATCTACCTATTAATAAGTTTAAGAGACAACTGTTCAGGTGGCTTGTTGACAGATGTTTTTATTCTGTTAACGAATATTTAAATTATAAATACAAATAATAATATTGATTTGATTATAAGTTACGTATTTGTACGCTATGAAAGTTGGATACATCCAACACATTTGTAATCTTATTGTAGTATATTTACCACTTTTGTATTACTACCACATTTCAGCAAATAAACGAATTGAATTGAAAATAAAAATAAACTAAATTGTCCTGCTAATATTATAAATGTGAAAGAAAAGAAAAGAACGAAAATGTAAGGGTATAATGACGTTTGTCACTCTTTGACTCAAAAACTACTGAACCACATGCGATGAAACTTGATACGTAGATAGCTGGAGACCTAGATTAATACATAGGCTACTTTTTATCCCGATATTCCCACGGCATTGGGACTAACGAGGTAATATAATATATTTTTACTAACCAAGGTAATTAGGTATACCATATAATTGTTGTATGTCTGTATGTTTTAAAAATGGCTGAACGGATTTTGACGGGACTTTAACTAGCAGATACGAGATGCTAACGTCATAAGGAGTGGTTTAGGCTACTTATATTTTATGTATAAGGTCCTATTGCACACAAGTATACGGCCCGTTATGTACGCTCAAAGAATATTAAATACGTCTCACGCGTGTTGTGTGATCATTGGAAATATTTTTTTAACTTGCTATGTTACTTGCAATCGTTTTATGTATATTTTATCAAAAATTTAAATGCCAATTAAATATTTTGTAATCGTAAAATTCGAATTATTACAAGTTATCAAACTCTTCCTAACAAATTTTATATCACATCGTAACTGAGACAAATCGCGATAAGAGAACACAACTCATTGCATCCTCAACATAACCTGTACAGTCGCGAACATAAAACTTTAAAGCCAATAAAACGTACCATCTCAACATAGCTGATAAGCACTTTTTTATTTAAGTGTACTCAACCGATAAACTGCAGAGAGAATATTTAAAATGTCTTTTGGACATCCGTTTGCTTTGTGCTTTTTAGTGAACAGTGAATGTTATCATCCATTGTGTCATGTTTGAAAATTGGACTGATAAATTTGGACTGACTGTTACTGACATTACAAAAAATCAACCTTCTAACATACACACACTCTCGACTCTATCCCGAAGGGATAGGCAGAAATTATTATTAAACACCCACATTTTCCCAACTATAATTTCGCCCCACTTACGTAATAGGGGCAAGCCTATTGCTGTCAGCCGGGAACTTTTGAATGAAATATGGGGAAATTGGCAGTGTTTTAAAATGGAAGCGTAGGTAAGAAGTAATGAAAGGCAATGGAACAGCAGGGGGATTGCTTATTATTATTATATTGGGAGTGTTAATCTTTGTAAATGTAGTTTAGATGGTAATACTCAAATATTTCAAATTCAAATTCAGTATCTTTATTTCATAAAGTTTATCATCAATTATTCGAAATCGTCAATTTAATAAATAATTATTATAATTAATAATTATAGATCAACACACCGAGTCACAGCAACAATAGTTTGCTTTGTTAAATGTAAAATTATTAAGAAAAAAAATGAATAACATAATATCCGCCCGTTTCCAAATGGTTGAGCCTTGTGAGAAGAAATTGGGCAAACAAACTCACGGCCACTATAATTTGGCATCCTGGAACTGATCTGATGATAGAGCCTGGAGGTGGATAGTGGAACTCTTCAGTGGCTACTAATAAACCCCTCGAGTTTCGGTTTCTAATAATTCCTTTTGATGATTCCAATAGATTAGGCTTGGTAACAATAGTCTGGTAATGAAGCCAGGAGGTAAAAATCCGAAAGTCGTTAATTTGTTGTTATATATGTTTGTCTGTCTGTGAGTCTGTTAATGCCCTTTTCCTCAGAATCCCGTGGAGGTATTAAGTTGAAATTAATATCTAATACCTATATCAGCGGTCGCATGAAGCTCTAATAAATCGTGGGAGTGCCATGCTTCGGCACTTATGCAGTGCACTTATACAGAAAACCGGCTGTGAAGCAATACTTGAATTGCTTTTCGCCGAGTAAGTGAGGTTCCCGGAGGCCTTAACCCTTCCCCTCCCTCTCCTGCGCCCTCTCCCCTCTACCACTTTTCCCCTTCTCCTACCTTAAAGGCCGGTAACGCACTTGTGACTCTTGAGTTGCAGGTGCCCATGGGTGGCGGTAGTCACTTACCATCAGGTGACCCAAAGTGAGTCAACGCAATCAAAAGATACGGCCATTAAACCTCAGATCTTAACAAATTTGAGCTTTTCGTAGGTAAATCAAAACCTATAGGGTACTTCCCATTGAGCTAGAATCATGAAATTTTGTAAGAAGCAAGGTCTGACAGCACAAGTAAAAGAAAAAAGTCCGAAAGTAGTTAATTTGTTGTTAAACCACATATAAAATAGTTTTGTGATTACAAACTTATATTTTGCGGTTGGAAAGTTGACTTTGCCGGGAATCTATGAATGAAAGAATATTTTTAGAACTGCAAATTTAAGTTTGGCTTTCGGAAAAGATGAGCAAATATCTTCGAGGATTGATGTACTGTCTACATAAAAATTTGTTTGCCTACGAAACCCGTTGTCCGTTTTTTTTTTAGTTTTAGTGAACTATATTGAAGAAGAAAAATTATCATTAATAACTAACTTTTACTGGTGCTAGAACATTGTTATAAACAGTCCTTTTTCTAAAACGTGTTTATTTAAGAGGGCTACTTTGCACTACAAAGAATTTAACAAGTTAAAAAGCTTTTGCACACGTGATTTCATTACAAATAAACATACATTCGTAGCTACTTTTACATCTGTACTATTATGAAGCTAAAGGCCAAGAATATTAATGCTGTAGAAAGAACATTTCAAACTAAACTGACAATATAATCTGACCCAAGTTTACTGTCTATTTATGCGCAAACTAACTGTCAAATTGTCCTTCGGTGTAATCCCATCAGTAATCATTTATGCTCAGCATAATATATGTTAAATATGAAGAAAGGGGAAATATCATTTGATAAGTTGAAAAAAGAAAAAAGCATTTTAAATTATTTGGCGCGAACGACATTTTTTTTACTTAAAGCACAGACATAGTCCATGGAGCATAGGAAATACAAAATGGCTGCCTTTATTTGAATTCATTCTCATCTTTGTACAAGGCTTCTATAGTTTTTTTTTCTTAGGCTACAAAAGGCTAGGCTTTCTTAGGGTTCAAGTTTTGCTATTTTAGAAGTACCATATTTTAAATAGAGTGAATAAAATGACTATATGAAACGAACGTTTAACAATTTGTGTTTAAATTTTTTAAAATTTTTGGACTAGATAGACTATTAATTGTCAAATATTAAAGGTTATAATATCACACTAAGCCTCGTTAAAGTTGAGCGTTGATTAAAGTAACAGTTGAAACTGCGAGGCACGACCGTTTCAGAAGAAAAATCCCACTAATATTATAAATGTGAAAGTTGGAATGGATGTATGTTTTATATACATATAAGAGGATGATAAGATAAAAAATAAAACTGTTTTTGGTTGGTTTGGTTCCCATGTGCTTATGGGCTAATCCTGTATGCAATCTACACATCATGTCTGCGCCAAATTTTACCTGCATCCTACTAAAATTATAAATGTGAAAGTTTGGATGGATGGATGGATGTATGGATGGATGTTTGTTACTCTTTCACGCAAAAACCACTGAACCGATTGCGATGAAACTTGATATGTAGATAGCTAGAGACCTGGATTAACGCATATGCTATTTTTTATCCCGATATTCCCACGGGATCAGGTCTTAGGCGGGTGAATCCGCGGGGCGCTGCTACTATAAAATAAATCCTTACCCCTTATATTGTCTTAATATATGAGTGTGATCTTCATACTTCTTGCATACATGAATTGTAATCGAAGTACCTGAAACAAGATAACAAAGCATTACGTAACATAACATTACGCCGGTAATGTAACATAGAAGTAAACTTAGGATTTACATTTACATAACTACAGAGATCTGAATCGACGTCTATTTATTTGTGCTTACATCATGAGTATTAACATTAGTTTAGTAACTGGCATAGAAAAGCGCCCACAGATCAACAAAAGAATATCATCGTTAGCTCAGAACGGGCTAATCATTAATGATAGTACAGTCTGTGGTGTGCAGAATATTATTTACCCACAAGAGCTACCTCTTCTCGCGGACTGTACCTACTCAGGCACTTAACTGTCTTTTGATGAGTTTGCATATTCACTGATTAGATAATAATATACAATACGTCTAACTTCAACCGTGTACTTTGTTCGGCGTATATATAATTTTGTACTACAATGTATAATATAATAACCTATCAAGCAGTTAATTCTCTTAAAACTAGTTAATAAGACACACCGAGTGAGTGAGGTTACCGGAGGCCTTCCCTCTCCCCCTCTTCTTCCCCTACCCGCAATCTCCATCTTCCCCCTTCCCCTAATCCGACCTTAAAGGCCAGCAATGCACTTGTGACTCTTGAATTGTAGGTGCCCATCTGCGGCGGTGGTCGCTTGTTTGCCCCCAATCCGTTAAAAAAAAAGAACATTTTGTCACGTAATATATTTTTTAGCTTTGGATACCCAATTACCTGTCAAAGTTTTATAAACCTGTCGGTTATGCCAATGTCCCGTATTTTAAGAAACGAAAAACACCTCTATGAGCATACACACAATGTCTTCACTTAAACAAAACGTCACGAAGACAAACACGTCAAGTCAAACAAAGACTTGAGACTTTATGTGTCGCAATTAACGATTCGAAATTTGAATTCAAAACAATTTGATTATAAGGGCGTCGTTTATTTTACAGCGAGTCGTAAAGGTTTAATTTGTTTTACGTGTTATTAACTTTCATTACGTTACACAAGAGATTATATTATTATAAGATTTACGGCATCGCGAATTATGACTTTTGCTGAGATATCTTAACTGTTATCAAGATTTTTTTATAATAAATCTTGAAATTCGTTTAGCGGAATTTAAAATATATTAACCTGATATAAATCAACCTTAAATGAATTAAAATATGAAATATCCATTTTTATATAAGAATTCACAAAGGCAACCGTAAATTATCTTTTGATTATGCATAATACACGTCTAAGTGTTTAACTTTTATCTTAAGTAACTACACTATTATAGTTAGTAACCTGTGATGATAGTTCTTTTTTCTTTTCTTTTTTAAAAAGACAACTCCCGCATTAGGAATTACTCCTGTGTCGCGGGGGACTTTACAAACATAGAAACAACGGACACAAAGAACACCCAGACTCAGGTGGGAATCGAACCCACGACCTATAAGCATAGCGGTTTGGGTCACTAACCGCTAGACCAACAGGCCAGACGTTGTATGTGGTAAATCCCACTAATATTATAAATGTGAAAGTTTGGATGGATGGATGGATGTTCGTTACTCTTTCACGCAAAAACCACTGAACCGATTGCGATGAAACTTGATATGTACATAACTGGAGACCTGGATTAACGCATAGGCTACTTTTTATTCCAATATTCCTACGGGATCGGGACTTACGCGGGTAAAACTGCGGAGCGCTGCTAGTAAATAAATAAATTTATAAAGCTATTCGATCCTAAAACAATAAAAAGACAAAATATTTGTAATATACTTGTTTTATGAAGAACCTTCTACCTCACGGACGCACCACTGAGCCAGTCAGCCTGTGACCACGGCCAGTGCAAAATGGTCGAAACGTCAGGCAATTCAAAGGTATGTAATACCTATTAAGTGATCGCGTTAATTCCCGTACCAACACATAATAATATATCGATGAATGTAAAAGTTAGTAGGTATGGTACAATTATCAAAATCAGCATGATCACATTGATCACCCAGCCTGGACCGAGGATCTTTGTGTTAAAATCGATTAACACCCACTTCTCCATTCAAGAGAAGTGATTAAAAACATGAAGCAAAATCTACAATACGTGCCATTTCTATTAACAATAGCTTACTTCCATAAAATGATTAGAAGTTATGATTCTCGGCAAAATTGTAAAACTTGTTTAAAAGTAATGAAGGCGAAATACAATTATTATTATGAGAACTGAGTCTTAAGGTGTAAGGAAAATGTACAAGACCCTTTTCTACGAAGGCTGTGTAAGATAATTAGAGGCGTTGTATATTGTTCTTGAATTTTCAAGGCTTAGGCCAAGAACGCTTACTGTAGATAGCCTTTTGTAAATATTTACATAATATATTATCTTTTACACAACTAAGCTTTTTAATACATTTTAGTGATAATATTAGTAGAATTTTAACTGTGGGAGATACATGCTTGGGCACTTATGGGCCGGCTCGACTGGCGTGATACCACGGCCTCACAGAAAACCCGCAGTTAAGCAATGATTGCATTGTGTTTCGCTGAGAGAGTGAGGTTGCCGGTGGCCCTAACCCATGCCTCTAATCCTCTTCTCCCCCTCCCCGCACTCTCCCTCTTCCCCTACTCCCACCTTAAAGGCCGGCAACGCACTTGTGACTCTTGAGTTATACAGGTGACCCATCTGCTCGTTTGCCCCTATCCCATAAAAAAAATGAGAATGAATTTGTTATAAGAACAGGTCTTTACAGATACGTCAATTTGTTATAGTGAATCTAGATATAGCCGATATATGTAATAACCCTTGGGAAGTATTAGAACGCTCGGACTTCTACTACATTGCATACACTCCCAAATTAATCTTTATAAGCAATATCTTTTTCCTTCACTTCTTACCCGCCTTTCTTTTCAATATATTCCCGAACTGCCCGGTTGACGGTAATAGGCTTGCCCCTATTACGTGAGTGGGGCCAAATTATTTGGTAACATGTTGGTGTTTAATACATCTCTGTTTACCCCTTCGGGAATACAGGCGTGAGTGTTTGTATGTATGTAGCCTTGAGAAGGAATGCCGAAACCAATTCAAGGATTAAAGTCTACTTAAATTAAAATGTGCTAGTGTCATGTCGGTGTCCAGGGCGGTCTTTAAAAAAAACATTTTAGTTTTGAGCTGATTAACACAACACCAAATAGAATAAATAAGTTTTGTACAATGTATTAGGCAGCCCTAGAGCAATCAAACATTTGGGTAGAACATTGACAATACTCATAACTGCCAGACTGCTGTTAGCACTTACCCTAGGTTCCTCTCCCTACCCGTTTTTCCTTATAGAATAGAATAGAATATTCTTTACTAGCTGCGCCCACGACTTCGTCCGCATGGAATAGTGTATTTATATCGAATCAACAGCCTAAACAATAAGTTTCAAGCTTCTAGCTCTAAATATGACGATACTACCATACAACTTTTCATCCCCACCTTTCAACCCCTTACACCCTTTTAGCCTATGTCCTTTCTTAGGCTCTAGACTATCTGTGTACCAAATTTCATTGAAATCGGTTCATTAGTTTTGGCGTGAAAGGGCGACAGACAGACAGACAGACCGAGAGTTACTTTCGCATTTATAATATTAAATATATAGTAAGGATTGTACATAGGGCTGCCATCCGTCAGGGTTTCCCCGGATTTGTCCTAGTTTATAGGGCGTCCGGGGAGCGTCCGGACGGGGTTTTCAAAAGAGGTCCTGGTAAAACCCAGACACTCTTTGTCAGGGGAAAATTATAATTGTTAGATGAATCGTTAACAAGCTGTTTAAATTAATAAAAAACGTAAATGGAAATTGCGTTCTTATTTTTTAGTTTATTTATTTTTAGTGTCCGGGAACAAATTGCGATATCACACATGTGTCCGGGTTTTTTGAGGTTTTTGTCCGGCGTCGGTAATTTAAGTGATGGCAGCCCTAATTGTACACCATATACAAATAACAATAGATCTTAAAGTTACTACTAAATACAAATTTATCTTCTCCCTTATTTCCCGTCTTAAAACGACTACTGTACATTCCCAAGGAGGGTTACCATCCGGCAGGCGGCGGACCATAAACAGCCAAATCCCTTTACAATAGGGTAAGGGTTGAAATATAATGATTACTAATATTACAATGGGAGAGCCATGCTTCGGCACGTATGGTGATACCACGGCCTCACAGAAAACCAGCAGTTAAGCAATGCTTACATTGCTTTCGCCGAGTGAGTGAGGTTACCGGAGGCCCTAACCCTTCCCTTTCTCCCTCTTCCCCTCTTCCTCCCGTCCCCTACTCCCAACTTAAAGGCCAGCAACGCACTTGTGATTCTTGAGTTGCAAGTGCCCACATACCATCAGGTGACCCGTCTGCTCGTTTGCCCCCTATAACATAAAAAAAATAAAAAATATATTCTAGTCAGTTTCCCTGTTGAAGTATATAATAAAACAGCACTGAGTTTGCTCCATCAAACTATTATCAACCGCTGTAAATGTAGTGAGTAAATCGATCAAACTGAGGAGGATCTCGTTACAAGCAATACGCCACTTAAAAGTCTGCGCGCATAATATTTCAAAGTCCTCCACTCCGAATAAAACTTGATATTGAAACCATCTTTAATCGTTATTTACTAAGCAACTTCTATTAAAATTGAATGATCTCCATTTTCGGTAATATAGATATCTACTAGTATTATAAAGCTAAAGAGTTTGTTTGTTGGGTTGAATGTGCAAATCTCAGGAACTACTGGTTAGAATTGAAAAATTATTTTAGTTTTGGATAGCCCATTTATCGAGGAAGGCTATAGGCTATATAACATTACGCTAAGATGAATAGGAGCGGAGTCAATGAAAAATATTGCAAAAACGGGGAAAATTTACAAACGCAGGCGAAGTTGCGCGGGACAGCCAATAAAATAGTGAATTGATATAAAATACAATAAAAATCCTGAGCTGTCATATCGTTAGGTTCTCCGACCTTCATGAGTGCTGGCCTGGGGGTAGCGGGTCGGGCTGACCGTTGCTCTTTCAAAAGCAGGCTCGCGCGCGCTTCTCTGATCTGGAGGCGGGAAAGGCCTTCCATACTTCACGGTGTGGTTGCCTGCTGTCAGGCGGTCATGGTCTTCAGGGGTTCCCGGAGGCCAACGGTTCCCGGAGGCTTTCTTCTTAGGGTATACCCTGGGTTCCTTGCAATAAATAGACCCACTTGTGACGGAACACCGTGTGGTTTTAGTCGGTTCGATTTCGACATACCACTTTACCTTTAGCTCCGGTGAGGTGATGACCCGTGGAGGGTCTTTGTGGCGCGACCTTAGTGTTTTCAACTGAACGTAAGAAGTAGCGGGTTCAATTCCCACTCAGTGTAAATATTAGTATGCATGAATATATTTTTTTGCATAGGTCTTTAAAAAAAATAAAGAAATAGGTTCTAGAACCCGTACAAGCCGTGCTTATTAATTACTTAAGTAAATTAAT
Organism: Euplagia quadripunctaria; assembly: GCA_963859945.1. Classification (NCBI taxonomy): domain Eukaryota; kingdom Metazoa; phylum Arthropoda; class Insecta; order Lepidoptera; family Erebidae; genus Euplagia; species Euplagia quadripunctaria. The sequence goes on from OY982583.1 coordinate 4,136,952, forward strand.
GTTAACCAAACTATTTTTTCCTTATTTTAAGTTCTAGTAACTGTGCAACCGAGATCTGCTCGGCATTTTTTAGGTTTAATCACGCTTTATCAGGAAATACATAATATGTACAACACAATATATTTATTTAGGTTTTTTATTATATTGGTAACTTTAAAAGCAAAACCTTATCTCAATACAAAATTATCCAAATCGTTAGAGCCGTCTCCGAATATATACAAAATATACATACACCCCTATATAAATGCATACAAGAATTGCTCGTTTAAATTACTTAATTAGATATTCATAGTTAATAGTTACTAAATTAAAGTAAATAAAAGGAAAAATAAAATACAAATACTAACAGTAAAATACTTTGATAAAATACTTACCAGAAATATTCAGTGAGTAATTTTAATAACATCCGATATTGGAGAAATCGGATCATTTCACTCTCCATACGGAATAACCGCAATACCCTTTTGACAGAATAATTTAAGCATAATCCTACTTAATGCTGGCTTAATCGAACTTAACTCTGTCGTAATCTAACTTAATTTGAATCAAACGAGTTGTTTGTATTACAATCAGTAATCACAACTGATAATCTCGTCTATAAACGACAATTATGTATATACATAGATCTATATATACATACACATATTATTGATTTTACAATATCAAACAGAATAGAAGGTGTTAGCCGACGCTCAGTGGTAAGCCTTTGGGTTGATTTCGGAAGTATATCACTGCTTACATTACTATAATTATATTAAAACATTTTTTAAATTAACTTAATTGGGAAATAAGTGGTCTATTGCTATGAAAAAAAAAATTAAGGGTATAATAGATGTTATCTTTTTGTTCTTTTTTAGGCACCGGCAAGTACAAAAAAAACAGGTTAGACGCAGTGACGTCATTCGCAGAATATGAACAAAAAAAAACAATCTACTTTATCCTTAATTCAACTTCTTTCGTTTCATCAACTCAATGAAGTGAATGAAAACTTGAGGAAGTTTTTTAATAAAAATAAAAACTGAAATTTCTTGATTTTTTTGCACAATGATTGTATTTCTTAATTTTGAAGTGAAACTTCTTTAGATTCTTTTTTAGGCACCGATGACCGCTTACTATCAGGCGAGCTGTGTGCAAGATATTAGTATAAAAATCTGATAAAACACATAGAAACAATACAAATAATAAGTGTTTATTAGAGGCTATACGGTTTTACTCACGTTTGTATTTCGGAGATGCCCGACCAGTTTCGGACCCGACGGGGGCCCTTTTTCAAGAAGTGAAGCGTCCTGCCGCGAGTGTGACGCCTGACACCGTCACAAACGTGAGTAAAACCGTATAGTCTCTAATAAACATGAATATCACTCACGAAAGTTTGTATTGTAACATAATAATAAGAATACAAATAATAAGAACAAAAATATATTGAATACGACCTACTTTCAAATATTTGAACAAATTATTTATTTATTTCCTAAAAACATTATAAAATATAAACATTTAACATTATAATATTTGTATTTAAAGGAAAATGAGCTCAGTAACACACTTTTAGTAGGTTGAATACAACTTGTTAACGCGGTGACGAAAATTGAAAATTTTCAGTGTGAAAATTCATTTGAAGCGTGAATGAGGTCTCATTAAACGATGGTGTGCCCACAAATTGCAATTTATTGTCCTAGAAACGACATAAATTTGTAATACAAAGCTTTTATATTCACTACTGTGTTTACGTTGGATGTTTTATAATAATATACCAGCAAGATATATGAAATACGCGATGTTAAAACTGTTACTAAAATAAGACGCTTGAGATATCTTTGGTACACCCAGTTAGTAAGAAGTTCTTCCCGCTATATATAAATATATTAAATTGTATCAAAATATAGGTAATATTGTAAAAACTTGAAATTAAAATTGCGCCATCTGTGAAAGCTGCCTGAACAATTTGTATAATATATGAATAATTAGTATACACAGATGGCGTAAATAAAATAAATCAGCAGCGGTCAGCATTTTTCGTTGCGCTAACACTTTTTCAGTCTAGCCCTCATCCGCCGAGCGTCTGAAGTCTAACGTGCGATAAGGAACTTTGTTCCAATAATGTTCTAAGATTGATGTCAGGGATTTTATAGCATAATATTTGAAACATCTATATGTTAAATTACTTTATTATCATCACATCTTCATTAATGCAGTGTCAATTCGACTGCGATGTCAAGGAACTGGGACTCTATTCCTGTTTAGTGCAAATATTGGTATGCAGGAATATGTATGTATTAAAAAAAAATATTTAAGTATGTTCATCCGTGTTCTAGAACTCATAGTGCAACTCATAGCGAGATGAGTGGGTAGCACTCATAATAATTATATTAATAATTTGTTTTTCGCTTTTGAGTGTGTATAGTGAATATTTGTGGTTTTGAAGTCGGTTAATTTTTTTTTAATTAATTTATTTTTTCCCTTTTTAGTGCAAAACAAGTTTTAATTTAATAAATCCATTTACAAAATTTCATTTCTTTGCTGTTCGCCGTTGAGGAGTTCAACTATCCACCTCCTGAATCCATCATCAGATCAGCTCAATAGTACCAGATTATTTCATCAATACATCAATGCTCAATACAAATAAATAAAATTGAAGTGTCTGTAATGTCAAAATAATAGTTATTTTTTAAACTTATACAGTCATTTGCACGATACCTATACCTAAAAATCAGTTCTTAAAATTTTTGTCTGTCTGTCTGTCCGTCTATCTGTCTGTTTGTTTTGGCTAATCTCCGGAACGGGTGGACGATTCCCACGGGACTTTGCCTGGCTGATAGCTGGTCTTATAAGTAGTAACTTAGGCTACTTTTATTTCTAAAAAAGAATTAGGCATCCGCGCGTAAATATATAAATATGTACACGCGAGCGAAGCCGCACGGGAACTGCTAGTTCTTACTAAACTTACATAAGCAAAATTTCAGCTCAATCGGAAAGTAAGCCAAAATTGACTTCAAAGATTTTATTACATTGTTCGTTAGTTAGTTTTCCTCGATTTCCTTGAGATTCCATCATCAGATCCTGACTTGATAATAACCACTTCGGGATACCCTTTCGAACTAAAAAATATTTTTTTTTAATCGGTTCACAATTGGCGAAAATATCGATTATTACACAAAAAAAATACATACACACGAACATATAACCTCCTCCTTTTTGGAAGTCGTTAATAATGTTTTAGAGGTCAAACTATGGGTAAACTATAATTTCAGAAATTAATAATAACGGTCCGGGTTCTTCACAAACCACGTCTATAAGAAGGATTTTAAAAGCAAGTTAGAATAAAATATACTTGAGGAATGAAAAACTCGTTAGCTACTGAAACAAAGCCAAGGACGTAATGGTATACGGATTACCTACATGTGTATATGCTTAAGAATATCATGTTACTTCTAGCTATTATTCCTAGATTTACATTTATTATCTTTCACTGTATACTTTAAACTTTGACCGCTGACATTTTTAGCATGTGTATTGGTACTTTTATGTTTGACTCGTGAACGGGTGCTGCTTGGGGTGACTGGTCGGCCTAGTCAGCGATGCCTTAGCCTATGCTATTATTTTGGTTCGTTCAACTGCAACTCTAGCCTCTTAATCCAGTCACGAATTAGTTTTAACAGTAGACTTTGCAACTGATGTGCACCTTGAATGATTTCTATTTTTAATAAGTTCAAACCTTCAACAGTATCACTGAGTGATATTTTTTGTTTGTACGCTGGCTTTTGGAGCATTTCAATAAAATGAAATTCAGGTGGCAACAGCTTGCATCATGTTTACCTTTTATGTAACACTAATACCATTGTACCTGAAGATCTGACTTTTAAAAAGAGTGGCCATGAGTTTCTTTGCCAGTATTCTTCTCATAAGGCTCTACGCATTTTAGAAACTGGAAGTTATAAATCGACACAAGCAGGCAGTAGATTTTGGTGTTTTCACCTAATTTACCTCGACAATCCAGTACATGCTATGGCGTCTGTTTGCGTCGATGTATGATTTTTAACAGTAGCTTCAATTTAACGTTCATAAATGTCACTTAGTGTCTTAATTGAATAAATGATTTTGAATTTGAATTTGTCGATTTCTCGGCAGCAACTAACTGATTTAAAACAATTATAGGCAAAATAAAGTCTAGTTGTAAGGTTATTTTTTACTGTAGTGTATACACATGTATAATAAGAATATGAACTAGTATATAATATATATCTATCTGTCGTCTCGAGTGACGCGCTCTGCTAGCCGTACGGTAGCGGAGGGTCTTCGTGAATCGACCGATGCGTGGAGCAGACAGAGTGCGTATGCGGTGAGCCGAATTAATGCTATTAAATCATAAAATAAATAATACTGACCAAATAAAGTTACTTTACCTTACTAAGTTATTAATAAAGTGCACATTACATTTCCAATACAGCATATCTACGATTTCTCCAAGCCGATCGTAAGGATTTGTGAAGCCACGTGGTTGCGCAGTGAATCTACAATTACTTAAATGTTATGTTCATACTTTATAAAGAGGTGTTAAATCGATCACGAGGAAGCATTCTTGCTTGAATGTGGAGAAATGAATTCTGGGACTTTTTTATTTTACATACCATATATGTTTAATATATTTTGTTAAAATTAACTGCCCATACTATAGCATCTGTCTGATAATCATATTGTATATTTTGAACGCCTTCTCTTTCAAAAGTATTTAATTTCAAACATTTTTATTCAATGCTTTAAGACACTATATTTTAATTAAAAATATATTTGTGTACCGAGAACTGAATTTTGGAGTTTTTCCATTACGAATTAAACATTTTTTGATACAGTTAGCTGCCCAAACCTGGCAGGCTTTTATTTTATAGAAGCTGTTCGTTATGATTTATATAACTCAATTCCTGTCAATTAATTTAAAACACTTTTATTCAAGTCTTGAATTTTGAGGAATATTCTTGGATAAAAAATAAACTGGTAGTCGCAGGACTTACAAATAAAATATATATACACATATACAGACACACACACGCGAGTTCAGTGCGTTTTTTTCATACCCAAAGCGCCCAACGAGTCTAAAGCTTTCACTTTAAAAATGTTGTTTACACATTTAAAAAAAACAGTATTTGTCTCCCTTTTGCTCCTCACATATTTCTTAATAACAGAAGGCTTACTCTGTATTTACAAATATTTCGCAGCTTCGTTATAAAGTAGAAACTATAGTGTATATTTAGCGCGAGTTGTACCCGTCGGAATTATTTCGCTTGGAATATAAATGTATGTATACTGTTAAAAACAAATGTAGCCTTGCAAAAGCATGTTATGAATTAGGCCTGTTGGTCTAGCGGTTAGTGATCCTGACTGTTGAGCCAGAGATCGGGGTTCGATTTTGACCAAGGACAAACAATTGTCTGATGAGCATGGTCATTTTGTTCTGTGTCTGGCTTTGATTTATAATACGTAGGTGCATAGATAGATAGACTCTTTATTGTACAAAAATAAGAAATGTTAGATACAAAACTGTATATATATATATGATGTGTGATCGATATTACTTACAAACTAGAGACATTGTACAATTGGGGGCCTTATCGCGTTTTGCGATCTCTTCCAGGCAACCATTGGTTGGAAAGAGCGTTTATGTATGGCAAAAAGAGTTAGTTGCAGTGTTAACTTTTAAACTTTCGCGTTTCATGATATAATTATGTATTTCCACGGAAATTAACACGATTACGAAAAGGTATTACAAAGGTATTACATACCTCTGAATTACCTGACGTTTCGACCAGGTTACACTGGCCGTGGTCACAGGTTGACTGGCTCAGCGGTGCACGGTACGCCCTCCGTCCTGAGGTCAGATCGTGAGGTAGAAGGTTCTTCATCCACCCGCACATTTTCGATTTTTTGATATTTTTGTTTCGCGTACCGTCACATACTATAATAACAGTGTCCCTATTCTGTAAGCAAACCGATGTGTCCTTATTCTACTAATATTATATATTACATATTATATCGGTGTTCACCCGACTGCGCATAAAAGCGAGGTGTTTTTTTATCACAGGATTCCACGCTGTAGATAATTTGAAACCAGTTTCCCGATTGACATATTTTTTGTTTTTTGTTGCTTCACTTACAACTCTTGAGTAAAAGTGACGTTCCGTGCCTGCTTCGAATGCGGTAGTTCAAACATAGGTTCCTACTTACTTGCCTTTTCATGATCGCGTTAATTCCCGAGTTGCAGTGTATAATTGATTGAAAATATTTTCTAAATTAATCAATTACTCATTATAATATATACACATATGTTTTGTATGTTTACATGTAAATATACATATACACAACAATATACACGACTCGTGGCTAAGTGGTAACCGAGTAGGTAAGCATATTGCAAGGTTAATTAATGCTATGTACGTATTTAGAAATATTTAAGTATGTTTATTAGCCGTCTATGGTTACCATAGTACTGGCTCTGCCTAGTTTGAGATCCGACGGTCGTGTGCGAGGTGTGTCAAGTTATTATTATTAAGTACCTGTAACTTTACAGCAAAAGGTGCAGGCTTGAAACTCATAATATCACGTTTAATTTTTAGATGTAGACTTGTTAGTCAAATTTTAGAGGCATTTGGGTAAGATGAGACAATGGTAGATACCAGTGTTGAAGTTATCAATTTTAACTTTTGTTTTTTACCTTCTGCCGTTTGCCATCACTCTTATTTATCATAGTTCTTCTACAGAAGTAGAAGTAAGTAAAAAAACTGTTTATTTATTCTTGTATGCTTATAGTAATGCGCCCAAAAACCCCTAATTGCTGTTTAATAATGAGGCCAGAAATATAAACCGTATTTAATGTTCAAGGTGCACCATTGCATACGTGTAACGCTAAATGTTTACCGAAACAGCGTAGCGTCAGCATAAATATTCATAACTCAGCATCCTACGGTTGGGTTCTTACTAAACCTACCCATAACTACACATACATATTCCCTAACGTTTCACATGCGTTTATAGTCACTGCTTTGCTCCTGAAGGTCGTAGCGTGATGTTACATAGCCTATAATCTTCCTCAATAACCACTCTATCCAATACAAAAAGAATTATTCAAATCTTACTGATAGTCCCAGAGATTAACGCGTTTAAACAAACAAACAAAAACTCTTCAGATTCATTATATTAGAATAGATAACGACATCTACTAATCTCCTGACAATATAGAGTTGTTGTTGTTGGGTGTACAAAAATATCCTTTTAATTCAACTTCTACTTTCTGAAGTTTTAGAAATCAGCAAAAAACAGGTATTTCTACAGTTTTATAAAAGGAAGTCTTGTTACCTCTGGGATTCCAATGTAGTTAGTTTGTCTTATACAAATTTTGTCCCCTTATTACAAGATAATATACATATCGAGGGATAACCGACATTTTATTAACTGAAATACGTGTCAGTATGACGTACAAATTGGTTTCTCCTATTAAAATAGTATTAGTAGTATTTATTTTTACACAGCAGCTGTAAGACCGGTTTTAGTCTACGGAAGTGAAACCTAAGTTACGAAAAAGACTGATCAAGACAAGAAAAACTACACACTACTGAAATGCGCATGCAACGTTGGGCAGGTGGAATAACGTTTAAGGATAAAATTCGCGATAGTCGCACCTATCATCAAATCCAGGCTGAGATGGTACGGTCAAGTGGTGCGAAGAACCGATGACCACTTGGTGGTGTCCTTCCATGACGACACAAAAGAAAGGGAGAGGTAGACCGCAAACTTTTTGGATAACGACTGTTCACAAAGACATGAAGAAGTGCGGTCTATCTACTGACGATGTTTACTAGCGGAACAATTGGCGCCTTGGGATCAGGAAAGCCGACCCCGAGTAACGGGAAGTGGCGAGGTGGAAGTCTTTTTTTTTAATTTATTTTTTGTATTATTGTTTGTAATTTTGAATTGCTGTTCTGAAATGCATTTAATAAATGATGGATCGTAAGGATTCACTAACTACGTACCTACTACTACGTATTTACATAAGTATTTATGCATATGTAGTATGAATACAATTACGTTCAGAGAAACGAGAGTGCAAAATGAATGGCAAAAGCTTCAAACTGGGCATATCTTCGCCATTAAGCTAATGATGCGTAGTTATTACCACGCTCGATGTAACATCTAGACTCGCTCGTGTTCCTTTTTGTGGTTAGTTGCGAGCGTTTTAGGGTTGGGTACAGTATTTAAGAATAATTTATATATTTTTTTTTAAACCTAAGGCAGAGGCAGCAACCTTTTAATAGACAGTTTTGAGTGACGCATTCGACTACAATGTCAAAGGTCGCAGGTTCGATTCCCGCTTTTTGTATGAATATGCTACACTTAGTTTGGGGTTAGAAAGCGCTGAGTAATAAGTGACTGAATAAAAACAATTTCTGAATTAGATAGATATTTAGGCACAATAATACAGTACACAACACATCAAAAACAAAACTTATATTTTAGGTTGCATCTACATAGGTATTATTACATTTTAGTGTAAATAAATCAACCTCATTTACGCATATAGTTTAATTACGTAGTGATTTATTTGCTCAATGATGGAACTACAACCAAATTACATATATGAGGGTTAACAATTGGTTGTCACTCGGCTAATTTCAATTCTTCATTATGAAAATTTGGTTTATATGTGACTAGATTGCGCCAGCGGCTCCGCTCACGTAAAACTTCCTTTGTCAATGCCTCGGGATATGTTTACTGTATATGCAAAATTTCATGATGACTGTTTGAGTAGTTCAGACGTAAAACTGGAACAAACAAACTTACTTTCGCATTTATAATATTAGTTAAGATATAGTAGAATTTTATAAAAAAAAAATTGGCTTAACTTCAATTCATAAAATCAACATCGAATCCCACTAATATTACAAATGTGAAAGTTTGGATGGATGGATGTTTGTTACTCTTTCACGCAAAAACCACTGAACCGATTGCGATGAAACTTGGTATGTAGATAGCCTGAGACCTGGATTAACGCATAGGTTAACATTAAATTAGAGTTCGGAGCAGGCGCTGTTACTGCATACTGGAACTTTAAACCAGACCCAGGTCAACTTTTAGTTTTTCAGAAACACAGTGTTGGTGATCAGGTTCAGCGCACCAAGAGCTGTTTCTTTTTCCGAGTGAAATCCCTGAGTATCACCCCGGCCTACGGTCTACCGAAGTCGATATTTAAAATCTTTTAAATCTTCAACCATGGCTTGGTGTCTCAGCCCCCCATGGTTCCTGTCATTGCAACCACTTTAGGCATTATACTTATATTCAGAAGAGAGCTAGTCTCTTATGCTCTCAAGAAGAATACAATAGGACCATGATCGTAAATTGGACTGTTTTTGATTGGATTAGGTTATTTTGGTATTTTTTTTTAATTATTTTTCTCGTAGCCCCAAAGATCGACAATCCTTGTCCGTTCGTCCGATTTGTAATTTGTGGGTGATCGTAACAACTGCTGCAGACATACACCAGAGAGAAAAAACCAGCCCACTGTTACCCTATATTTTTTTCTCTTAAATGGCTTACAGCTCTTTCCCCGTCCACAGGTAGTCAAGGTAACGGATTGAGCTGAAGTCTATGACACATTTAAAAAAAATCTGATCTCTTTCACAGGTTCACCGTTTCTCCACTGAATTCTCTGCCAACCAGGTTGATAGAAATCTCTAAATCGACCGGCAGAGTCGATAAAAATCGTCCATATCTTCCACTTTTAACAGAAACTAACTTGCATCATACGTACAGAACCCGACTCTTGAGTACAGAGTAATATCCCTACAACATCCATAACTTTTTGTTTATCAGCTAGTTAGTGAGATGAAACCTTTTTGCATTTGACTACGTGAAAACTGTAATTATGTGAGTAAAGTACGTTTTCGTATTGTTACTCATCCGTCTCCATCATGCGTTTTCTTCTTTTGTTAATAGTGTAATTGGTTTGTTAATGGGGAGATGTAAGCGATGTTGGGGTAGTTCTTTTTTCCGAGTAGCTTTTTCATATCTGCCTATTAGCCTATAAAGCTAAAATGAACTTGTTAATCAGTATAACAATTATATTTTTGTGCCAACTACATGATCATGTTTATACAAGACTTGTTGAAGTTAAATAGTTTCTGTCACTTATTGCCTGCTTTAAAAGCTTGATATTAGTTTAAAAAAGGTGCAACTAGTCTTTATAATGCCATAATATTTATAACCACAATTGAATATATTTTCAATTTTTGTTTGAAAAGTAGCCCGTAAATTAATTTATTTAACAATTTGTTATACTTATAACCTCATCATTCATCATTCGTTTTATAACTACACTAGCCGTCCCCGCAGTTTCACCTGCCTTTATAGTCACTGCTCCGCTCCTATTGGTCGTAGCATGATGTTTTATAGCCTACAGCCCTCCTCGATAAATGGGCTATCCAACACAAAAATAATTTTTCAATTCGAACTAGTAGTTCCTGAGATTAGCGCGTTCAAGCAAACAAACAAACAAACTCTTCGGCTTTATAATATTGGTATAGATAATGAAACTAATGATGAATTTTGATATTTACTCGAATTACTAGGGTAACATTTTCTGTATATAAATTCTATACATAATTTACGTTAAAGTTTTCTTCTTATTTTACTCTTTATTTGTTTGTAATCAATTCAAAGTGACTTGAATGGTATTTATGAATCTATCCACAAATAAATGTAATCGAATCATACCTTGTCCTACAATTTCCGGCACTTTTAAACTACTCACTCACTGCTGTACTCTTATAAAACAGATGACAATTGAATAGCGAATAAATGAAGTAGAACACTAAAAAAAACAATGTTTAAACAAGAAAGAACTACGTGGAACAAAAAAAAGTTTGGCTGTCGTATAATTATGTATTTCCAGGGGAATTAACGCAATCACGAAAAGGTATTAGATACTTCTGAATTGCCTGACGTTTCGACATCTCGACGACGGAGGACGTGCACCGCTGAGTGCAACCTGGTCGAAACGTCAATTCAGAGGTATGTTATACCTTTTCGTGATCGCGTTAATTCCCGTGGAGGTACATAATTATATCATGAAACGCAAAAGTTTAAAAGTTAGTATGGCTGTCGTATGTAATCAGTATGACTTCTTGCGGTTGTGACAGGCACATTTTATCAGGTTTTAACAAGTCTTAAAAAAACTAGAATTTAACATTTCAACTAAACTGTTTTAAATTTTTTCCACCAATAAATATTTACTTCGATTTTATATGTATCTACCTGCACCCTTCGTGCTTTTTTTTTTTCTAAAGTCTATGACTTGACTTGAGTCAAATGCTATTGTTAAAAGTGGATTCACATAAGTAGCGTACAGGATGGGGTGCGAACTTCCAAAAGTAAAAATATATAATACATTGCATACTGATAATTTGAATTGGAAAATTTCCCATATTAGATTAAAAACTAAAGTACAATAATATACAACTGATAATTATATACACAAACAAAGAGATTTAGCGGTACAGGTAGGTATCCCAGCCACATACACATACATAACTATACATGAATAAGAAATCACAATATATAGTGTTTTCTTGCCGTACACACTACAATTAGTGGTTCGTGTACAAGTTACGAGTAAGATACAGGGGCCATAAGGCTAATGGACTAGAAACGGCCATTTACTCGCAACAACGTTTCGGAGATAGGGGCGTCGTACAATGGAGCATTTGTATTGAAGATTCAGAGATAGTTCGTATTCTAAAGTTAGCTTTGTTGAGATATGTTTGTTTTGAATAGTAAATTTGATAAAGATGTTGAGATATTTTTATTTATATGTATACCAGCTTCTACCTGTAGCTTCACTGGGTTAAAGTTATTTTAATATCACTCGGGGATGTTATTTTTTTCTAGATCAAAAGTATTCTATTTCCTTATTTTGTACTATTTTGTTATAATATTAGTAAAGATATACAAAAATATAGTCATCTAAAAGTGTAGTAGACCCGGAAACACCGAACCACCACCTATATTTTAAGGAACTTTATTTTAAAATTAGAAATATGAACTTAAACATTCACCGAGAAAAGGTTTCGAAAGAAAAATGCAAATACTAATGACACTATAGATAAATAAATACTAGACGCGTGAAGCTTCCTTGCCTGTCCCAATACGTAGATCCTATAGAGAAGAACAGGCAAGAAACTCCAATGACACTCTTTTTCAAAATGTATTTACAAATTTTACTATTATTTCAGTAATTTACCAAATTTCATGTTTTTAAGTGGCCCAGAAGCTGAGAAATCGATTTCTGATGATCTGTCAGTCAGTGAGTCAGTCACCCCTAAAATTTATGATTTTTAGACGTTAATTTCTCGACAACTACTAAAATTGGAGTTGTGAAATATGGCATAATATATGGTGTAGTGAGACAACCCAGACCTTACGGCGTATACAAAATTTAATTTCAATAGGTTTATCTGATCCTGAGTTAAAACCGGGATCTAAAAATGAATAGAACTGGAGTGCTTTGTTCTCGAGAACTTACTCCCGCACTCCGTGCGCCCAGATATCAAAACTTTTTTTATATATTACTACAGTGTCAAAAGAACATATGGTCCATAAGAGCCTATCTCAATTATCCATGTTTGGTTTTAATTACTTAGCTCGTCGGTTCAAATCAGTGTTTTTTTTATATCAATTGGATTTTGACTTTCTAAAAGCTCAAATGATTCCGTGTGAGTGGTATATTATACTCGCAAGCTTTTTTAACATGATGTTTCCATATACTGGGATAAAAACTTTCGTGATTAGTATTCATATTAGTCAAGATATATGGTTTTACTCACGTGTATATTTCGGGGATGCCCGACTAGTTTCGGAACCGACGGGGGCCCTTTATCAAAGGTTTTCAGGTGCCAGACCGGTAGTCGGCTACCCCGAAATATACACGTGAGTAAAACCGTATATCTCAACTAGTTTTCATATATATTTATAAGCTATTAATTATGAAATAAAGATTATATCCTCTGAGTCTGATGCAACTGGTTATTGCTCATTGGGACACTAAAAGAAAAAATACTTTAATATATACAGAACGAGAAAAAATCCACGATTTCAAAGTCTGTTATACCTCCTCTGATATTACTATAAGAAGTCATGAAAGTACGTTTTCATTTGAGTTACTATCGAAACAAATTGTTAAATCAGTGGAGCGTACAAAGTCGGGTAGTTTTCAATAAAGATCGCCTTTATTGTCAGAGGAGCAATACTTGAATTGTAAGCACTGTTTATATATTGAAAGTTAAAGGTTTTGAAATGAAAAAGAATATCTTTGTTACTCGGTACAGGTTTTTACCTATAAATTTATCACAACTGACGTTTCGTAGATCCAAAGAGTTATCTTTTTTTAAGAATACTGGTACAATGGGTTACGAGTTACTAGTATTATTGTTAACCCTTTGAACTACGCTAAATGCTTGAGTTACAGTGTCACAATGACGCGACAGGATTCTTTACGTCTTAAGAAAGGGTTTCAAAACTAATCGCACATCCACAATATACACACGTGAGTAAAACCGTGTTTCTATTTAATTAATATTTAAGTAAAATAAGTAAGACATAAGTGCACTATGTACTGAAAGCCTACGAAAATAACATAGGCAGGCCAGGCAATAAAAATTCACGGCCACGTTTTCAATTACAACTACTTAAAATGTTTCCACAAATTAAATTAAAACACTAATCAACATTTAATACCTTTTTCGCTCCACTTCCAACAGCTTAAGGCCGTTTCTGCTTACATTACAATTTTATGTGGTTGAGCGGGTGTGATGTCTTTCCATGATAACCTACTTTAAAAGATAACCTAAAGAGCCATGGCCTTATGGTTAGTGATATACAAATCAGCGCGGGAAGTGTGAATACACCTTACATTATCTATAGTTACCACGTAGTTCACCTTATTTTTGCTAGATGACGCTAAAGTACTTATATTTTTTGCACGTGCATTTCACGAACATATTATGAATGACAATGTTTATGAAAGTGTAACCCCTGATAAAGTAATCCACATAGATACTACCTTTGTTTCGTAATTATTTTGACCAAACCAACACTTAACAGTTGTACGATGAAACGGCGCACACAATTACCGAACAAGAGTTTTTACCTCACTTCGTTAAATATCACAAAACACCGATTAGTACACGATTAACGGCCATCGCCTGTGCTCCTTCACTCCTTTGTATTATAATTCCTTGGTCCCATCAATGAATCACTTTAATTGTCTTTAACCGAACCTTCCTAACTTATACATGGTCCTTCGAGCCGGATATGAACCAGTGACCTATGGACGTGATACTCAATTTTAATCTATACGCAAACAAAATACATATCTAAATTTCATCCCAGTATGCGTTGTGGCTCAAACAACATTTGGTACTAACGATGTTCCTTACATTAGTAATATTATTGCTTACTGCAGTACAACATTGTTATTATACCCTTGTTTTATATCCATAAGGTATGTGTAGGTTATGTATATGTTAGATGTCCGTAGAGGTTGTGTTGTACAAGTTTGAGTGAAACCGTGTGCTAGTTTGTTGGGAAACTGAACTTTAGCGGCTGACTGGCCGAGTAGTGAACTGGTTAGAAAGTAAATATGGTTTATTATCATCAAAACGGAAAGTAACAACCAGTTTTCATGAAAGAAGATGTTAAAATTAGCAGTGGAGATTTCAGAAAGAAAATTGACAGGAGACCCTCTCTATCGTAATTCAAAAATAGAACACGAAAATACAGAGTCAAAATAAGCATATCTTCTACATGTTCTAAAGCACAAATAAACATATCACATATACAATTCAAGCACAGTAATGTTTGTACCGATGAGGAATCTAACCGCAGTATAAGAAAAAGTTAGTTTTTCTTTACCAATCTACATATAAAGTTTCATCGCAATCGGTTCAGTAGTTTTTGCCTGAAAGAGTAACAAACATCCATCCATCCATCCAAAGTTTCACATTTATAATATTAGTGGGATAAATTCTAGATAAGTATTAAATCTTACAACGCTTAGATCGGTCTAAGAACACACCCAAGTGCATGAGATCTTATACTCGTAACGTTCGGTTCCTAGCGGCATTCACTTGGCTTGTATTTAGGATTGTGTATTTGCTTTATATCGGCAAATATTTGACATTAATTGACATCCGAGATAACAGCCTATATCACCACACGTAGAAAGACAAATACTGAACTAATAGCGTAAGCGTAATATTTGCTTATTCATAAATTGATTTGCTTCGATGACAATTGCCATGTTTTGGCTTAAAAAGTATTTCTGCGGCCCCACGTCTTTTGTGAAAGACTTACGGCACTTCATACAAATTATAAAAGTTCTCAAATTGGAACCTGATTACGTCATGGTGAGCTTTGATGTGGAGTCGTTTTATACGAATTTGCCAATTAAAGAGTTATCTGGTGAGAGAAAACGAACTGCCGTTCCCATTATATTGGTCTACTTGAACACTGTTTAGATGGCAACTATTTTCTTTTCCAAGGTCAACATTATCTTCAGATTTATGGTGTCGCAAGGGATAGTCCTGTAGCTCTTTATTTGTCAACAACTGGATGCAATATTTTGTAGAAAAAGCGCTGAGTCTCGGCTCGGAGACTGTTAGGCTTTGGAACCGTTTCGTGGATGACATCTTCAGTATCGTAAGGTTAAGAAAGTATATCAATAAATGCAACATCTTAACTCAATTCATTGTAACATAAGGGCCACATAAAAAATGAAGGTGGATAAGTCGTTGTCCTTCTTAGTTGTCAAAGTAACCTTCTGATCAGATGGGTCCTTGTCACACTGTGTGTACTGCAAACCTAATTATACTGATAGAAACCTATATGCTACATCACATTATCCTCCCCGATAATTGCAATCTGTTACAAATCACTCAAGAACATAGCTTACGATCTATGTGAGCCTAAAAATTTAGAGCAAGAGTTGGATTATGTGCAGGAGGTACTCAAAAGTAACAAATGTATACCACGTGAGTGGAAGATGGAAGAAAACAAAAATGAGATGCAAGCATCCAGAGGTGAACAGACAACCAGCCTACATGCCATATGTCAAGAAAGTAACAGAAAAGATATGCTCCGTGTTAAAGAAATACCCCATTTTGACTGCATACATACCAGGCATAAAGGTTCAAAACATCGTGGACACACCGAAGCATGTCTTGCCCTTACAAACTTTAGGTGTTTCAAAATAAACTGCAGCTGCGGTAGTTGTACATAGGCCTACAAAGTCCAAACAAAGCGGACCATTGCTGAAAGGGTCAAAGAACATCTGCAAAAAACTGCCAGACTAGCAAATCAGCAATTTCAGAACATATACTAGAAGCAGGCACCAACCACTGGATTGAATTTTACCGAACCTTCACCGAATGACACCTTTACTCAAGAGTTGTGGGCGAAGCGAGTGTTATTAATAACCATAAAACTTTCAATCGGGAGGATGGTTTTAAATGACTTACAGCGTGGAATTGAGTGATAAAAATCTGCACCGTGCTTTTATGCGCAGTCGGATAAACACCAGAATAGGGACAAGTCGGTATACTTACAGAATAGGGACACTGTTAGTGTAATAATTTTATGTGAAGGTACATGGCAAAAAGAAAATACTGAAAAATCTGCAGGTGGATGAAGAACTATCTACCTCGAGGATTCGAAGACGGAAGGCGTGCACCACTGAGCCAGTGAGTCTGTGACTATGGCCAGTGCCACCTGGCCGAAACGTCATACAGTTCAGAGGTATGTAATACCTATTACGCGTTAATTCCAGATTCTTATACTTATAATTGTAAATGAAATATATTTTTCAATTCATTTGACGAAATGACAGTACCAGTAAAAAAAGAAAACGAATACCGATGTCACGTCATATCCCCTGTCATATTACAGTCCACTCTCGATATTACTCGACCAATTTTAAAAGCGAGAGCTTTCGTGTTTTAACCCACATTTTGGTGTACATTTGAATTGACACCACGATATCTGTATTGGATATTATTCAGAAATATTGAGGTGACGTTTACTATATTCTGGACTAGGAATTGTATTTATTTAACATTATAGGAATGTTTACTTGTAGTTATATAGTCTAAGATATAAACGAGGAAGTGATTTGTATAAAGAGGCATATAGGAAAAAGGCAGCGGCAGGAGAACGGGAGAGGACTAGTACGATCCCCCGTCATAGAGAGTGTAACGATCTCCGACCTCCATGAGCCCTGGGGTAATGGGTGGGGCTTCACATTACCCTTGCAGAAGCAGGCCTAAGACGATGGCGTGAAATGTATAGCGTGTACCTAGTTGAACTGGACGGGGTCAGACCCTCCTCCTACCGCCTAAACAGTATCACCTGCTGTTCACGAGGTAGCCGAGGTCTGCAGGGATTCTCAGTGGCTGCCATCTTAGGGTATACCGGAATCCCTTGCAATAGACTCACTTGTGACAGAACCAATTAAACCACACGGTGGTTTCAATCTTTATTTTCGTTGAGGTGTTTTAAGATGGCATAAATTAAGAGCATCGACGTGTGATCGTATATCTAATATAACTATGGGACATCTTGGGGTTCTGTGTAGGGTAAAGACAGTACATTTCCATCCATTCAGGCAAACCTTACTGTTCGTTAAATGCTACATTCAATGATTTTATCTGTTTTCTATTATAATTTTATTGAGATCAACTGTCATTATTAACTTAAGTAGGCTATCAGTATCAGTTTTAAAAGGTCAATAAGGATTCAATAAATAAAAATTTTCCCACATAAAAAAGTTGGCCTGGTATAAAAATATTTGATTGGATTTGTTTGAATTATTTAAAAGTAACATTATCTCATTAAGGTTTTACCTACATTGCTTGTATCTTTGAGATCTGAAAGACACGTGGTAGGTCCACGTTTTCCCCGTAGTACTAAGGTTCGCTAACAGAAATTTATAATGCTAGGAAACAATAGATTTCACATTAAATCCGTCGCACTACGCCTTGTTCGAATATCGGTTAGTAGTGCTAGTCAGCCAACAAATTCTAACAAGCTTTATATATCTGTAAACGGTGAAAAACCTCAAGGCATTTTTCCATACATTTAGGTAGAAATCCTCACAACATTGTGATGAGCATGGCGGGCTAACTGTTGTCCGGTGCGGTTAAGAAAATTAACAATTCTGGTCAAATACTTTACAGCGGAACATGTCGTCTGTCCGATAGACTTAAAAATTTTTTTTTAAATCGAGATGGAATATAAGTAGGTACAAGATAGAGACGTAAACATATACATTTAGTTCCCCAGCTACATATTTATTGCCATATAACATTTCCCTAGGCTATTGCTGCCTACCGAGCTCGTTTGGAGACTCCTCGTTTGTACTGAGCCTTTCTTTTATTCAAAGTTAAGCTGCAAATGAATAGTGTAAGAAGTTTGCAACAGTATACAGTTTATAACACCTCGAGAAAGTGAAAGAGTAGAGTCTAACAGCGAAAACAAACAATAAGTAAATTAATTGAAACTTGAGATTTGCTTATTAAAAATATATATATTAATTTCCCGTGTCAGTTGCCTAAGAGTTTAAATTTATTAAAGGAATCTCTGAACGCGATTTTTCATTAAAAAATACGCAATTACCTACGTTACGGTAACAGGAGTTTTCTGCTTAACTCCAAATCTGGATGACAGCGGAAGTACCAACAGTACCGTTTTTAATAATTACCTACCGAATATAGAATTTAGTACTTTCCTACCTACGCATTTAAACACTGCCAATTTTGTATTGTATTTTTACTGGCAAGTAAAATTACCATAGCACTTAGGGAAAAAAATTCTTAAGGTAAAGTTCAGTTTTTAAAAAAAATAATGTTTTGCAATATGAAAATCAAGGAATTCTTTCTCATTAGCAATGATATTGTCAAGCATTTGGTTAATCGATTAATGGAATGTTTGTCTTCCGACTCACCTGATGGAAAGTGACGATGCAGTCGAAGATGGTACTCGCCTATCTAAGAGAAACCTGTTCTCTCTACTCTTGAACATTCCAGGATTATAATTGTCTGGAAATGAAAGGATCATAAACCATCCAAATCGCTTGGCGAAAGTCTTAATGGAGGAAACTCACACAACCCGCAGACTGAAACGAAAAATGCCCCAGGTCATTCTTAAAATACAATAAAGTGAAGTAGGATTTGACTCAGGTCACATACCGAGCATTTTATGACAGGACAGACCCCTACCTACCGACTACTAAATGTCCTATCATGTGACAGAATGTAGTGCACAAAGAAAAAAATTGTCTGGAAATATTGCCGCAGATAATTCAAATAAAGGTAAGTAATTTGAAAGTAAGTATCATAAAAGGCTAAGTGCACCACATAGCGTGTATTTTTTAAAGCAATGTGTCGTTGGTGCACATCATTACATTACTCAAAAGATGTTGTTAATTTTTGTTTGCTGGTAATATTTTTTTCGCATATGTACAAAAGCAAAGCTAAATTTGTTGGAATTATTTTTATGAGCACAGAGAAAAGCTTACCATCATTAAAGTCTGTGTTGCTCCTGTAGTAAAGTAAAAAAACATTTTAGTAACTAGAGAGTTTTAATTTAATTAATATTCGTAACAAGATTAGATACTGGCTTCAAATTTGAAAAATATAAGACAGCATTTTTTAATTAATCTGGGGCAGCTAAATTCTGGAATTCGCCTTATTGTAAAATTGAGCTAATACAGTAGTAGTAGTGTATAGTATAGTAGTGTTATAGGTTAGATAGATAAATAGATAACTCTTTATTTGTACACTAATGGAAGTAATATACATTTACATAATTATATCAATCCTAAAATAATGTACAAAGGGCGGCCTTATTGCTAGACGCAATCTCTTGCAAGCAACCTTAGGATGGATTAAAATGATTCGGAGAGACAGTGGCAGTTGTTGGTGTATTTACAAAAAAAGACCACAAAATTAAAAATTATTTGTCATCCCACTAATATTATAAATGTAAAAGTTTGGATGGATGGATGGATGGATGGATGTTTGTTACTCTTTCACGCAAAAACCACTGAACCGATTGCGATGATACTTGGTACGTAGATAGCTGAAGACCTGGATTAACGCATAGGCTACTTTTTATCCCGGTATTCCCACGGGATCGGGACTTACGCGGGTGAAACCGCGGGGTGCTGCTAGTTTCTAATAAATATTAAAAATTTACAGATATTCTACATTAACCTACTTTACCTACTATAAATACCAATAATAAGGTTTTTTTTAGGTTCTTAAGATTTATTGTTTTCTTTGCAAAAGTAATTCAAGCGTAATTCAGTAATCGTTTATGTTTCCTGCCACGTTGTAACAAGAAAGATAACAATTCTTCTTTTGAACTTAAAAATTGTTTATTCCTTTTGTGCCGTTATTTTATGTTTTATCCTAAGTAATCTCGCTAATAATAAATATTTTCGCATTAATAATAAAATTATAAAGGTGAAAGCTTGTGACGATGGGTGATTGTTTATTACTCTTTGTAAATGTACGGTTTCCGTGAGACAGATTTCAACAAAATTTCCACATGAACGAAGTCGCTGGCAACAGGTACGAGTAGTATTATAAAGGCGAAGGTTTGTGAGGATGGATGCATGGATGTTTGTTACCTTCACGCTAAAACAGCTGAACTGATATGTATGAAATTTGGCACAGAGATCATGGCATCCTGTGGGATACATTTCACCAAAATTTCCACGAACGAATTGTGGGCAACAGCCAGTAATATAAATGTGAAAGTGAGTTTATTTTTTCGTTACGGTTTCACGCCTTAACTGCTAAACCGATGATCATGAAATTTGCGAACATATTGTCATGGGTTTAGAAAAAGAAATAGGGAACCTTTGATCCAGAAAAAAATATTATTCCCGAAGAATAGTAAGTTGATTCATAAAATCGACATCACGCGAGCGAAACCGCCGGGCCAAAGCTACTTTCATACGAATTTGATTGACTTATCATAAAAAACCCATCTACTTTTTATACTTCCTATAAAATACTGCCCGTACTTTGCTGTGTATAGGTTAAATGGTAAAATATAGGTGTTATTTCCTTCCGGGCCGTCAGTAAAACATCGTTCGATTACCGAATAATACCATTACAACACTTGCCATGCCTTTATAATAACAATAATAATAACTTCACACATCTCACACACGGCCGTCTGATCCGAAACTAGGCAGAGCCTGTACCATGGTAACCAGACTGCTGATAAACATACCTATATATTCCTAAATACATACATAATATGTATACTTTTAGATAAATTACACCCAAACACAGAACAAATGATTATGCTCATCCCACAATTGTTTGTCTTTAGTGGGAATCGAACCCACGACCTCAGGCCCTAGCTCAGCAGTCAGGGTGACTAAACACTAGATTAACAGGCCAGTCGTCACATTACATCGGGACGATGTTTATATGTGGCAAACGAGAAAATGACTATCGCCGCCCATGGACACCTGCAACTGAAGAGTCACAAGTGCGTTGCCGGCCATTATGGTGGGGAAGGGGGAGAGGAATCCGGTATACTCACTCACTCGGCAAAACACAGCCCAAGCATTGTTTCTCGGTTTATTTGCCGGCCTTTAAGATAGGAGTAGGGGAAGAGGGGGAGAGGGGAGGAGGAGATGGGGGGAGGGAAGAGTTCGGGCCTTCGGTAACCTCACCCACTCTTTGCTTCACTGCCGGTTTTCTGTGAGGCCGTGGTATCACTCCGGTTGAGCCGGCCCACACGTGCCGAAGCATGACTCTCCCACGATCTATTAAATGTTTTACTATAAGTTATGTTTCCATATCTCCGCTGCTCCCTATCCTGTTAACTAACGCTCAAATTCCTCACAAAATAAACACATAAGACCCAACTATGATTACATTCAACACAAATTGATGACTGACCTGCTGGTCTAGTGGTTAGTGACCCTGACCGCTATGCTTATAGGTCGTGGGTTCGATTCCCACCTGAGTCTGGGTGTTCTTTGTGTCCGTTGTTTCTATGTTTGTAAAGTCCCCCGCGACACAGGAGTAATTTCTAATGCGGGAGTAGTCTTTATTTAAAAAAAAATAAAAAAAATCCTAACTTCAAAATGTCACGGCATTTGTAAATAAATCAAAAGGTTCAAATTTAAAAATGTACATTTATTATTTCATTTTTATGTTCCATCGATCGAATACAGAACAGGACACAATGGCAGTTTATGAAGTAACTACTTAAAGAAAGATTGCCATTATAAATAATGAAAACATTTGAATGCGTTCCTTTTCATTACTCGTTACACGGTGTATTACTATAATTTGACACCTTATCAACTGCCATTGTATAAAGTGTACATATGTGTAATCGCCCCAGTGAAACAGAAATTTATAGTAAAAAAAATATACTAAGGTTTGTTTTTCCTATATCTTTCTTATTTTCAGTATTATGTATATATGTTTTTTTTTATATGGTATAGGAGGCAAACGAGCACACGGGTCACCTGATGGTAAATGACTACCGCCGCCCATGGGCACCTGCAACTTAAGAGTCACAAGTGCGTTACCGGCCTTTAATATGGGAGTATGGGGCAGAGGGGGGAGAGGGGAGAAAAGGGGGGGGGGAGGGACGGGTTAGGGTTTATATGTATTTGCTGTATGTATAGAAAATTTTAGCAACTCTGTAAGATGGAAAAATGTTGTATGCAACATTCTATGTATTGACGGAATAATTTACCTCATTAAAAAATATATGGGAACTCTTCGACTGGCTTTAAACTGTCCGAATTGGTACAGTCATTTCCTAAAAGATGAATATTTTATGTTTTCATCTTTATGGCAACGACTATGACCTCCACTTTTTTTAAATTCATTCACTAAAACTAAGATTTTCTGAAAAAACCTTAAATAGTCCTTATACGAGTAGCAGAACGCGTTATTGCGTTCAACAATGTTTTCTTAAATGGTAGAACTTAAATTAGGTATCATTGTGTACCCTGTCGGGCACATTTCAGTAGGAGAGAGGACTACGATCCTTTTATTTTTTAAAGTGCAATTAGATATCATATTTTATTTTTTATTAAAAGTTAAGTGTAAAATAAACAATAGGTAAATATTAAGTGCTTATGTTAAATAGTAAGGGCTATTTGAGTGCATGCACAGGTTAGAAGAAGATAAGTTTAATTGATCCCTACGGCGGACTGCTATTCCTATACATTTATATATATTTGGTTATAAGGTTCGAACCGCATTATGTCCATTATTTATAAGGCAAAAAAGGACTGTTAAAATATGTATGTAGTATCTATATATACACAGATGGATCGATTTTGATTTAACTTTTATTTTGTACTAGCAACCCGCCCCGGCTTTGCACGGGTACAAATTATATCCCAAAACCTTCCTCATGAATCACTCTGTCTATTAGTGAAAACCGAATGAAAATCCGTTCAGTAGTTTTTCAGTTTATCGCGAACAGACAGACAGACAGACGCGGCGGGGGTTTTGTTTTATAATATGTAGTGATGATGATAAAATGTGACTTGATCGAGAGTGTTCTTAGCTAAAATTCAAGAAAATCTGTTCAGTCGTTTGCAGGTCATCAGCTCTTATCTATTCGTTGAAGAGATTTCAGACTATTAAAATGTATACTTGTTTCAATATTGGTTTTTTTTTTCCAAACAATAACATTAAGAAAATATTGAACTTCATTTCTTTGTGATATTTGTGTTTTGTTTTGTAAAGAGTGTAGGTACAAGGAAGCGAAATGTTTATTCTAAAGAAAGTTTTAAAGATATCATTCACTATGTAAACCAATCTTGGAAGTTAATTTTAACATATGTACTTCTAATTGTCGTATCGAAATGAAACTCTGTATGTGTATGTGGTTTGGATGACAGTACTATAATTTGTCATCTTAGAGTTAATCGATGATGGAATCAGAAGGTGGATAGAGGAACTCTTTAGTGGCTACTAGTAACTTTTACTACTACTTTTTGCTACTAGCTCTTTTTTAACCCCCGACTCAAAAACGACGAAGTTTTATAAATTTGACGTGTCTCTGTGTGTGTGTCTGGCTGTGGCATCGTAGCTTCCGAACGGATGAACCGATTTTGTTTTTGTTTTTTTGTTTGAAAGGTGAATTAGTCGGGAGTGTTCTTAGCTATGTTTAATGAAAATCGGTCCGAGATGGCCGCCACCACAAAATGGCAGATGACATATTTTTTTCACAACTCCCTCAATATGGGTATGAAATGAAAGGGCTTGAATAGTAGAATTCTATACACTATGATACATTTCAAATCCAAGATGGCCGTTCATACCATTTTTATTAGTTTGTTAAATTTAAGAGTTAAGTAGTTTTAGAAGTGTTTTAAATTTTTAATTTATACTTAATTTGGTTGGCTATTAAACCGTATTTTTTTTCCATCTCAATATATATTTTTTAAGATATAAAATTAGGTTTAAATTCAAATATTATCACTGAACGAAATTAGACCCATGTGTGACGTAATTTTCCTCTAACACCTAAATAGACACAAGACGTATAGCATTAAAAAAAAACAACTGAACAGATTTTCAGGCGGTTTTCACTAGTAGATAGAGTGATTCATGA
Organism: Euplagia quadripunctaria; assembly: GCA_963859945.1. Lineage (NCBI taxonomy): Eukaryota > Metazoa > Arthropoda > Insecta > Lepidoptera > Erebidae > Euplagia > Euplagia quadripunctaria. Next base: position 4,161,657 of record OY982583.1, read on the forward strand.
GGAAGGTTTAGGTTTATAATTTGTTAAGATTTTGTGTAAATTGATTGAAATATGTTGATGATTGTTGAAGATGACTCTGTTACCCCGTGCGAAGCCGGGGCGGGTTGCTAGTATTAATTAATTCTAACACACAAACTACAATTTTATACACATACTCTATTACACAAATCAAATTAAGAATAGGATTTGGGGCACAAACGGAGCTGACATACCGGAGCTTAGTTCGTTGTAATTATGAGCTACCAGTGAAACGGTATTAAACGGAATTAGGCGGATGAAACAAGATTGTGAGCAATATTACCGGCCCGGATTTGGCCGCAATCTGAGCCTCTGTTGGGCTGTTTGAAAGGAAGGATGCGGTAGTCTTTCAAAGGAGAAAAAATAGACTGCCCAATAAGCTTTAATTAAAAAGGAACGGTTACCTTTTCTGACTTTGTAGGCATTAGATCTTATAGTAGTTAGTAATTGGACTCGCAATTAACTGAACATATTATTAAATTAGTAGTTTTAGTATTAAACATCAGGGTTTAGTAACTATCTTGTACCTGCGGCTCTGTCCGTATGAATTTTGAAAATAGTAACCAAAATCTAAATTCGACATTAATGTGTTATTGACAATTTTATAGACATTTAATTATTTTGATTTTAATTATAACTTGTTACATAACCTGTTGCTCCTTCCATGTTTACATGAAGTCACAAATTCCCAGAACAAGCTATGTTCAATCAATATCCTATGCTACACGTAGAAAACCTATTTGCTACTTCCATTTTTTTCATTGATTCCCAGTATAACAATATATAAACAATGTCCTATGCTACAGTTAGAAAAAACTATTTTCTACTTCAATGTTTGCATGATTTCCCAAACCAAGCTATCATCAACCAATGTCCTATGCTACAGTTAAAAAAAACTATTTGCTACTTCAATGTTTGCATGAATTCCCAGTACAAGCTATTGTCGACCAATGTCCTATGCTACAGGTAAAAATAATATTTGCTACTTCAATGTTTGCATGAATTCCCAGTACAAGCTATTGTCAACCAATGTCCTATGCTACAGGTAAAAAAATATTTGCTACTTCAATGTTTGCATGAATTCCCAGTACAAGCTATCGTCAACCAATGTCCTATGCTAAAGTTAAAAAAAACGATTCGCTACTTCAATGTTTACATGAATTCCCAGTACAAGCTATTGTCGACCAATGTCCTATGCTACAGTTAGAAAAAACTATTTGCTACTTCAATGTTTGCATGAATTCCCAATACAAGCTATCGTCAACCAATGTCCTGTGCTACAGTTAGAAAAAACTATTTGCTACTACCATGTTTCCATGATATCCCACTACAAGCTATCGTACTACAATGCTACATTAGGTACTACACTATACTCGTAGCTAAGAAATCTATTCCAAAATCTGGTTTTACTATATACTTTAATGCCATATCCTAAGTATTCGTGTCTGTGTGTATGTAGGCGGTCCCGCGTTTGTTGTCTTCTTACATTTCAATTATCTCGACCTCTCTTAGGCAACGAAATTTCATTTTTATTTAGATATTTCACTTTTTTTTTTGCATGATTACATTTTTGGTCATGTTATTAAAGGTGACCTGTATATCTTTTAAAGATAATTAAATATAAGTAATAGAAAAATCAAGATTAAGATATTAATTAAGATATAAGATTAATCACACATCTGGTATTATAATACCTTCTCAGACAGAAATAAACACACTGCGGTTCATGCGTTGCTTGAATAATTTCGGGCACAAATGAAAATATTATGGATTTGATATGAATGAAAGTAATTAGAATTCTGAGTGAAGAAGTTTTAGTAGGTACTGAATAATTGTGTGTTTAAAAGAAGAAGCAAAATTGTGCTTTCGTGAGGATGTATTTTATGTTTGATTTACCTTTCTTAACCCTATGTGTAAATATAATATAATAAGCGTCCACATCTTGGCTGCGGTTCGGTGATCTCTTTGGAGAAACCGAAGGTTTTGTCTTTGCGATTATGGACTAAGTTGTTATGACAAATAACTATCGGAAATATATCCTGAAAGATGGTACGGTTGACATCTGTCGGGCATGCCACCGTCCCGGTGAATCTATACGGCATATTGTTTCTGGTTGTTCTTGTCTTGCAAATGGGGAATATTTGCACAGACACAACTTAGTGGCCAGGATTGTACATCAACATCTAGCCCTGAAATACAACCTTGTGAATTCGGAGGTGCCATATTACAGGTATGTGCCCGACCCAGTTCTCGAAAATGGTCGAGCCACATTGTATTGGGATCGATCTATCATCACTGACAGAACTATTGTTGCAAATAAACCTGATGTAGTGGTGATAGACCGATTAGAGCGCCGTGCAATGATCATCGATATCGCTGTTCCTCATGACGAGAATCTCGTGAAAGTTGAAAAAGATAAACAAATCAAATATTTGGATTTGTCTCACGAGATTGTCGATATGTGGAATGTGGAATTGGCAATCATTGTTCCGATTGTCATATCGGCTCATGGATTAATAGCCAAGAGCCAAGAGCCCACCTTAAGAGGCTCGCGTTAGACGGTTGGATCAAGGGACTGATGCAGAAGGCAGTTCTCCTCGACACGTCCCGTATAGTGAGGAGGTTCCTGTCTTTGGAGCCCTAACCACCGGTATCTTGGTCCCTGTACCCGATGTCGGTGGTGTACTATTTTTTATATTTTTAAATATATATTTTTTATGTACATATTTAAAAATGTAATTTATATGGTAGAAGATGAATAAAGAGGCTAATAATATAATAATAACTTCACGCATCTCACACACGGCCGTCTGATCCCAAACTAGGCAGAGCCTGTACTATGGCAACCAGACTGCTGATAAACATACTTATTTATATATTTCTAAATACATACCTATTATAGATAAATTACACCCAGACACAGAACAAATGATCGTGCTCATTACACAATTATTTGTCCTGGGTGGGAATCGAACCCACAACCTCTGGCTTAGCAGTCAGGCTCACTAACCACCAGCCCAACAGGCCAATCAATAAACTCAGTAGTAGGTATACTAAGTTTATGATATTTCAGTGTTATAAAATCAATATATTTTCATTTTTAAGATTGATTATCTGTTATTCAAGGAAGCTTGCATAAAATTCATGGCTTGAAGTTGACGGTTGTACGTTTAAATTCAAAATTCTTCATCAGTTTATCATTGTGTATAACATGTATAACAGCCAGTGTCAGTGATCAAAATCATTTCGGTGTATAAAAATATAAATTAAAATAATCGTGTGGTATTTCGTCACCCTGTAACACACAACGACTGAGCTGCCGACCCTGAACCGGCGGCTCGTGTTGTTACCAACTAGCGTATAGTCAAGTTACATGGCGGACTTGTCCACTTCATCATGTGTCACAGTAGGATTGGCAACGTGTGACACCACTGGTCTCGCAAATGTTTATTGACACAGCTTACACACCGTTTATTCGAAACTATTTGGCCTATTTCACTCTAGATCTTAAAGTTGTTGCCGTGTCAGATATCTAAGTTAGAAACGGACTCACTGCCAAAGGAACAATAGTAATAAACGCGTTCTTGGTTGTATTAAATGTAATTAGTTTTCGCACGGAGGTAATCCGACCATAATTTAATTAACTATTGATAAAAACAACAGCTCGGGAAGAGAACGTTTTTAATTTTTTTAAATAATAACAAAGAAATACACAAATTAAAGTTCGTAAAAAATACCAAACAAAAAAACGATTGAAAAACAGAGGAGAAGAAAGTAGTGTATTTTTAGTGTTTTCTTATTTATAGAGACTACTATGATAATAACTTGACGCATCTCACACAAAGCCGTTTGATACCAAACTAGGCAAAGACTGTACTATGGTAACCAGATTGCTGATAAAAAGTTAAATATTTCTAAATACATACATATTATCGACAAACAAATAATCATGCTCATCAAACAATTATTTATCCTAGTCCATACTCATTGCTTCAGACTCTTAACAGTATTTTTATTCCAATAACCTGATATAAAGTTCTTCTTCCTTTGAAATAACAAAATAACTGTTTTCAAAATTGAATTCAATACTCCAAATTGTCCTCGATCCCTTGACGCGTAAGCTTTCTTACATTCATAAAAAGGCAGCCAGAACATTCAATGGACTTTCATCTAATTTTATTTTTATATCAACAAGAATATTAGGAATTCAGGATCGTATAATAGAATCATAAAGTCAGTAGAATGTGCTTATTTTTTGCAAGCCCTTGCCCTTTCATCAAGGCTTATGAAAAGAAACTTGAGACAGCAACTGTGTAATAGCACCTGCGCCAATAGGCTGTTTACAAACTCCAAACATTTTTTTGATGAAAAATTCGATGAATCCTATCACCTCGTGTTTTAGAAGGTTCTAAAACGGCAGTTGATTTTTATATTGTTTACGGAAAATATTAAATAAATTCTTACGTAATTGGAAATATATTCGTCATATAGTTTGCATATTCGTATTTTGTGATGTAGAGAACATATTAAATGAGTTACATTGCAAGGTTGGTTTTGTAACATTTTTAATAGATGGAGTATCTAGCTCTTTTTGTTATGTTATATAGCCTGTAGCATTCCTCGATACATTTATCGAGGAATACTACAGGCTATATAACATAACAAAATTTGGCTATCCAACACAAAAATGTTTTTTTTTTTCAATTCCAACCGGGAGTTCAACCAAACAAACAAACTCTTCAGCTTTATAAAATTAGTATGGTTAGAAAAATTAAATTTTCCACTTGCTACTTACAGCTATGTAGAACCGTGTTCATTAAGGCCACGTTCAGATGACGGGCGTTGAACGCGCGTTGACGTGCGTCAACAAGGACACGATTTTTGTCGTTGTTGCTAGTCGTTGTCACATGAGAGCGCGTTTTCAACGCGACAACGAGTGATTTTAATAAAAGGATTCGACCACTTTCTTAAAAGTCCATATACTATTTTTTACATAGCATGAGTTCGGTGACACTTTATTTTATACATTGCATGCAGTTAAATTAGCATAAAATAAAAAAGGAATGTTCAAGAAATGAACTCGAATAGATAGAGAAACAAAACTCTGTTTTAATTTTATGTTTTTAAGGCCATTTTCAACGATGACGAAGTAAAACTTGAATTTAACTTCAACAACGCGCTTTCAACCCGCGTTTGACGCGCGGCCAACGCTGTTCATCTGAAACAACTCGAAACATTCATAGATAGTGAACCCGTTGGCTTCTATCAGGTAAATTTTTCAAAGGTAAATAAACTCAAGTAGGCTTTACCTTTGGCAATGCATATATTGAATTTCATAAAACTCAAGCCTGACCCATTGTTACTTTACAATAGTATTTTAAACTGTAAATCTTTTACTTAAATCAGATTTTTTCTGTGGTTATCAACCGATTTTATTTCTTTTTATTTTTGAATTGAAAAAAATATGTTTTATCAATAAACCATTATGAAAACATGCAAATTCATAATTGTTCGAACGTATCAAATTATTCATATCTTAGATTTATAAACCTCATACATTTGATTCGGTGAAATGAGATTTTGCATAAAACTACGACATTAAACATTACTTAAACCTCATGGACCTATCACGCCAACTCCTCCAATTTCTCAATTAAACGATAACCTTAAAAGTAGATCTTTAGAAACTGAAACTAAATCACAAACTATTTAATTAACAGTGAAAATGAAATCGTTGAGAAATGCTAGTTAAAATGAAATATGAAACTTTTAATTAAAATTTACTACGATTCCCGGGACAAGTGAACTTGGCTACTAAATAAAGTTTTCTTAAGAAGGACATAAATTACTTGCTATCTTAAAGAATATAATTCAATATGAATTATGGATTACTTACAACGGATTTATTATGAGAATCTGTAAGTTTAATTTAAATAAAATTGGATCTATGTGTTGAATTGTAAGAATCTTCATATTATATATATTAATTTGTGAATGGAATTCTTTGTACGCATTTTTAAGAAATTTTCAAAGGGACATAATAATTAGAATAGGTACTTAAACTTGATATAGGTAAAAGAAGTGCAGAAACCTACATTTTTTAAACAATTTGTGTTACAAATTTATTAATTAATATTATAAGGTTACATTTTGATCTTTCATGGTACGGAAAGTCTATACAATGACAGTTCAATTGGCTTTACAAAATGAATTATGGTTGAAATTCGACCACCAGGCTATATGACATTTACACATTCAAATCCTACCCGAGACAAAAAATTGTGTGATCCACAAATAGTGGCCCCGAGTCTAGTGTTCTTTGTGTCCGTTGTTTAAATGTTTGTGAAACCCCCTGCAACACAGGAATATTCCTAATGCGTTGTCTTTTATAAAAAAAAATGATGACTTGATTTTGACAGACATTCACTTTTGCACGTCCACAAACATTTATTATCAAATTCAAAATTTCTAAGTACCATGTAGGCGGGTCGGGAGGGGACCAGGGAGGTCTTTTTATGGTAGAACCGTTTCAATTTTGAGCTGCCCAGTCACGACACCCAGTGGACTAGATAAGTCATTAATCACTACATCTTAGTTTTGTGACACGTATTTCGTCACGACCCATACAGGTCCGTCACCGCAGACGGACATTAGGGTCGGCCAATGAAATCACTCAAAACTGCCAGACCGTTGTCGTTGAGAAGCCTGAACTTGAAATTACTAACCCAATTGGTACTTTCATTCACAATTATAATGAAGATATAAATGTAGAAAGTTATAATATAATTTTTTTTTTTTATTTTTGAATTTTTTATTCCGTTACTAAGAAAATTCATAAAAAGTTACTTAAAAAAATTTTTAAGTTAACTTTTGGGGATTTTCATCATTGGATTAACCGTTTATATGCTTAATATCTGTTCTGTGTAAATCTAAGTTCACACTAATATGACTTTTTCCTGATCTCAATAACTGAGTGAATAGTTCCAAAATAATAAAAATATGTGTACTATTTATTTAAAATCTTTAACTTTACACATTCCACCAGGTAGGTGAACTTGCTTTTATGAGAAACGTAGGTAATAATACCTGGAAATTCAAACGGTCATAACTTTAAAACGGATAGTTTTTTTTCAAAATTTATTTTTGTGTCTGCATGCTAGAGTCATACCCTTCCAGTGATTTAAGTAAGTGTTCCATTGTCAGATACACCCTGTAAATTGTTAAAAGTACCAACATTTGTCAAAGGCTGAAGTGTTGTCGTCATTAAAGATAGTGCTTTTGTTAAAAACTATTCAAATACAATTTGCATTTCAATTCATGCGACTGTTAGCAATGTCAACAAAATAGGGTTGTGTCAATATGTGTCCGAGATAAACATGTACATAGGTGAATCTAAATAGTGGTACATTTAACTATTTAGCTGTCTATAGCACTTGCAGTTAAGGCAATATTGCTTTTATGTTATCCATACATACGTACACTCACGCTTGTATCAAGCTTGTAGAGGCGTAACAAATACCCACATTTCACCAACTATAATTTGGTGGTTAGTGATCCTTGCTGCTGAGCCAGAGGTCGTTGGTTCCTACACAGGACAAACCATTGTTTAATGAACACGATCATTTATCTGTGTCTGGGTGTAATTTATCTATAATATGTGCGTATTTAGTAACGTAAAATGGTGTCACTACCTAAAATGAGCAAAACCTAAATTCATCACTCCCTAAAATAACCACTTTCTTCAATGATCAGAATTTACTTTCACCACTTACTACATTGACAACGTCCTGAAATGACCAATTCCTACATTGACCATTTCCTAAAATGACCCAAATCTACTTTCACCAGAAGGTAAAATTTGGTCATTTTAGTAAATGAACAATATAGGAGATGGTAATTTTTGAAGTGGTCAATGTCGGAAGTGATCAATTTTGATTTGGTCATTTTAGGAAGTGGCTGTGGTCAATGTAGGAAAAGGTTATCAGAAAGCTTATCGTACTAATTGTAAAGAAACTGGTAATTACTAATCAATCAATCACTCTCCAATGACATTAATTGTTACCTAATTCTATAAAATTTTGCGTGACAAGCTTCTTGAAAATATTCAACAAAACCTAGACTTATTTACTTTGTGATAGCCATCCTAATAAAGTAAATCCCACTAATAAATATCAAGTACCAATAAAGTTATTAGTCAACCGTACACTTGGAGTACGATGCAGTTATCTTTCTACTATAAATTTTGAGACTTAAGGTGAGCTGAGAAGCCGACATAGAATCCCAAGTGAATTGTAGTTTGGAATATATTATGACACTATGACGTGACGCAGATATGTAAATTAATGAAGAGCATGTCTAAGCAGACTGATGTGTACTGTTGTTGGTTGTAATGCATTGTTTAGAAAGGAATATGAAATAGGTAAGGAAATAAAAAAGAGGTATGATTAAGTACATTTTTGCTCGAATATAAGGCACTTGTCTATGGGGAAAGAGGAGTTAGGAACTTCTCCTTCACCCTAGACAGCAGAACAGGGTAGAACAGAATTACTAGAATAGTTTCCTTTATTTATTTTTAAACTGAGCAAAAAAAAAGTGGTTTACCAGAAACTCAGTTGTGTCACTTTTAAGTAGCTAAACCTATATTTTCCATAGACGACTCTGCTCAAAAGCATGCTTAATTGTAAACATGCATGCAAGCAGCTTTTAAGATTATTTTCTGCTTTTAATGAACGGTGTCGCTAAACTCATATTTTTGTATACATGTCATATTTAACGCTTACAGATGACGTAGTACAGTAACTAGCCAATCACGATAAAGTAAATTTTGTAAAAATCGTGCTTTAATCGGATGATCGCTAGATGGCATTCCGTCTTATGTTTCGGTACCTCAAAGAGAAAAACGAACCCCTTTTATTTTCACTTTTGCTGTCTGCCTGTTTGCATATCAAGACAGACAAGCAGACAACAAGACAGTCGTTCTGAGAGATAGTCTGTCTTTTACTCAAGAGTGCGTGGAGGTATAAAGTTCAAATTAAAATCAAACATGTCTGCTGTCCTTTGAATCTGTAAAAAAATCAAGCTTCTAAGTTAACACAATCAAAAGTATCGGCCATTTAAGTCTTTCTCAGGTAAATCAAATCCTATAGAGTACCCATTGACCTAGAATCATGAAATTTGGCGAGAAACCAGGTTTCACAGAGAAGTAATGGAAAAAAAATCGTTTAGTTTGTTGTTAAATCACATAAAAAAATTAATTAGGGAATATTTCTAAAATGGCAAAGTTAAATTTGTCTTTCAATTCGACTTGAAATATACCAATTTTGTAATACGTGTCAGGTATGAGTCCCTTTTGGAGTATCATTTAATAAAACGGGCAAAAATCTTCGATAATCGATTCCCGAGATGGACGAAATATCTACACAGGATTTTTCAAAACCCTCGGTGCGTAAATCAGACTCCCTAGTTCGTTTTTTTTATTCTTTCGTACCGTCTTCATTTAGAACCATTAACAATAATTACACACGGATCTACAAACGCTTCCCCGAAATCCGTATTCCGTAACCTTACAGTTGCAGAATACTTATTACCGTCCCGTGTTCTACCCTCATCACGATAACAACATCCTAAGTAAGTATTTGTGTTTGTTTATTTTGCTTTTATCAAAGATATACTATATAATTAATATATACCTTAGAAGCATTTCCCTACGGCTAAATAGACATATTTCGTAAATATCCTTGTCTTAGATTTTTTTTCAAATTCAGGTTTTATACATTTTCAGTTTGTCTTTTGCTTTACAGAAATAAGTTGTCTATAATTTAAAAATCAGACAAGAAACCACTAAACTTACTATTTTTTCCCAAGAGATGGCGCCATTCTAAAAATTGCATTTTGCAAGACAAATTCGCGGGAAAGGAACTAGTTCCTACTACCCACATTTCACGAACATACAATTACATCTACATCCGCCGAGTCCACTATCCCTTATCTCGGATCTTAAAGTGTTCCCATTTGCGTCGGCAACGTCTTGAGTTTCCGCCGGATCCAACAAAGGATTCTTGGGTATCGGATTCCTCCATTTGTTAGGTTTGTTACTCGGTTTTTTTTTTAAATATTGGTTAAGGATATGTGATGGATTAATGTAAGTAGAATTTAGATTTATTCCTACGTCTCATATATTTTAATGTCGTTTGATACAATTTTAATTGCAGTATCGGATTTCATTAACTGTATTTAAGGAATGGAGGCAGGTTTCGAATTTCGAATAAATTAACATTCGATACGTCCTTATCGCTTATCGAAAATAGCATTTCAACCATAGGGCGTCCACTGTTGGACGTAGACCCTCAATGACCGAAGAAGACCGGTTAGAAGCGGTCTGGATCCACATCAAAAATATACCTAAAATTGTTTTCTTTCATACCGGTGCTATTTATATGGTGCGGATAATTATAATATATGTATTTAGGTGTATGTGTATATAGTATATGTATTGGTGTATGTGTATATGTATGTGAGCATTTACTAGTAGTAGGTACATATTAGTACATATTATATATTTGACACCATAACCACGCACACTAAATGATTACATTTCTGTCCATCCAAAGGTTGCCTGGAAGATATTGCTTGTTCTGATAAGGCCGCTCATTGTGCATTTTATGTTTAAGTTGTTTTTTTTATATGTATAAATATTATGTATTTGGTGTACAATAAAGAGTACTTACTTACTAGATTTTTTAAAGTGTAGCAGTTAGCTTCCTAATTTTGCAAAACTATTTATAATTCTATTATATTAACATCTGAGTTACGCTAGCTCGAGCACCATTATTCGGTGCTCCAGCCGCTAACGGTAATATTTTCAGATGAAATAAGTACGACAAAGTACTATTTTAGCACAACGCTTTCCTTTCTGAACAAATATTTATGTGACCTATACATATATTTGTTCTATGTTTGGATGTTTGTACGTGTGATTTCTGTGTTTACTATGGCACCCACTAAGTGTACGTTAGGGAAACACTACGGAAGTAGTTCACTTCATGTTTAACTTGAAAAATACTCGTAGTTTGGGCCACGTAGACTATTTTATGCCTTTCCAAACCAATTTCATGCTTTATTTTTCTGCCATATTTTTTGTTGTTTTAGTATATTATGGTAGCTATAATTTTACTTTAGTTGTGATTCATCCCGTTACCTGGTTATTTTCAGGGAGAGTCAAACGGTTTTAGAATAAGTTTATTCAGATGTAATCTGAATATATTTACAAATTAGAGATATTTTAAACCTACCCCCACGTTTGAAAAATAGCTGACAAAAGAGCAAAACTAGGTGAAAAACCTGTGAAATAAGAACCAACCACAAAATCATAATATTATATAGGTCCTAAGTGAGCTATTGTTGTCTTTTTAACCGACTTAAAAAAAGAAAGAGGTTCTATGTTCGGCTGTATGTATTTTTTATGTATGTTCAGCGATATTTCTTATAATGTGGACCGATTTCAAAAATTATTTATTTGTTTGAAAGTGTATCCTCCCCAGGTGGTCCCATTGTCACCAAGTGTTGTATTTATTTTTGGGTATAATCGTTTGTCTTCCAAGGCATCCGATGGAAAGTGACGATGTGATGTGATGAAGGCCGAGTCTGATAATGGTGTCTGAGGGAAAACGAAAACCCTCAGAAATTAAAGACAGATGTAGTGTTTGGCGATTTTTGTTAAAATTGAAGCAACATTGACGTTTAAAGTGATGAACGTTATTGTTATTAACCGACTTAAAAAAGAAGGAGGTTCTATGTTCGGCTGTATGTATTTTTTTTATAACTTATTCAATCAAGTGCAGCAAGTTGCTAGACAAACTAAAAATCTTACCACCTTATATTAATAAAGTATCGGGCTTATTAAAATTAAACTTAATATAATCTAACGAACTGCAATTCGGTTATGTACATTACAGTAAGTAATGCTCTAAATACCGTATTTACTATCAGTATGTACGTTCCTTACAATAGACAGTACCGTACCGGTCTGTTTGAACTCGGTGCCAAACTAAATAGGTACTTGATATAGGCTATGTCCACCGGTAGATATATTCAGATATTTAATTAGAATTTAATTTCGTTCTTAATTATCCTTATTGCTTTTCAAGCTTGGCACCGACTTCAAACAGACCAGTAGGTACCTCGAGCCTTTATAATGTTACCTATTATTTTAAAAGTATCACATGTCATGAGTATCACATCAAAGTATCACAAGTTTCAAACTTAATTGAAAATACTACTATTTTCAATTAACTTTGAAAACGATTATTTTCAGTTTTCAGTGCCCTTTCTTAGTGCTTTTTGAAGCCGCTTTAACTGTTTTTAAAGTATTTATTGTGTGATTTATTTTTATTTTCTTTTTTTTTATTTAAACTGCATGTTTGCAAAATTGAAAGAGTTAAATAAGTATATAGAAACCTGGTCAAAACATAGCCTATTACTGCTTTTCTGGTAATTAGAACGGTGACCCGAATGGGTTACTGGTAATCATTATCACCAAATTTTCGATAGAATGTCGCTGGTTTTTACAATCACCGGCAACAGGCTTGTTACAAACAAAATAAATCTAATAATCTTATATATACTTTTCATAACTACTTCAGTAGAAAAAATATAAGGTCTTACTTATACTTATACTTACTCTAACTATAAACTGATATTTTTTTATGGTATAGGGGCAAACGAGCAAACGGGTCATCTGATGGTAAATGACTACCGCCGTCCATGGGCACCTACAACTCAAGAGTCACAAGTGCGTTATCGGCCTTTAAGGCGGGAGTAGGGGAAGGGTGGACAAGGGGGAAGGGAGGGAAGGGTTTAGGGCCTCCGGTAACCTCACTCACTCGGTGTCCTTTTCACCGCAAAAAAATTGCTTCACTGCCGGTTTTCTGTGAGGCCATGGTATCACTCCGGTCGAGCCGGCTCATACGTGCCGAAGCATGGCTCTCCCACGATTAGTGATAAATAGAAAATGAACATCATTCGACTGGTTCTCTTTGTTTGCCTCATTCACTCTCACATGCAATTAAACTATGCTCAAACAACAAATAATAGACGCACACGTCATCCCTATTTCCGAGTTAGTCAATAAATTTCACAGAACTAGTGCCACAAAATTATATGTTTGACAAAGGGATGAGGGTCAGGAAACGGGGCGAAACGAGACAGTAGACGCTATTGTGGCAGAAACGAGTTCTAGTAATGTATGGTCTAACTTCGCTTGTTAGGGAATGGAATACTGAGATGGTTAATGGCTAGTGAGGAAACCACAATCCCCTTTTCTAAAGTTGTTACAGTTGATTTGGTAACACTTATTAATAACTACTATTATTAACTTCACATCATTAGCGAATAACGATTTAAACTTAATTGAGCAAGCTAAGCGGGTTCATGAACCGAAAATTGCTAAAGTTGCAATTTTCCTGTTCAAAATGTTTGATGCAAGTACATAGTTTTGTGTGAGAAGTTTCTAACACAAAATTCTAAAACTCTACAAATTTTATTAGCTTAACTCATCGCTTTTGCGATGCTCCCTGTTATTAATCCTATCTACAATATTAGAGGTGTAAATTGGGACTTAATCCCGGTAATATTTGTAAGGCACGATACCTTTTCTCGTCCCAATTTAATACACCTCTAACCTATATAGAAGTCAAAAATTAACAAACAAATTTGTATAGTGTTTCAAATTACTTACGTTTTCGAAATAAATGATAATTTTAATGGACCTATAATGAGGAAAATTTAAAATATCGCCAAGAATTATCATTTATTATGTTTTTTGTTTGCTGTATGTTATAAATAGGACTTAGGTCCCCTCGCGTGTAGAGTATACCCCCCATTTCCTAGATAGATTGGCTCAATAGCTAGAATTGACTTAGAGAAATGCCAAGTACCTAGCTCATTTACAACAAATGGGTAAGAGACTCAAAACTTCAAAACACAGAGCATTGATCCACGGCCGATCTAAGTACCTACCTTTTATCGGTATTTATTTCGGTGAAGGCGCCATGAGTTGCATACGTTAATCTGCCCCTAATCTTCTTATCATAGGACTTAATATAGCCCTTTTCTTCTGTTTTATGATATAAACATTTCACATATAACCGATATGCACTTTTGCGTTTAATCTTGATGCGAATCACTTAAGAGTGGATCACTTATTTTAATTTTTTGAGGTGAAAACTTATTTAGCGGCGTTTTTTTGGGATGGGTAAAAAATGTTGAACTCGCGTCAGGACACGTGACCTGATCGAAAATTCGTAAGACGGAGCCGAGTTTCTTATATTTAAAAAAAAATAACATTCAAAATTCAAACATTTACGAGCGGCCAGGAGCGCAAAACTTCCAGTGTACCCTATGTATACATTTAGATATGTTATTACCTACTTTTTATTTTTAACCTAATTATATATAAATACAGATGTGTATGTGTATGTATATGCAAATACATTGTGAAGTTATGTTTTCACTTCTGACGTGCAGTCCTACGACTGACTGTTTTTTTTTTCTGATAGCGTCGCTTTGTTAGGCTGCGAGGGAAAAAAAAAATATCTTTTGTTCTTCTGTTCTGTTAATTTCATTACGAGAAAATGACCTCTTATAATTGTGAGCTAATAAATACTCAAGAACATTTCCTCATTATGTTTAAGAAAGAAGCACTATGTTCATAATATGTAACATGAAATTTATCTTGTCACTGTATTCCGAACACTAATATATAATTATTACACAGTTTCCGCCTTTTGCCTTTTCATTCGGCTCGAGATGCGGAATGGTATATAAACAGTACATTAGTTTATATGACTAAAATAAACAAAAGAAGCTACAGAAGTCAGAACTATGTTAGAAAAAAGTTTGTGAAAATACGCGTCGACGACAATTAACACTTTATACTACTACTTTCATTATTAGTATTTTTTAAGTAATTTATCAGTCACATGCATATTGTGAACGCGAACAGCTGCAGAAAGTTAAATACATACGTTGCCGAAAGCCTCCTTCTTAGGGTTGTGGCGACTTCCACATACAGCAAAAACATACTCCAACATCATCTAGCGAAGACGAGCTGAATTACAAAGTAACTACTAATCCTGCATCGCGCTATGAGAGTTATATACAACTTCCCAACATCAATTGTTGGGCCGCGGCACGCCGGGCATGATCACCTAGCCTGGTTTTAGGATCCTCCCTTTGTGTTGGAGGGACATAACACCCGTTCCTCCACAGGGTATACGAGGGTCTCTTGCGATAGATCCACTTGTGATGGAACACCGTGTGTGGTTTTAGTCGGTCCGATTCCAACATACCATTTCACCGTTAGCTCCGGTGAGGTGATGGGGGTTTTAACACCATAAAACAATGTTTAATACATATTTAACTCGCCTTTATTAGCGTCACTTGTAACCAACTAACCAACTAGCAATGTAGACAAATATTAGAAGTAAATTTTAACCTACTTCTGAATGTCGTATCGAAATGAAACTTTGTATGTATGTGGTTCGGATTACAATACTATAATTGGGCATCTCGAAGCTGATAAGATGATGAAGCCAGGAGATCGAAAGGGGAGTTTGGTCTAAGATGATTCGTTTTGACGAGTCCAACAGATTGGGCTGCAGCAATGGCCTGATGATGAAACTCTTTGTTACTTTAATATTCGAATTGCAATTAAACCGTGTTCTTTTAATTTTTCTATACTATAATTTATTTCAGGGTTCCGTACCAATAAAGTATATAATAACATTTAAAAATTTAAGGGGGTTTCAATACAAGTCCGTCTGTCTATCAGCGGGCTGTATCTCATGTACCATAATGACTAGACAATTGAATATAGTGTGTATTTTTATTGCCGTTATAACAAACAACATTAAAACTAAAAAATGGAGGGAGACACAAGAAACGTGTTTTTTTCGGCGTATTTGTTAAATCTTGTACGATGGTACGGAACACTTCGTAATGGAGTCCGACTCGCACTTGACTGATTTTTTGTTACAAACAACGACACTTGAGGACTACTTAATTTTTCTGGAGGATTCTTTAGGTATAGTTCCTGTACTAGATAAATTATTAAAAGAATAAAAAAATATTTATTTATACAATATTTGATAGTGGTTTTGGCTGGATTTATAAGCCATATAAAATCAATGAATGTACAAAAGATGACGTAATTGCGACAGAATGATAATTTGATCAAAAACTTTTATTTTACATTTTATTTTATGTAAATATTTTTTTTTTCTCGATGATAATTCTATTTACTGTCATTCAGTCTCGGGCAATGAATTCCTAAAAAAATTGTAACAACTTTCTTCTTAAATACTTTTAATTTGCAATAAAAACAAAAGCAAACTGTATTCTTTACTACCCTTTAAAAATATTTTAATTAAAATGTAATGTAAGTTTTATATAATGAACCACCATAACCTATGGACGTCTGAAACCAGAGCGCGCTGCCTGCCCTGTAGAAATATTTTAATGTCTGTTTTTGAACAATCTTATACCCCATTTTTGTAAATTCATATTCAAGTGACCAAACTCTTTTACAATTTTTGTCACTTGAATGTGAAAATTCAAATACAATAGAAGAAGCCGCCCCTATAAACAGACAAAACTTCAAAAAAAAATTGTTTTGTAAAACCACACAAAACACTTCCAAAGCACATTATGTGTCTTAAGGTCGTAAAGGAAAATATTTTTGAGACTGCTCCCGTCTCTAATTTTTAGGGTTCCGTACCCAAAGGATAAAAACGGAACCCTATTACTAAGACTCCGCTGTCTCCTACACGAGACGTATTTTTTTTGGCTTATAGTATTAAATCTTGTACGATAGTGCGGAACCCTTCATGCGCGAGTCCGACTCGCACTTGGCCGGTTTTTTAACCATAGCCACTAAAAGTTGTGGTAAAGTTGTGGTATATCTTATAAAAACGTTGAAAAAATACACAAATTTGCTAGCGGCGATCTCTTGTGAAGCCATTATTAAGTAATAAATCCTAGCTATTCTTCACAACGCGAACAAACGTGTTTAAAATAGATCACCCTGGCTTTGTAAGAAGTTGCGAACGGAACATAATTATGTTTTATAATCGTGAGATAAACGTTCTTTTTTTTTATTCAAAACTGTTGTTACAATAAAAGGAAATGCTCATTTTTAAAGCAATTATCAGAGAGAAAGTACTCATAATACCTGAAGATTACTCTTTACAATGGTCCGGTTTTTATTCGATAAGATAAAAATTAAAACATTTTTTGGTTGTTTTGGTTCCCGTGTGCTTATGTGTTAATCCTGGATGCAATCTACACATCATGTCTGCGCCAAATTTTACCTACATATTACATAAATCGCGCGTTTACGGCGTAATTGAATAACATATCTACTACTCCAAAACAAATTTTTACATCCCACTAATATTATAAATGTGAAAGTTTGGATGGATGGCTGGATGTTTGTTACTCTTTCACGCAAAAACCACTGAACCGATTGCGATGAAACTTGGTATGTAGATAGCTAGAGACCTGGATTAACATATAGGCTACTTTTTATCGCGATATTCCCATGGGATCGGGACTTACGCGGGTGAAACCGCGGGGCGCTGCTATTACATAAATCGCGCGTTTACGGCGTAATTGAATAACATATGTCTACTTCAAAACAAATTTTCACATACACAATATGAATATTAGTATTTTGTAAAATGACTGTCAAAATAAGACCAGATCTAATCGTTACTAATTTATTGCTGGTTTTTGGGTTTTTAATACAAATTGATAGACTTTGATAAAGCTGTTTGTTTATTATTCTGTTTTTGTCACAATTTTGGGGATAAAAGATAGTCTTTTCTGTATTAATTTATGACGCGTTTTCTGTATTTATTTGACACTAGCTGCAATCCGCGGTTTCACCAGCGTAAGTCCTGAGTGATAACCATATTTAGTCATTCTGCCATGCCAACTATATTTTGTCAGTGACAACCAAATTTAAATTTACATATACATCGAAAAGTGTACCTCAAGCAACTGTGAAACCATTGGTATTTTAGGAAAAATCTTAGTCTGGCGGTCAAAACAACAGTCCGTTGCTGCTCTGACTGCATGAACGCTAGTAAATAATAGAATTTCATTTTACACTAGCTGGGCCCCGTGGTTTCACGTCATAAATCCCGGTGCCGTGGGAATACCGAGATAAAAAGTAGCCTACGTGCTAATCCAGGTTTCCAGCTATCTACATACCAAGTTTCATTGCAATCGGTTCAGTAGTTTTTTCGTAAAAGAGTAACAAACATCCATACATCCTCACAAACTTTTACTTTTATAATATTAGTAGGATTTAGCCTTCGTTTTATGAAATAAATACACTTAATTTTATAAATTTTCTATAATCAAATCTAAAAAACTTTACTTTGGATATTTTTTTACTTTTTTGGATAGCTACATTTAAACATAGCAATTAAGTAGACAGTAAATTGTATATATACACGACCATTCCAACTAAAGAACATTAACGAAACGGTACGACTAAATGATACTATCTCAGATAGGAATAGCATAATGGAGCCGTTTTATTGCTGAAACCACTTTACAGAGGAATCCGATGTACTTACGAAGACTCCCGGCTGTTTTTAAACGTAATGAATATTTTTTCGCAGTAGAGTGGACCTCGTAATTTAGACTTGCATATCGTAATAATCGTAACTTAAAATGATAAATGCAAATTATGTGAATTTGTTTGTTTGCTACGCTTTCACGTCTCAACTGCTCAATCGATCGTCATGACCGTAAGACTGGCCTGTTGGTCTAGTGGTTAGTGACCCTGACTGCTAAGCCAGAGA
This sequence comes from Euplagia quadripunctaria, assembly GCA_963859945.1. Taxonomy (NCBI): domain Eukaryota; kingdom Metazoa; phylum Arthropoda; class Insecta; order Lepidoptera; family Erebidae; genus Euplagia; species Euplagia quadripunctaria. The sequence continues at coordinate 4,180,544 of OY982583.1, forward strand.
TCGTGGGTTCGATTCCCACCCAGGACAAATAAATGTGTGATGAGCACGATCCTTTGTGCTGTGTCTTAGTGTTATTTATCTCTAATATGTATGTATTTAGAAATATATAAGTATGTTTATCAGCAGTCTGGTTGCCATAGTACAGGCTCTGCCTAGTTTGGGATTAGACGGCCGTGTGTGAGATGTGTGAAGTTATGTAAAGTTATTATGAAATTTCGCATATAGTATAGGTACGTTGTTATTGTTGTTATATGAAGATACAGGAAAAGCTATTTTTTTTTCCTATCACCTATAAACACATTAAAGGGGGATTTTCTCTACTATTAAGATACAATATAAAGAAGGTGTTTAAACCAAGACCAAAGTCAAATCAAAATTAAATCGACTTTTTAAATACAAATTATAGATCAACACATAATGTCATCCTACCAATAAGTTACTTACTTCATCAAAAGTAAAATTATTATTACAACAATAAATAACTCATAAAACAGTCTTGTTAAAATCGCTATCTACCGATGTCGATCTAAAACCGTCCGTTTATAAATATTTGAGCCTTGTGAGAAGAAATCGTGCAAACAAACTCACGGCCACTCTTTTAAATCGCCAGATAACAAAGGAAGAATGAGATACTCTTTTTATTTTTTATAACATGGAAATACCCCGGAGTTGCGATTCACTTTACAGATGTACAACACAAAATATTTCTGGGTACTGAACAATAAACAGGAAAATACAATACTTTAAATAGTCATCGTATTTAAATTTATTAATAAATAAATAAAATAAAAACTAACTTTAAGTTTAGTCCAAAAAATCAGAATGACAGTAAAAAAGAGTTTATTTATTTCATTTATTTATTTATACGAAACTCAACAGCTCTTTTACATAATACATGAATAATTATATTAAATTAGATTCTTAAGCCAATTACAGAGTTTCACGACATTCGTTATTTAAAACTATAAAGTTAAGATTTAAAACACCACAATTACAATAATAAACATGAAATAAGTAATCATAAACATTAAATTAAATCAAATCGAATCAATTCGAATCAAATCAAATTAAACCAAATGAAATCCAATCAATTTAAATCACATCAACTCAATTAAATCAAGTGGAACCAAATGAAATACAAATAAAATTAAATCAAATTCAATTAAATCGAATCCACGTTCGTCGTTCCACTATAAACTTTCTGGTTTCATCATCAGAATTTCGTTAACAAGCCCAATCACACCAAACACAGCCAAAGCTGTTAGACTCCTCAAAACGAATCATATAAGCCCAAACGCGAGGGATCACTAAGAGCCACTGAAGAGTTTCACTATCCATCTCCTGACTCCATCATCGAAGCAGCTCCAAGATACCAAATTACATTATTATCATCCAAACTATATATACATACGAAGTTTCATTTTGATACGACAATTAGAAGTAGGTCAAAATTGACTTCCAAGATTTGATTATAAGTTATTAGATGTTTAAAATTTTAAATCGGGACGACACGTTTATGGTTAGCCGACGAGACATTTCGACCAAATTGCACCGATCGATCGTGGCTACGACTGACGGTCCACCCATAACCACGATCGGTATTTTTGTTACTCTATTTATATTATTGCGATTATCGCAATTTATTATCGATCTTATATATACAAGTCGCTAAAGTTTAAAAACAATTGATTAATCAAACTTAGCAATTGTTTTCGCCATGCTTTGTTTCGTAAACTCAGTTTAGCACTACGCTAAGCTAATAGGCGAAAGCACTAATTTTGAACACTGATCCTCGTAGAGATCATATAAATAGCAATATATTCATATTCCTAGCAAAAATGGATTGTTAACAAGAAGTCAACATTGAAATTATTAAATTATTTGAATAGTATATTTTTTCTTGTTGAATATAATTTGAATACTAATTATGCATTTACAAATATTAACATTTGTCTCGATTCTTTTATATAATAATAATTATATAAAAGCGAAAGGATACTCACTCACTTACTGACTTATCATGAAATATGGAAAACTACTTGACGTATGAAGATGAAATTTGGCAGGTACGTAGTATACGTAGGTCACACTGAAAGTTTTTAGAATATGCCAGTAAGAAAAGTAGCCGATGAAAAATTAATTTAAATTTTGAATTAAGAACTCTTTGAGAATCTGTAGAAGTTTAATGATTCCATATGTCATTTGTTTTTATTTGTTTAATTTAAAAAGTGTCTGTCATGCATTGAAATGGATTTGACTAGAGAAAATTTTCGCTCAATGATTTATTACGACTTTCGTTGGGGTCTTAATCAACAATGTTACGATAGACTTAGATTGGCATTTCATTACGAAGCCCCATCTCGTTTCAATATTTACAACTAGTGTAATGAGCTTATACGACGTCAAAGCACACTGACTGATGATTCTCCTTCTACGGCGACCACGAAGATAACGTGAGTGCTGTGCGGCTAATGATTATTTACCAGTTTTCAGGGAAAAGTTAGACTACAGCGACCAAGAAGCAGGATCCTCCTTCACTGCGACAACGCTCCAGCTCACTCCGCCAGACGGACTATCGAATATTTGTCTATCGAAGCTGTGGAGCTAGTGAGTCATCCTCCTGATACAGTCCCGACCTGGCACCTTGTGATTTTTATTAATTTCCAAAAATAAAAAGTAAACTTAGAGGAATTCGTTTAATGAAGCCTGAAGATGCCGTGGCTGCGTTTGAAAAAGGTGTGGAAGAGATCCCTAAAGAGAAGTGGGCTCACTGCTTCAGTCAATTGTTCCATCGCATGCGACGGTGCTTAGAAAGGAACGGAAACTAATCCGAAAAGCAATAAAAATATTAACAGGCTTCTATATAATTCCGTTTTTTATTTTTCTAAAAATTTCAGTGTGACCCCCGTATGAGTAGGAAACGTCAGCTAAAAACGGATTTTGTAACAGAGCCGGATTAAGGAGGTCTAAGGGCTCTCGCAAGTTTAGATGGAAGTCACGTCACGTCAGTTTAGAACGGTTTTACGTCAGGGCCGGATTAAGATAGTCTAAGGGCTTTCACAATTTTATGTGGAAGAATATCAGTCCACTCGTGACAACGATCGGTGCAATTCGATCGAAACGTTGGGTAACCAAAAAGGTATTGTACTTTTTAAATATTATCGCGATTAAGTTCCAAGTTACACATATATTTATGTGGAATTTCTTGGTTTTTGTTACTAGAGACATAAGGTTGAATTATTCCGGTTTATATTGTAAAAATAATTTAATAATTTTTCTTTATAGGAATGACTTAAGGTGTTCAAAGGGTAATTGTATCTTACGGGTATTCTTTTTTCTTTTTTTTAAATCAAATACTGGTATTGGGCAACCATGTAGTTTTAAGTTAGGAGAAGTGAGCTAAGAACAACTATGTTACCTTAGAACTACTTCAAGAACCTTGTCGAGAATCAAACCTCAATCTCAATCCTCGACATCGCGGTATGCCGGAGCTTTCAACCGGCTGCACAACTAGCGAACGGCGCGGCGCAGGCAAGGAGAGGCGCGGGCGCGGGCGGAACGGCTCGCATTAAAATCGCGATTACGCAGCACACTCGCCTTATAAACTTCATTGGGATCACTGCTCTGTGCGACATACCTACTTGTCGACATTACAACCCAGCGTAAAATACAGTCCGCTTTTTATTTGTCCACCAACACCGAGACCTTTAACAACCTTCTTGGTTGTTGTCTTTGGTTTACTTTTTTGCTGTTTTAGTATCTAATAGTTAGATGTTTCCATTCACAAAAAAAAATAACTATTGAAACTCGGCAAGTTGCCACTTTACGAATAGCATTAAAATTAAAAATGCAGTTTCTTTAGAAACATGTTCTGTAATGAAGGGTTTTTATGTTAGTAGGTATTTCAAGCGTATGAAGTCGCAGATGGTAATTAATATACACATGTAAACTTCATGTAAATTTAACTAAATACATATTCCATTTTATTTACCGAGTTAAATTAATGTCTGAGATTCAGTGTAATTAGCTTGATGCTCTACAAATACGTTCGTCAACAGAGATAATACGTTGAAATATATTATTAATAAGTACTGGCTTTTGCCGGCAGTTTCCTTTGAGTAAAAGTTTTTTTTTCAATCAATCCTCGACATCGCGGTATGCCGGAGCTTTCAACCGGCTGCACCACTAGTGAACGGCGCGGCGCAGACAAGGAGAGGCGCGGGCGTGGGCGGAACGGCTCGCATTAAAATCGCGATTACGCAGCACACTCGCCTTATAAACTTCATTGGGATCACTGCTCTGTGCGACATACCTACTTGTCGACATTACAACCCAGCGTAAAATACAGTCCGCTTTTTATTTGTCCACCAACACCGAGACCTTTAACAACCTTCTTGGTTGTTGTCTTTGGTTTACTTTTTTGCTGTTTTAGTATCTAATAGTTAGATGTTTCCATTCACAAAAAAAAATAACTATTGAAACTCTGCAAGTTGCCACTTTACGAATAGCATTAAAATTAAAAATGCAGTTTCTTTAGAAACATGTTCTGTAATGAAGGGTTTTTATGTTAGTAGGTATTTCAAGCGTATGAAGTCGCAGATGGTAATTAATATACACATGTGAACTTCATGTAAATTTAACTAAATACATATTCCATTTTATTTACCGAGTTAAATTAATGTTGGAGATTCAGTGTAATTAGCTTGATGCTCTACAAATACGTTCGTCAACAGAGATAATACGTTGAAATATATTATTAATAAGTACTGGCTTTTGCCGGCAGTTTCCTTTGAGTAAAAGTTTTTTTTTATCCCTCAGGGAAATATACTTTATTGTTAATGATAGGTACCCTGTTGGTCTTGTGATTAGTGGCCCTGACTGCCGTGGGTTCGATTCTGACCCAGGAAAAATAATTGTAAGATGAGCATGATCATTTGTTCTAAGTCTGGGTGTAATTTATCTGTAATATGTATGTATTTAGAAGTGTAGTTGCTAGATATGAGGATGTTTATAGGCAGCCTGGTTACCATAGTCCAGGCTCTGCCTAGTTCGGGATCAGAAAAACGTGTGTGATTTTTTTTTGTCTCCATCGTATAGTGTATGCAAAAGTTGGTATTGATTGATTGAGTAAAAAGTGGTGGAGTAAAAACACATTTGCATTTAAAATATTAGTTGAGATTCACGTTAACGAGGCTCTAGAATGGGAAGAGGAATATGGTTCTAACATCTATATGGAATTAACATCTATATGGAATTAACTGAAAGCCTTCTCGTTCTATGTCTCTTAATAGACAATTGTTGGACCGCTGCCTACTTGGACGTTCTCTTGAAAACACGCGCAAATTATCTAAGTACTTGTCTTAATGGCCCTTTATATGTAAATAACTTTTTATTATTCCGTGTGGGTTTGATCATCACAAAAAAGGTAGCTTCCATCTCTTCGGGACCAGCATTGGTATTTGTTTAATATTCATGATTGATTAAAATACTTAAATACAGAATTCCATATCAAGAATTAAGAAACATATTTACACATGTCATAGTCTTACTATCCGTATGCCTTATACGTATAGTAAGACTATGTCTAGAATTATTAAGTGAAGGAAACACAGTACAGATATTGGCACGAGTCGTGACCACAAACTTTCAAAAATACTCGTAAACTAGTCTAAATTTGCACTTAAGCATATGTTAGCCGAATGATGCGTGTGAACCCAATAGACGACAGCATTGACTAACGAACCAATCACGTGCATTGTCAACGTAATATCGACCAATAAAGTGTGTTCACGTCACGACTCGTGCCAGTAATTGTACTACGCACATATTCGTATACAATATGAAGTTATTTTTATATATAAGTTTGGAAGTCAGTAGTAATCATTTTATATTTCATAACCGTTATGACCGCTCGAGCAATGATTAATAGTATCAAGAAAATTTCACTAAAGGAATTACTAATATCTTAAGCAATCCATTTAGCTTTGTACTTACCCACAAACACAAAACTTACATATATATCACATTAGTGTAATGAAACAGATATGAGCTAAGCTTTTATACAGAGTACGGAATGTAATTACGAGGAATCTAATGGAAATTTAATTACTGCTGGGCAATCGTATAGTACAATTTAACAGAGATCTGTGTAGAATAGAGAAATAATATAAATGTATTAAATTTAAATGACTATTCATTTCGAGTGCACATGGAGTGCCACTGGGAGCAGTTGTCGTTGTATGTGTATTACACCGTTGTGTTTTTTACGGACGCTTATATTTTTTTTAGATTTTATAAAGCGTATGTAATAATGAACGAAATTCAATGTGTTTTTAAGCCGACTTGGTTCAGTTCCATAGGCCCTCAGTTGCAATAATATATAATACTGAGTAATAACTTAATCAAAATTGATGGGTAAAAAGTGAATGTTATCGAGAGAGTTCTGTCGAAGCTATACTACGCCGACACGGTATATGGCCGGCGCCTGTTGTCACAATCGGATAGACTGATACAACGAGTGCAAAATGCTTGCGCGCGGTTTTGTTTTGTGATACCTCCACGGAGCCTTATCACTCCGTTTCTAAATAAAGATTCCGTTTTGAAAATGAAATCAAGGCGGTAACTTACCTTGCTTGCCTTATGTTCGGTGTTGTTAAGTACCAAGAACCAACGTACCTATTCAGCAAACTTGACTGGGTAACTAATAGGCGTAACTGTGCAAATAAGGAGTGTTCACAACAACTGTCCTTTCCCCAACACAGGACGGCTGCATTCACGGCTAGCTTCTGCTATGCCGCTTGCAAAATATGGAACAATATCCCTATAGTTTTTCATTCTTTATTTAACGTCTTACCACTATTCAGGTTGAATATAAGACAAATATAATGCTACACTTCGGTGTATTTGCGGAACACGTTTACCACAGTACGTGTGCTCACTAAATCGCGAGATTTGACCGATACGACGCGTCCCAGTAATGGGGAACGTTCCGCCGTAACTGGTGGAGGCGAACAGACTTTACTGTTACCTTCGAGCTCTGCTATGATCAGAGAATACTGAATATCGTATGGAATAGGAAACTACGAACTTGATGGGTTTTCATTTTGCAATAATCTATTTTGACATTTTAGTTGAATAGTTTGTTTATTTGTTCGCTAGATGCTGCAAATGTCAACCTGTATATTTTGTGAAATCCATTTTTGCGTTAGATAGCCAGGAAACACAGGAAGGTTGTAGGCTAAAAACCCCAGTAGTTTAAATTGCAGTATTACCATGCGTGCGTTCGTTGCAGTGTCTGTGACTCTTACCGACATCAAAATTAATCTAGAGAAATAAAGGCCGAGCAATAGAAAAATGAATTTAACGCGAGCGAAGCCGAGTGCAGAGTCTAGTAATTATAAATTACAATATCCCACTAATATTATAAATGTGAAAGTTTGGATGGATGAATGTTTGTTACTCTTTCACGCCAAAACTACTGAACCGATTGCTATGAAACTTGGTATGTAGATAGCTGGAGACCTGGATTAATATATAGGCTACTTTTTATCCCAATATTTCCACGGGATCGATACTTACGCGGGTGAAATCGCGGGGTGCTTCTAGTAGATTATATTGTTCTTGTATGCAAACAGTAGCGATAACTAAGTACTTTGTAATATGTATGCATGCGTTGGCGAGGCGGCTTAGTTACCCCATAATTGGACCGATTTAAGCAAAGATGATCCAATCCACAACCTTGATAATTTTGAGCTTTTGTGACCTATGTACTCGATAGACTGAGTCTTTGATATGTTAAAATATACCTTATAACATATCAAAAACTCAGTCTATCGAGGTTGTGGATTGGATCAGTAAACTTTCCAACGTATATTATTGAACAGTCCTCGGACATGCCGAATAAGTGGTAGAAACGCATATAATCCCTAAATTCTTGTACCCTTTTCATTACTTCCACCTTACAAAAGGATACGGTCAAATGATATTTCTAACATATAATTGTATTTCTACTGGCAACTAGTGTACTAGTAGTTACTAGTACACTAGTTGCCAGTAGAATAAACTAGTTGGTTTAGTTGGTTTATTAGCTAGTACATATTTGCATTATGCTGAAATACTGTTACATTACTTTGTATCACACGACAATATAACCTCATAATAAAATCAAGAACTCGTTTCCTGGAGACGGCACTAGTATGCCTTTAAGAATTCAATTTCTAATTCAACTGAAGCGAAACAAGTACCTCTTCTTGCTATCAGGCAAGATCAGGCAATAAATATGGCGGTACCTGCTAGCAAGAAGCGGTACTTGTTTCGCTAATAGAGCATTCTTATGGCTACACTGAAGTGTAACCACCTGTATTTGTACATTGTTTTTAAATTTGTAAGTTTTGTATCTAATATATTTGAAGTGAAAACTTCTTTAGGCACGTTCGGCATGTTTGGTATGGGGATAAAATACTGAACTCGAGTGACCGTCAGATACATATATATACAGATTTTTGTGTGTGTGCGTGTGTGTGTGTGTGTGTGTGTGTGTGTGTGTGTGTGTGTGTGTATGTGTGTGTGTGTGTGTGTGTGTGTGTGTATGTTTGTATATGTAAATTATGTTTTCAGTTCTGACGTGCAGTACTACGACTGACAGTTTTTTTGAATACTAAAGTATTTGACGGCCTCCGTGGCCCGGCGGTAGTGCATTTGATTGCAGCGGCAGAGGTCGTGGGTTCCATTCCCGCTTAGTGCAAATATTTGTATGCTTGAATATGGCTATTTGCATTGGCATGGATGGGTCCATATATACATAAATGTATTTAAAAAAATCTAAGTATGTTTATCCGTATTCTAGAGCACGTGGTTTCTTTTATAGCCTGCCTGACGCCAACCCTCCTTGGGAATGTATTCGTTTTGAGAAGGTAAATTTGTATAAGGGAAAATGGGTAGGGAGAGGAACTCAAGGTAAGGGATGCCGCAAGTCTCAGGTGAAGAACGGGACTGAGGCCACAGTAGCTCACATTTCCTTTGACTAGAGAGGCTACTAGGACAAAAACAACAATAACATGTCCGCGGATATTATTATGATTGCATCCTACTACACCCAATCATCATTATTATTATCATCATCTCCGACTTCTTTACGTGGGAGAGCCATGCTTTAGCACGTATGGGCCGGCTTGACTCCGCTCGATACCACGGCCTCACAGAAAACCGGCAGTGAAGCAATGCTGGAGGCCCTAACCTTTCCCTATCCCCTATTCCCGTCCTTCCCCTCTCCCCTCTTCCTACTCTTGCCCCCCTCCCCCTCTTCTCCTACTCCCACCTTAAAGGGCGGTAACGCACTTGTGACTCTCGAGTTACAAGTGCCCATGGGAGGCGGTAGTCATTTACCATCAGGTGACCCGTTTGCTCGTTTGCCCCCTATACCATAAAAAAAAGAACTACACCCAATCAACATTATTATTATGATTATATCCTACTACACCCAATTATTTCAAAAACCGTTTGGTTATTCAACAAAACATATACAAGGCACTTAAGATCGACAGAAACCCGAGATATAAGATGCGTTTAAGTGCATCACAAGGTTACCTATTCGTCGATCAACAAAGTCCTACTTAAGGTTTCATGAAAGAGATCGCGTTGGTAGAGTTCCTATTGTATCATCAATTGACATAGAATTCTTGTTTGTTACCTCATAATATTCTACTATATTTTGCCCACAGATTTCTTTCTTTAATACATACATACTAGCAGTTCCCGCTCGGCTGTGCTCGCGTGTACATATTTATATATTTTGTGCGGAACTCTAAATATTTTTCCAAAATAAAAGTAGCCTAAGTGCGTGAAAATCGGTAAACCCGTTCCGGAGATTAGCCGGAACAAACAGACAAAAATTTAAAAAAAAACTGATTTTTATGCATAGGTATCGTGCAAATAACTGTATGAACTTAAAAAAGAACTATTATTTTGACATTACAATTTATTTATTTTTGGAATTTGGTTATCAATTATTCAATCATCAATTAAAAATCAAAATATTTAAATAAAAATGAAAGTTCAACACACGCTATAATAGGATGCTTCGTCAAATGTCTACCTGTGCCGATCTATAACCGCCCGTATCCAAGTGTGGATACATTTGGATACGGGCGGTTAAATAAATGGCTTTGTGAGAAGAAAATATAACCCCGTCCACCCCCACACACTTTGCAAAATTTCATAATGATCAATTGAGTAGTTAAGACGTACAAACATAACATACAAACTAACATATATATTTTTATATGGGTTAGGGTTGGTGAATCCTACTAATATTATAAACGTGAAAGTTTGTGAGGACATATGGATGTATGGATGTTTGTTACTCTTTCACGCAAAAACTACTGAACTGATTGCAATGAAACTTGGTATGTAGGCAGCTGGACACCTGCATTAACACAAAGACAAATTTTTATCCCGATATTCCCACGGGGTAGGCACTTACGCGGGTAAAACCACGATTCGCAGCTAGAGTCAAATAAATACAGAAAACACGTCATTGATTAATACAGAAAAGACTAGCTTTTATCCGCATAATTGTGACAAAAACAGAATAGTAAACAAACAGCTTTACCAAAGTCCATCGATTTGTACTAAAAAACAGTAATAAATTACTAGATCTAGATTAGATCTAGTCTTATTTTAACTTAAAGGTTTTGCTAAAATGTTTAAAATTTAAATTTTAAAGTTAAAATTAAAATTTGTTTTGGAGGAGTGTGTTATTTAGTAACGCAGTAAACGCGCGATTTATATGTAGGTAAAATTTGGCGCTTGGCTACTTTTTATCACGATACTTAAACGGCACCGGGACTTACGCGGGTGAAACCGCAGGGCACAGCTAATGTAAAATAAAATTCTATTATTTACTAGCATTCATGGAGTCAGAATAGCAACGGGCTGTTTTTCCACCGCCAGAGTAAGATTTTTTCCTGAAATAACTATGGTTTCTTGAGGTGTGTTTTCGATGTATATGTAAATTTAAATTTGGTTGTCACCGACTAAATATAGTTGGTGTGGCACAATAACTAAATATGGTTGTCACTCAGGCCTTGCCTACCTCTGATATGTCTGGTGAGTTGAGTTGTGTTTCAACTTGAAACTTTCAAGCATATTCAGTAATGAAACAAAAGTTACTATATCTCTTACCAGGAGCCAGTGTTTTTTTATTATATTAAATTACTAGCAACCCGCCACGGCTTCGCACGGGTAGTGGAGAAATCTTCAATAATTATTATCATATTTCAACTAATTTACACAAAACGTTAACAAATTATATACCTAAACCTTCCTCATGAATCACTCTGTCTATTGGGGAAAACCGCATGAAAATCCATTCAGTGTTTTTTCAGTTTACCGCGAACAGACAGAAAGACAGACGCGGCGGGGGACTTTGTTTTATAATATGTAGTGATTAATTCAGGGTTTTAGAAGCGTTTGGCCTACATCATTTTAGCACAGTTCAAATTTTAAGCACAAGTAGAGTTTTCTACACACGCTAATAAGACCACAAGTTTGAAAGTGATACTCAGAAGATAAGGCCTCCTGAAAATCTGTATTGATAAATAGTTAACTTTCTCAATATTCTAGAAATTTTTCAAATGTCGGAGAGCCATATCGGCACGTATGGGCCGGCTCGACCGGAGTGATGTGGTATCACTGTACTCATGGTGGCCTTACAGAAAACCGGTCTCATGGCAACACTAGCGTTGTGTTTCGCCGAGTGAGTGAGGTTACCGGAGGCTCTAAGCTTTACCTGTCCCCCCCATTCTCCCCCACTCCTCATCTTCCCTTCCTCTCACTACTCCCCCCTTAAATGTCGGTAACGCTCTTGTGACTTGAGTCGCAGGTGCCCATGGGCGGCGGTAGTCACTTACCATCAGGTGACCCATGTGCTCGTTTGGCACCTAACCCATAAAAAAAAATTGTATCTAAAAATTTGCTAGGTCTAATTTCTTTTGAAAATCTCAACTATATTAAGATCAACTGAAATCTTAAAATTTCTGTTTCTGTATCTCTGGCGACTGCGATACTCTGCAAAGTCGCCAGAGATACGTATAACTTCTATTACATAAATTCGAAAGCTTCCAAAGAGGAATTCTCCAAAGAGATTCCATATAACATTTTTCGATATGAATAAGTACATCTGGACAGGAAGTTATTATGTTAAATGGACATTTTACTTTTTGGTTTATTTGTGCGGTTATCGGAAAAAACAAGTTATAAGGCAGACAGGAAACTAATCATTATATCATTCCATATCCTTACAGATGAAGGATAAACATATGTTCCTTGTAATTTTTTTGTTTAAATGTTAATATTTTTAAGGATTCTTATACGAGGTAGATCCTTTTTTTTTTTTTTTGTGCTTGTGGAAACCCCCTCGGGCCGTCACCCCACCGGGGTTTTCAGTGGGGCGTTGTGTCGGAATCGAACCGACTAAAACCACACGGTGTGCCGTACTGCGCCTTAAGTAGGAGGGATCCGGGAACAGCTTTTATTAAGACATCCGGACCCCCCCTAGCGCCTGCCCGCAAAAGCGCGGGCACCACCTCCGGGTAAAAACTTAAATCCTCTCAATTAGGCGACGTCCAGGCACACGCGGACGCCGCCTCCTCGCGGGGGGTCACTATAGCGGGTGGAGGGGAAAACCCGTCCCGTCCACCCGCGGCCACACTCAGGGCGGCATGAGGCGCTGGTATGCGCGCCTCCGCCGCCCGGTTCGCCGACGGCGAATTAGGTCCGAGTGGAGATCGTCCTCCCGGACCCTTTCCGCCGCCTCCTTCTGTGAGATGACGTCCTCACAGAAGGTCGCGACCGCGGTAAAATTCCTGTCGCTACCAGCCATGGAGCGTATGACAGCCGGTAGCGAGAGATCCCCTCCGATGACTGCAGTGAGGGCCCGACGCTGCGTCGCCCAGGCGGAGCAAACCGCCAGCGTGTGCTGGGCCGAGTCCTCACTACAGTCGCAGTGGTGACAGGCGGGACTCAGTTCCCTCCTAGCGACCCAGTGCAGGTACTTCCCGAAGCAGCCGTTCCCGGAAAGAACCTGCGTCAGTCGGAAGGAAAGGGTCCCGTGCTGCCGCCCTGCCCATTCGATGATGACCGGCTGGAGCGCCTCCACGGTGGCAAAGCCAGCACGTGCCTCCAGCCGGGACGACCAACGAGGTGGTGGCTCGGCGAGCGGCCTCACGCCATTCGCGTACCTCTTCGGGCGGGGGCCGACTGCCGCTTCCCGCCCGGAACTCAGCCGTTCGCCGATATACTTCGGCGAGCACTTCCGCCTCCAAATCCCACGGGGGTGTCCCGGCCAACGCGCACGCCGCCTCCGTCGACACGGTGCGGTATCGGTAGTTGGCACCGCATGAGTGATATCTACAGGTGTTATAAACATTTTTGATACCGATAACTATCTTAGTTTCTAAAAAAGAGTTGAGCTATCTACGAAATTAACCCTAACACCCTAGTGAAACAACGAAGTACCCACCTATCCCTTGTCGATCAATCCTGAAATCCCTCTGACCACTGATATACATATGTAGTCTTGTTGTTATATCTCCAAATATCCATTACGTGATCCAATTATAGTAGACTTATGTGTTTGACATCTGTGACAAATGAATGCAGACATTGTTTATTCTGTAGTGAATGAATGTCGCGTATCTTTTAGACAGTTAGTTAGGAAGGACAATCTTACCTAGATTGTTTAAAAAAAAAAGATAACTGTAAGTATCTTGTATCCTGTTTTTAACCCCCCACTCAAAAAGTAGGGGTGTTATAAATGTTTATCCCGGGTCACTTGCAATAGACCCACTTGTGACGGAACACCGTGTGGTTTTAGTCGGTTCGATTCCGACATACCACTTCACCGTTAGCTCCGGTGAGGTGATGACCCGAGGGGGTTTCCACAAGGGAAAAAAGGGTGTTAGAAGTGTAACATGTGTATATGTGTGTCTGTTTGGACAATATTACGCTTAGTCACTTCAACGTACTAAATACCGCTTTAAGTTTTACGCTATAAGTTTTTTTATCGTACTTTTCCAACAGAAGACAAGAGAAAAGAGAACAACATGATTTAATTATTTTTCTTTAAAAGCAGACTTGATGGAGAGCGTTTTTAGCTATAATTCAAGAAAATCTATTTAGTCGTTTGAAGGTTTTCATTTTTTGTGAGGCAACCTTAGTAGGGTTGCCACACGAAAAACGAGTAGTTCTAGCTAACCGTCGTCTTACTGAAACCCACCCTACAATCTTACCAGGATAGGGTGGATTTAAAATGAACCTAAAAAAGATATGAGTGTTAGCAAGTAAAAATTTGCCCTGACTTAGAAGTTACCACGTTTTTCGCAGGTCGGTGTGGTTTCACTTATAATCGAGTTTCATAATATTTATAAGAACATAAATTTTACTGCATTAATAAGTTCAAAAAGAAATGTAATGAGACCGTGAGCTTTAACTATAAAAAGGAAAGCTAGAGTAATAGAAACAGAGAGAAATACACCAAACTATTACATAAAATATTATCACTGCAGGAAATATTTAATGAAGGACTCACCGCACGAAGTATAAATTAACCAATGAACTAAAACATTTCCACAATGTGCTAATTACAACAAATTTTGTAAATGACGGTTCAGTGTATAACTGAACAACGATATAATTACTTAATACTAATTACTGTTTGAACTAGGCTTGGGTTTTGTTCGGTCATTGAAACAGGCATGAATAATTTCTGAAACATAACAATAAAACCCTTACCTTCTTTTCTGTTTCTCCTCGTTACATAAGATAGTAATCGAATAATGGTCGAATCGAATCTATGCGTTCTCATCACTACATATTATAAAACAAAGTCCCCCGCCGCGTCCATCTGTCTGTCTGTCAGTTCGCGATAAACTGAAAAACTACTGAACGGATTTTATGCGGTTTCCACTAATAGACAGAGTGATTCATAATGAAGGTTTAGGTGTATAATTTGTTAAGATTTTGTGTAAATTGATTGAAATATATTGATGATTGTTGAAGATGTCTCTGCTACCCGTTGCGAAGCCGGGGCGGGTTGCTAGTTCGAAACAAATTTCTGGATTTTTCACCTGATTTTATCTTTAAGAAAAGACAACACCCACATTTGGAATCATTCCTGTGACGCGGAGGACTTAAGAAATATTCATACAACGGACACATAAGACACCTAGATACGGAACAAGTATTTATAGATTATTTTTTGTGTCTTGTGGGAATTAAACCCCCAAAACATGGTAAGGCAACCACTCTAGCCATTGCGTCATCTATGTAGTCGATTTTTTTCTTTTTTTATGTTATATGGTAAATGATGGGCACTTGCAACTCAAGAGTCACAAGTGCGTTGCCGGTCTTTAAGGTGGTAGTAGGGAACAGTTGGAAGAGGGGGAGAGAGGGGAGGGAGAGAATGGTTCGGGCCTCCGGTAACCTCACTCACTCGGCGAAAAGCAATGCAATCGTGGCTTCGCTGCCGGTTTTCTGTGAGGCCGTGGTATCACTCCGGTCGAGCCGGCTCATACGTGCCTAAGCATGGCTCTCCCAGGATACGACTTACTTATTACTGGGTGTCAGTTCTAAAAAAAGACCTCATTTAAAGACAATTTCCTTGACAGTGAATTGGTCCTAAGTTTCTATTTTTCACCAATTTCGCTCTGTGCTTGTCTGCAACCTTGGTAGTTTATAAATTTACAAAATAATTCTTTCAAAAAAAAAAACCGACTTCAACAAAAAAAACTATTCCATAAAAGACTTATATATGGTTTTCTCATGGATTCCATTGTCAGAACTGGACCAAATTGAAATGGGACTACACGAGAAGCACCAGCTTTCAAATTAAAAAAAGAATCATCAAAATCGGTTCACCCAGTCGAAAGTTCTGAGGTAACAAACAAAAAAAAAAAGTTGAATTAAGAACCTCCTCCTTTTTTGAAGTCGGTTAAAAAAATGCTACTGGTTGATAAAACAGACTATAAAGATACAACACAAATGTTCTTAAAAAGAAAACTTTAAAGTGTTAATATGCTACACTGAGCGTATTCTCTCTGTTCCTTTATATTTGCGAATGTTTTAATTAAATAAAAGAAACAGCAATATGCTGTATTTTAGTTTCAACGAAGTGATTTTTGTCACAAAGAAAAAACCTTGAATTTAAACAAAGGAATACAATGTGACAAACCAGCAGATACTTTGAAAGTCTATTCATAATGCTGTTCAAATTACTCATGGTGAGTTGAGTTTTATCTTATTCATACATTATTTCTTATAATGTATATATATTGTAAAGATTGGGGGGTAGTGCGGTTCCCGAGTTCGGGGATTGCTAATGAGAGGAGGTTAATTAAAAGATTAAACAAGCACGTATGGCGTTATAATAAATGTTAAGCTTTTAACACATTTAACAATTATCAAACAAATCCTTCAATATCTTCAACAAATCAACACTTCTTTAGTAGACTCCGAAGTGACTCTTCTCTTCCCTGTTTTTTCAATATTCAAAATAGCACGATTATTTTTAATTCGAGTATAGGGCTATCAGCCAAGACCTCCGTGCCTTATGAAAGAGTTTTCGTTCCAATAGAAGGAGGTTGCAAGCGGCGCAGGAGGTCTCGTCACCACAACATCAATATGTCATGAAATAAAGACGTCTGTATCTTAATTGAGGGTTCGAATCCTACCCAGCCGCCACATATCAGTAAGTTTAAGGGGTATTGGTAATGGTATTGGTGTAGGGCTCTGTTTCCGCATTTAGACTCATAGACGGTCCATTAAGCGTTCAGATAGGCTGCCTATTTGAGCCAGCCTAGCTCCTTCTAGAAGCACAGAAGCCTCCTGGGGCGTTCGCAGGCTTCTAGGAGCGATCTCGCACCCGCCAGAATACTTGCCCGTTGTGTGGCCACTTCCTCGCACTCCAGGATGACGTGGGCGGCTGTTTCCTCCGCGTTGAGACATCCTCTGCATAGAGGACTGTCTGTCACGCTGATGGTGAATAGGTGCCGGTTTAGGGCTAGGTGGCCCGTAATTGTTCCTGTCTACTACAACTATTCTGATGTCTAGTCGGTTAAGACTGAGCAGCCTGCAAGTTAAACGTAGTGAGACCTCTGTCAGCACCAGTTTAGACTGCCTGCAGCCCTGTGTGTCAGCCCAGCGACCGTTATGCGCTTCCCGAGTCCGTTGCCTTACCCATGAGCGAAGTTGAGTGAAGGGAAGTGGCAGTAGTATAGTTGGACCTGCCACTGACGTTACAGATCCCTTCCTTGCCAGCTCATCGGCAGCGTCATTTCCGAATGAATAACTATGCCCTTTGATCCATTGCAGAATTACCCCATTAGCAGAGGCTAAACGCTCTAGCGTCTGGTGGCATTCATAAATAAGACCGGAGTTCATCGTGTTTCCCTCCAGGGCTCTTAAAACGGCCATACTGTCTGACAGTATTGTAGTAATAGATGTTGTACTCCTTTATGCATTTTGACATGACCGCAGTTGCGGCGTAGGTTATTGTAACACACTCGCATTGAAATATGGAACTGTGTTGACCAAGTGCCAGTGATATTTTTATATTTATATCTTGTGAGAAAACTCCGTCTCCAGTCCCTGACCCCATCTAAGTTACTAAGTTTAAGTGGTTAGTAAGAATACTAGAAATGTATGACCCACGTTAAGTCTTCTCTATATAAAAATCCGTGATGTTTTTATAATATATTGATTATCTGTTCTATGTAAGTCTTAGTTCATAATAATATGACTTTTTCCTGATCTCATTAATCGTAGTATATATCACAAGCGGAGGTTAAAATTGGACCCAAATCTGTCAACAATAGGTGAACTCATCAGGAGTACAGTCAAAGCGAAATATCTTTATTTAATACAATGGTTCAAAAACGATTTTTTTTTACTTTAAAATTGGTTACTTTATCGAAAGTAAAACAAATAATACATAAAAAAAATACCGTGTTGCAAATAGGTAAGATCGCTATATGCCGCAGGGAGAGGAGTGGGGGGAAATGATTAGTAATTTCCGGTAATCTCACTCACTCGTCGAAAAGAAATGCAAACATTGCTTTACTGCCGGTTTTCTGCGAGGCAGTAGTTGAGCCTAAAGACTATAGACTTTAGGCTTAGTTCAAGAGATTATCATAACGACATATAACATTTGTAGATAACTTAGACGAGAAATAACATAATTGACAACAGTGACACATCTTGCTAGACAGCAAAAGATCATTACGTGCTAACGAGAGAAATCGTTGGACACACAGTGTTGGTGCCGAAGAGTATAAACATCTCACTCTGCAAAGACAAAAAATAGGCAACAAAATAGGTGATATGATATTATTATTAATAATCAGACAATGTGATAAATAACGAGGTTTGTATAACTATTCATCACATAGTCCGATTTGACATTTCATTATTCATATTGCCCGGGCATTATAAATATTGCAATTTTTAATCACTTGGTCCTTAACATATGTGTATATATACCTTTTTTTATGTGTGAAAAGCCGTCACCGGGGCCAAACGGCGAGGTGGTATGTCGGACACGAACCGACTAAAACCACACAGTGTTCCGTCATCGGGTCTTATAGCCGGGGCATCAGGTGTACCCTAGAAAGAAAATCCCTGTGAACCCCGGCAGACTTGACTGCCTGTTAAACCAGGCGACCCCACTATGAGGTGCAGATATATATTTCTAAAGTTATTAAACTACACCAACGGGATACACCACATAACGAATTTTTTTATTCACAGAAACGTAAAATATGATAACATCGTGCACAATCACCTCTAAAAATCCCTATCTGTACTTGACAACTCTATTTACCACAATAGTGGGAAGTTAACAAGCTCTTTTCCCCGAAATACGTACTATAATAAACGTCCATCGTTAATGTTGCCATCATTTTGTTATCCTTCAAAATATGGCTCCAGTTACCTCGTCAACTATGACACTGCAGCGAAATTTGTTCCATATATGTAATGCTCCAAAGTTGAATTTCGTTTAAATTGTTATTTAAACGCAAAAATATGGCACTAGCAATGCCATACAATTATAAACTTTATAGGGGTATAAATAAGGTTGTGTAAGTGAGTCGGTGAAGAGATACTACCGAAATCACGACCATCATTACTGCTTTGCTGAAGTCCTTTTTGATTCGTTTTTGTTTGTTGCATTTATGTATTCTACTGGAAGTCTAGCAAAAAAGAAATTCTTTCTAGAGTTATAGAGTTTATAATGAGGATTTATTTTCCTTCGGTTTTGTAGATATTAAAGGGTTGTAGTTTTACAGAGTGAAATGGCAAATGAAATTTTAGTAACTATAGTTTATTACAACGTAAGTAAATCTTAAGGACACAGTCGGGTTTCTCGGGGATTTCCTTCCTAGAGCATACTCGAGTCCCTCACAAGACCCGCTTGTGACGGTACACCGTGTCGTTTTAATCGGTTCGATTCCGACATACCACTTCACTGCTAGCCCCGGTGATGTGATGACCCATGCGTTTCTACACGATAAACAAAGGGTTATTCGTTACACGGTTCTTTCGCGCATCTGCGGTAGAACCGAGCCGAGTTATCAATTATTTTAAACTTCCATTATCTCCTAAGCTATGCGTCCAAATAACATGCTATAAAGGGCAAAGTTTATCTTCTAATAATCTATCTAAAATAACTTATTGGGGCTTATGTATAAAGATAGGCATAATGGGCTTCGTGATTTTTTTTTAGATGTATTGAGAATCAATATTTTTGTAGATCATTTTATTTACGTATCACTCTCCATTACGCCAGCGTACCGGAGTGATTTTTCTGCAGACTTTCTTTAAAAAAAACAATATTTAAGGCTACCTGAGAGTTGTAACCTAATGCTAGATGGACTCATAAATCTGGCCATCAATAAAAAAAGAACTTTACAAATACCTCTGGTAGTTCCACAGGTAAGCCCGTTAAAACCAACAAACAAACAGAAAACTCTTCAGCTTTACTATATTAGCATAGATTACAGTACATGAGACCAGTATTTTCTTTCTGGGTGATAGATGTATCCTTCTCTGTATCCCTAGCAAGGTGTATGCAAAATTTCATGATGATTTGATGCACGGCAGCGCATAAAATATGAACGAGTCAGTATCATATGCGATTGCAGTGATGTCGTTTCCCGTATACCGTATGTTTGTATGTTGTTCATCTGGATACAATTTATCTGTGAGAACAATAATTTAAGCATGTGCATACGACTGTATGTGTAAGTAAGTACTCACACACACAGAGCAACAAATTTCGCATTTGTAATATTAAAAAGATTATTAGGATGTCATGTTAATCCAGAATGTAATCTATCTGAATGCTAAATTTTATACAAAGCCGGTCACTGGACTAGTGTGATTGATTATTATCTTTAAAAACATAATGTTTTATTATTATAAGGATACATAAAATACTAACTTTTAAACTTTCGCGTCCCATGATATATTATTTGCGTGTTTACGGGAATTAACGCGCGAATAAATGCACAGTCGGGTGAACACCAAAATAGGGACACATCGGTTTGCTTACAGAATAGGGACAGTATAGTATGTGACGGTACATGGCGTGAAAGTGGGGGTGGATGAAAAACTTTCTACCTCACGATCTCGATGACGGCGGGCGTGCACAGCTGAGCCAGTCAGCCTGTGACCACGGCCAGTGCAACCTGGTCGAAACGTCAGGCAATTCAGAGGAATGTAATACCTATTCGTGATCGCGTTAATTCCCGTAAACACGTAAATAATAAATAAAATACTGCTAACAATAAGTATCTCTTTATCAATCTCGTAAGTTGTAGAGAGTAGACATCTATATGTCTACTCTCTACAACTTACGAGATGTTTCGAAAAGAACAACAAATCTACACACTTTCTATGACGGAGCATTATGTTACATTGTCCTTACATTTATCTTTTACATATAAGCATAAGAAGTTATACCCAAAACATGTAGATAAATCCATGTTAAAAAGATCCTGTTCTTCTTCTTCATGAGGAAGGCCTCATGAATTACTCTGCCTACTAGTGAAAACCGCATGAAAATCCGTTCAGTAGTTTTTCAGTTTATCGCGAACAGACAGACAGACCGCGGCGGGAGACTTTGTTTTATAATATGTAGTGACAAGTTAATACCTGAACCAATTCCTTAGAAAGCGTACACCACTTTTGACTTATTTATTAACTTAAATTAGTGCAGCTAAACAAACATGAATGAATTAAAGTTAATAATTAGTTTTCACCTCAAACAAAGTTTAGAATAAGGCTATGAATATTTTATAACATACATCACGACTTCTTTTCCAAGCAGCATAAGCAGAAGTATACCTAACACTCTTTAATTTTGAAAATTACATTTAGGTTTTTAGAAGTCACAGACGCAACGGTATCGGTATGGTACTTTAAGTTAAAAAAAAAAGTGTGTGTGTACTTATGTACGCACGTAAGAAATTATACTTATGTCTAATTAAATAAAGTTTATTTAAATATCATAATAAATAATACATCCCGTCAACTAACCTCAAATTCTACAAACGTACTCAAAGTAATATGTAAAAAAAAATTATTACTTATAATCACAGTAAATTATCATAAACTAGCGACCCGCCCCGGCTTCGCACGGGTGCAATGATGATACTAAATATACTACAGAATGTCTTTATATACAACGTTCACAGCTTTTTTGTCATTAGACAATACAAATATTTTTTCTTCAGAGGTTGAAAGAGCGACATATATTATTAATGGTCATTGCAAAAGATATCTTTATCGGAAATTGTCCGGCCCTCTGGCCGTTACCGCTGCAACGGCTATGTCCCTGCATTTTAAATCTGTAATATCTTTGAAAATTTTTATTGAAATTACATGCTGTAAAGGGCCATTCTGATCTATATTAAATGCACAATGTATTTAAGATACTTAATTGGATAAGGATTAATGCTGTATTGCTTAAAATCGCTTCGTAAATAAGCCATTATTTCTCGTAAAAAGTAAAAGGTAAAAAATGGTTATTGTGGGTTATCCATAAGAGATAGTTGACTTATACTATCGCGGAATTTTTTGTAAACCTTTTTAAGGTGTACAATACTGTGGTACAGCATTTTGATCTATCTCGTAGGGTTCAACCAGCGTTTGCAATGTAAACGCAAAAAAAATGTGTTTATTTAAGACATCACATTAGAAACCTCTAAAGTTATCAGTGTTTTTCAACTATATTGTGCATGTATTATACATATAAACCTTCCTCTTAAATCACTCTATCTATTAAAAAAAACCGCATCAAATTCCGTTGCGTAGTTTTAAAAATCTAAGCATACATAAGGACAGACGGACAGCAGGAAGCGACTTTGTTTTATACTATGTAGTGATAATACATACCGTCAAATAACCTCAAATTCTACAAACGTACTCAAAGTAATATGTAAAAACCATTTTTTGCAACTTTCGTAAAGTTGGTAACTTTTTTGAAAACTAAAATGTTGACTAGCTAACTTCAGGGTGTCTGTTTTTCATGACAGTATGCGCGCACATCGTTAAAATTTACTCTCATCATTCAATAACAACATTCCCGTTACGATCAACAACACACAACTTTTGACTTATTAAGAAACTTTAATTTGTGCAGCTAAACAAACGAGGAATAAAATTAAAAACTAGTTTTCAACTTCAATAAAGATTAGAATAACGCAATGAATATATTATAACACACAACATGACTTCATTTTGTGCATAGCAATAGAAGTAAAACAGTCTTTCATTTTGAAAAGAATAATAATTACGTAGATTTTTTTTTTTGTGGTATAGGGGGCCAAACCAGCAGACGGGTCACCTGATGGTAAATGACTACCGCCGCCCATGGGCACCTGTAACTCAAGAGTCACAAGTGCGTTGCCGGCCCTTAAGGTGGAAGTAGGGGAAGAGGGGTAGAGAGAGGAAGAGCGGGAAGACGGGAGAGGGGGATTAGAGGGGAGGAGAGGGGGGGGGAAGGACAGGAATAGGGGAGAGGGAAGGGTTAGGGCCTCCGGTAACCTCACTCACGCGGCGAAAAGCAATGCAAGCATTGTTTCACTACCGGTTTTCTGTGAGGCCGTGGTATCGAGCGGAGTCGAGCCGGCCCATACGTGTCGAAGCATGGCTCTCCCACTACAACTTTACTCACTTTTATTTTCCTTAAAACTTTTTTCGGACTATTATTAACATGTAAAACAAAAAATTAGCTAAATCTGTTCCGTCGTTCACAAGTTACCAACGAATAGCATTTATTTAATTTTGATTTAAACAAATCTATATATTAATACGTGCAGCGAAAACTTTGGATCCCTTTTCACGAAACTTGGGCGGACGGAGGAGTATGAAATTTCGCACACTTATAGTTTATACAGAGAAGAAGTGACGAATGCTAAAATTTTTGAACAATATTTGCTACAAAGTTAAAAAAAATGCAAAAACGGGTACAGACAGCTATGAGTGTCCAGTATATATTTTGACCTGTCATGGTACAAAAGTCTATACAATGATAGGTCAAGTAATATTGGCCAATGAAATAAACCATGGTCGAAATTCGACCACCACGCGATCTCTAGTATTGATAAATGTATAATATACACTATACAAATACATGTAACGTACAGATTTTTGCATTTATAAACTTGTCTAATGCGTTTTTATTACACTCTCAATACTTTGTACATTAAAATAACAATGTACGTTTACATTTACATTTTACATAGTGTTATTTAATTATAAATAATAATAATAATAGGTATGCTATTAGTTCATAATAGCCCGGTGTCATAACAGAACAAAGGTACGAATATTTTATTCAAAGCGCTCTCATTAAACCAACGTAATTATTCGTAACATTGTAATAAGAGCGGTCCCTTTATATAACTACAAGCCTAAAGCACCCTAGAACGAAATAACGTGCATTTATGACGTGTGTTAAAGACAGGCGGACCCATATTTTGTTGCATTAGGAAGAGCTTACAATAGGACGAAAACAACACTCGTACAGATTTAAAAAAACATAACATATAAAATAAATTATGACCATATTATAAATTAATGTGAATGTGAGTTTGTTTTCAACCGTAGGCTACAGCCACTCCGCTCTGTAGGTATGAAGCTACAAGTACATGGCGGCATCGACGGGTCGAACTAACTCAGTAGAGTGCTGCGCGCCGGCAAGGTCGCAAGTTATTTCGATACTCACTCACGCGCCGCATGGCGTCATCCGATAGATATTACTTAACTATAATTAAGGCAAAAGCATATGGCATCGCATTCGGCTGCTTAAATAATAACAAGGATCCGAAACTCGCGTTTTTACACTTCTAAAGGAAATCCGAGAGGCAAAAAAATGCAAACAGCGTCAGAAGTGATAAAAGTTAAGCGGTCGATAGACAGAGATAGAGGCAACTTCTAGGTGAATATATTTAACTGTACGTGATTAGGACCCTGTGACCTGAATTGCACTCTATTATGTCGGAAAAATAGTCGCTATTCATACAAATGATTTTACTCAGTGGAACTTCAGTGTAACTATACCATACTAGAATATTATGCATGTTGTGATTACGTTAATAAATAATACCCTTTATTATTGTACGTGATATTTTATAACTTAAAAATCATTTTATTCAAACTGAGATTTTGTATGTCTCAGTTTAGTAGAATACCTTGTTAAATCTAGTGTACAACCTCTCTTACGGTCTCCGGGAAGGGTTGCGGCAAACGGTATGTTCTAATGACGGGAAGCGTGTACCCGTTTCCGTTAACAGATAGCGTAATGATACTCTGTGGGGATGAATAAAAAAAAAGAAAAGATGAATGCGACGAAACATATTTTTTAACTTTTGTTGAGTCAGCGTTATTATTAGCAAGATAGAATGTTTGTGCTGTTGAACTTTTAGATTCTTGGTACAATTTTTAATGTAGTTTTGATTGAAATTTATTTAATTTTTATTTACGTCTCTGATAGCGGTTGGTATCATAAGTCATTATATGATTATCACCAAACGCTTTTTTTAATTAATTCTGATACATACACAAGTAAAATCTATGAAAAATAATTACCGTGACGAAATATTTATAGTTGTTAAAGACACACACGACCGCTGGGAGCCTTCATTACTTCATTATTTTTTTATGAGTCACTTTTTTGTAAACTTGTATTCTTTATTATTGTATCCACACTATAAGTATGCATGCAGTGTTTGCTTGTAATTGAATGTAACTTTTGTACTAATAACTGTTATGCAATGATAGAAATGTGATTGTATTATTGTTACATTTGTTAGTAAACCAATGTAAATAAATAAATCAATAAATAAATAAAATTACGGGGTTTAGCAACCTACCATATCGGTTTCAAAATGAGCTGTATTTTGGATGTTCTAAAAAATAATTATGAGTATGTAGTCGGAGTACATTAAATATTTTAAACTGTAACTAGTAAAATTATTTTTTTACTATTATATTCGTTTATTAACCGAATTCAAAAAAGGAGGAGGTTCTCAATTCGACTGTATTTTTTTTGTGTTTCTTACCTCAAAAATTTCGACTGGGAGAACCGATTTTAATGATTCTCTTTTTATTTGAAAGCTGGTGCTTCCCGTGTAGTCCCAATTTGGTCCATTTCTGACAATAGCATCCATGAGAAAACCATATAAGTCTTTTATGGAATAGTTTTTTTTAAGTTGGTTTGTTTTTTAAAGAATTATGTGTACAACATATGACCGACCACGGCTTAATGTGCCAAAAAGCACAATTATCAATTTTCCTCACATCGGTGATCATAATATTCACATAGCAACTGCAACTCAATTATGCATTATAGAGCCAGGCAGTTTCCAAAATTTTAATTACGCCAGCTCTCCGCAGGAACCAAGCGTTAATTATTCAACAATGCGACGCCCGCTGGCAATTGTTTTTTGTGGATTGCTATTATATTGCATAATATCGGTAGTTTTAATTTATGACGCTAGCAGTATGCTGTTGTTGGGGGGCTGAAATGAGTTGTTGGTACTTATGATAAGTTGATTGAAATTTTGATTTACTGTGGACAAAAATACAGAAAGTCAGATTTTTTATACAACCTATTCATAAAACAAGCAGCGGCCCGCTTGGAATTAATTGTGTCACTTGTGCGATTTCACAAATGAGCAGAAAAATAACACTAGGACATAAAATGCAGTGTTTTAGTACAGGAAATGTTTTTGTTTGGCTCAATTCAAGCAGATACCAGCTGTGCACATTTTTTTTTTGAATTACAACAAAATATCGAGACAGTATTTAATTTAAACAAACTTATTTTAACAAAAACTTTGATATTAGTAATTATTAATTAAAATATAAAATTAATTACAATATTGACGATAACACATATTGACTGGTCTGTTGGCCTCGTGGTTAGTGACCCTGACTGCTGAGCTGAGTTTGTGGGTTCGATTCCCATCCAGGACAAACAATTGTGTGATGAGTATGATCATTTATTCTGTGTTTGGGTGTAATTTATCTATAATACCTATGTATGTGTGTTTATCAGCATTCTGGCTACCATAGTACAGGCTCTGCCAAGTGTGAGGTGTGTGAAGTTATTACTATTATTATCGATTTAAAAAAAAAATTGCCATCTGCACTTTTCTTTATAAACTTTAATTATTCCAAATCTCACATTTCTAAGAGCGCGAAATCTGCTTAAAAATGTGCAAAGAATTCTCTCAACTTATTAATAAATAGAAGATAATTATAGTTTTTTTTGACACCAAATGACATAACTTACATAGTACAGAAAGCAATTATAAATCATTGAAAGATTGTCAGTATGTTCTAAGAGACCAGATACTGATCCCCTCACTAGGCTAAAGCCTGTATTTAGGGAAACAGTGTTCAGCCGTAGTCATCTATATTATTAATATTATAAAGCCAAAGAGTTTGTTTGCGCTAATCTCAAGAACTACTGGTCTGAATTAAAGAATTGATTTGGTGTTGGATAGCCCATTTATCGAGCAAGGCTGTAGGCTATATAACATCACGCTACGACCAATAGGGGCGGAGTATCAATGAAAAATATTGCAAAAACGGGGAAAATTTACAAACGCAGATAAAGTTGCGCGGGTCAGCTAGTAAAATATATACTGAAGATGATAGGCATAAAACAGTATGGGGGTAGCGGGTTGGGCTGACCGTTACTCCAGCACAAGCAGGCATGAGACGGTGGCGCGACGAGTTCCGCGCGCGCCTCTCTTATCTGGAGGGGGGTAGGGCCCCCCTATTGCACGGTGTGGTCGTCTAGTGATCAGGAGGCCAAAGTCTGCAGGGATTCTTGTAAGCTTCCTTAATAGGGTATCCCGGGTCCCCTGCCATAGACTGACTTGTGACGGAACACCGTGTGGTTTTAGTCGGTTCGAGTCCGACATACCACTTCACCCTCGGTGAGGTGATGACCCGTGGGGTTCCCATACGATAAAAAAAAAGGCATAAAACACTGTAACAATTTCAGAAAAAAAAACCAGTGACCAGACCTTTTTGTAACACAGTGTTTCTTTGTAAACAAGCTCCTTAATACAGAAGTTTATTTTAAAGGAACTTCAATTTTCTTTTTTCTGTTTTATTTCTTGAAACATATTTTTAGACTATAGTGCAGCTTTATGGAATAAGTTATGTCCTGAAAAACAAAGAGGGATTTCGCCCACCAGGATAGATAAATTTATTAGAGACTGCAGCCCAAAGTTTATTTTAGGTACTTTTTACGTAAATATTAAGTCGGTAAGTTTTATTTAGGTCACAATAATATATTTTTCAACAATGCAAGCATATAGCAAAATAAACTATCCTATCTCTCAAGTCGGCCAAACTGCACACATTGTGCCACATTTTATTTATTATTTATTTTTAAACTACCTGCAAATACATATGCATAAGGCGGACTTAATGCCGTAGGCATTTTCTACCAGTCAACTTTTGGGTGATGCAGAGATGTGTGTGGCAAGTGTGTATTTAAAAGTCATGAGATAAAAATATATAGTGAATGGGTTACATAAATAAGTTTCTTTTATAATGTACTACCTATAATATACTACATATACATAAAGTTATAACATATATACAAATAAAGAATAAAGACACTTGTGAAGCATTATTCCAATGATTCCTCCAGTAAATCTCTGTAGAGCTTTACTTTAACCTTAAAAGAGAAGCGGTTAGTGGACATCCTGACATCTTGGTTCATCGCGAACAAATAAGGTGACACGTAATTTTATAAATGTAGTTGTATCTTTATATTATATATATATTTCTTCTGGGCGTGTGTATGTTCTGAACTCCTTCTAAACGGCTGGACCGATTTTAATGATTTTTTTTGTATTCAGGTGGATTCGAGAATGGTTTAGATTTACAATTGGACCCGGTAGATGGCGCTGCGAATGTAAATAGACAATTGCGATAGGTAAATGATAAAACTTCTTTTAAAACTTTGGTGAAAATTAATGAACTTCAATAATAGCAATTATATATTTTATTATCTGTTTAATGAAAAAACAATTTTTTTCATAATCAGCTCAGCTGCATGATGTGATGATTCCTAAACGCAAATACCTGATAAAGTTATGAAAAGTAAACAGAAACACTTTTCGTTCCTACAATTTTCGAGGGTTTCGCTCAATTTCAGCAGAATCCTATCACCAGATCCTATCTAACAAAAAAAGAATCATCAAAATCGAATCGATACATAAAAAAATATATAAATACGGTCGAATTGAGAACCTCCTTTTTTTCGTCGCTTAATAAATCACTCAAAACAAAAACGGAGCCTTGCGTTTCAACAAAATCAATCGCTACATGAATATATTTGAAAAAAAAACAAATGGTGAAAAAAAATAACATTCCATATTTAAAACTGACAAGTCTAAATTGGAAGTGATTTGTTTTTTTTTTTTGGTTGAACGCTACTTTATGAAAGTTTTAGCACAGAATACATAATACTAGTATTAGTCGGATTCCTTTAACAATTCTTTTCCCCTAATTCTTATGGAAGGCTATAGAGGGTATTTAACTGCACGCTACGTTCTTTAGGAGCAGAACAGTGACTACCAACGCGGGTGAAGTACCTACTATTAATTAAATTTTCAGACAGAATATTATAGTGCTATAGGCCAACGCAATGCGTAAATATTTTATGCTTGCATCGTATTTTTAATACTTTCATATCTATATTGTGATATCCGTGAATCTATATAAATAAATAAAATTGAAGTGTATGTTTGTAATGTCATAATAACAGTAGTTTAATAAATTCATCTGAATGTTTACAAGGTCCAAATACCAAAAAAAACTATTTTTAAAATCCGCCGAATCTCCGGAACGGATGAGCTGATTTCCACAGGGCTTTCACCGGTAGATAACTGGTGCTATAAGGAGTAGCTTAGGCTACTTTTATTTTGGAAAAAGAATTAGGGTTCCGCCCAAAATTTATAAATATGTCGCGCGGGGAACAGTTAATTTACAATAAAATACCACAACGAGACATTTATCTTATTATATTAGTGATGTTTGTAGTTTCAAAAACAATGTTTAAAAACTGAATATTATTATCACTTCTAAAAACCGCGTTTTATGTAGGTGTACAATGAATGGGACTTCAGATATGATATAAAATTCTACCAACAGAATGGAGGCATGAACTAGTAAGAAAATAAAACAAAAGGGCAGTGTAACAAAGATATCCTTTTGCCAGGCCTATTCATGCTGCAGTCCCAATTTCAATTTATTCAAATATAGAATATATTATTGAGTTTATGGAGAAGGCTATAGGCGCATAATAGCAATCAATCTGTGAAAACCAACAGATAAGGAACATTTTTACTCCTTTGTATTTTGAAATCCAAAGATTAATAAAGAATGTTCTTTATTTGAAACTATTGTCTAATTTTGAATGTAGGTACTTATTTCCCATAGAGACTTTTGCTAATGTTCATGACATCTTAATCTAAATGTTTTACTCGAAAAGAGTTCGGAACTTAAAAAAATAAAGTTTAAAAGCCTAATTTTATAACTCATAAAGAATTGTCTTATGTTCCAAATAGACGATAAATATCGCTGCGTTTTTCTGTGGTCTGTGTTTTCCACTACAGTGTGAACTAGGACTTGAAATTTGAATTTAGAACTATTTTTGTAGCACTAGAAATATGTAAAAGGTACGCCTAAAACTAAAAACTAAAACTAACAGACATTGACGTAGTAGACGTATTAAAGTTTATTTAAGAGTGTCAGACATTAGTCGACAAATAAATTGCTTATTTCGATATCGACATATGTTATCTACTTGTTTAAATTTGAAATAAGACCTTGTTTCAAAGTGTACAAGGTATACATTTTGTATGAAGAAAATTTAGTCAATTATAGTCAAGAGAGTAATACAACAGAATTGACACCATTATTAGGTTGGTTAGTCTAGTTTAATACGTTTTTGCGTTCGTAAGTGTTAGATAAGAACAGCATATCTGGTCGAATGTATAGCTATGAGTAAGTTTGTATAGAGGTCCGAGAGCCATGCTTCGGCACGTATGGGCTGACTCGACCGGAGTGATACCACTGCCTCACAGAAAACTGGCAGTGAAGCAATGACCACTGCCTCACAGAAAACTGGCAGTGAAGCAATGATTGCATTGCTTTTCGCCGAGTAAGTGAGGTTACCCGAGGCCGTAACCCCCTCCCCCCTATTCCTCCCTTCCCCTACTCCCACCTTAAAGGCCGGCAACGCACTTGTGACATTTGAGTTGCAGGTGCCCATGGGCGACGGTAGTCATTTACCATCAAGTGACCCGTCTGCTCGTTTGCCCCCTATACCATAAAAAAGCCCTCCATTACCACTACTACTTATTGATGATAATTTCATTTTGTGGCGACTTTCACAAATGAACTATGTAGCAACTACTAACCCTGCATTTAGCAATGCAAGTTCTCGCGTCGATTAGTAGGTATATATAATTATATTATACAACATCCACACAGCAACCACAAAAGCATGAACACCTAACCCGGTCGGAGGATCCTCCCTGTGTAGGAGTAACGCGACAACGGTTACCCCAAAATTTTATAACTATTCTTAAAAACTAAAGCTATAGATACAAACAGCGAAATAAACAATGACATATAGAACAATGAACACGTACAGCAAAAAGGCGATAGAAACGTTATATAAACCAAGTTTATATATCAGTAGTGCAATCCGAACGACACAACCGTAAATCGTGAGCTGTGACACACCAAGATCAGTAATCCACGAAACTGAGGACGCGTAGCGTTGATTAACCACAGAGGCACATAGACTAAAGTAACAAGCAGAACATACAACTAATTTTTCCAGTTTCACGTTAATAAACTCTTATGGAAATAAAATCAGTATGTAATTTTTTACCAACACACGTGGCCCCTTGACCTACAACCCTCGGTCCTTTAAAAGGGCATGAAAAAGCATGTTTCGAGGTCATCAATCCGAGGAACACATTTTTGGTATTCAAATTCAAATTCAATTAAGACACTAAGTGACATTTATGAATGTTAAATTGAAGCTACTATTAAAAACCATAGATCGACGCAAACAGCCGCCACAGCATGTACTGGATTGTCGAGGGAAATTAGGTGAAAACACCAAAATCAGCCTGCTTGTGTCGATAGTTGCAAGTAATTAAGACTTATTGTTCGTATCCATAAAGGTGACCTTTAACCTGGCTTACCATCAGGTGGGTTGAAGTCATATTGACGAGCAACAAAAAAACACTCTAAATTCTCTCTACAGAAGAAAAAGGGCACAGCAGATTGTTATTCGAATTTCGGGTACTAACTTAGGTGCCATAAAATATTCGGCCTTTCGAAATAAAAATAGAAAGAGCATTACTAGAGTGTTGCATCTTAGCTGGAGTGTGAGGTTATGATAACTTCATTGGGGGAAAATGAGGCCGAAATGCTTTTGAGCCTAGTGGAGTTACGAAGTACCATCACCGGTGAATACCAAATTAGGTGATAAAAATAAAATACTTAAATAATTTTAGTTCTATAGTAATAATATCTAAAAAATGTCAAAGATTTACTACGATGCGTTCATCTTCAGAGATTTGTTATTCAGTAGTGTAACGATTATTTGAATATGCTCCAGAAATACTTGGAAATTTTTGTATGATACAGTCTTTTCTGTAGCACTCTTTTATATCTCCTTATTTCACAAAGTTTCAAAATAAAGAAAGTCTTTCGTACACAAATACATAACCAGTATTACGTAAACCACCCCACGAAACTACTTCTACATTCAAGATCCTACTCAAACTTTTACATCAGTATGAGAATTAAAATTTAAACTCACAAGTTGGTAGTGCCAGAATACTTCCCTGGAGAACACAAATTATCTAAGTTCTCAGAACAAAATCATAAACGTAAGTGTGTTTAAAATTGCAACTTAATGTTACCCCAGACAATAGTGAACATTCTCTGAATATGTAAGAATTACTTTCTGCTTAATTTTTTCAAGTTCTCATAGATTTGTTTAAAGTTGTGCTGATACTATGTCGAGATTTATTTTTAGTATTTATTCGTAGCTGAGCTAATGTGAGCATTATTCCATTTTGTTGAAATACGTACTTTTTATGATGTGTGAACTTAAATTTACTCTGGCGTTCATTGACTGTTTTGAAGGTATACTTCTTTTGGCGTGTTAGGGAAAATTATGAGAGTAAATTTTTACGACGTGCGCGCACACCGTCACAAAAAATCAACACCCTGAAGTTAGCTAGTACAACATTTACAATACAACATTTTAGTTTTTCAAAAAAAGTTACCAACTTCACGATAGTGATAAAAATGGTTTTTACATATTACTTTGAGTACGTTTGTAGAATTTGAGGTTAGTTGACGGCATGTATTATTCATGATAATTTACTGTGATTATAAGTAATAAAAATGGTTTTTACATATTACTTTGAGTACGTTTGTAGAATTTGAGGTTAGTTGACGGCATGTATTATTCATGATAATTTACTGTGATTATAAGTTATAAAAATGGTTTTTACATATTACTTTGAATACGTTTCTAGAATTTGAAGTTAGTTGACGGTATGTATTATTTATTATAATATTTAAATAAACTTCATTTACCTAGATAGAAAAGTATAACTTCTTACGTGCGCACATAAGTACACATACACTTTTTTTTCTAAAAGTATTTAAGACTTACCAACAGGGATACTGAATGCATGTACCTCAACAATCGCATTACATATGCGACTAAGCTGGCGCCTGGGTTGATCCAACTGCACCAACGCAACATATAAACTGAGCGTTATTTAGTTCTGAACGTTCCTTTTCTGAAGAAATTACTAACAACTCTTGCTCTTACCTTTTTCTTCTTCTTATATACCTCTCTAATTAATTAAGGTTGGCTGTCAGTTCTGTATATTTGGCCTTCTCTTTAGCGAGGTCAAAAAGTTCGGCTGCACTCTATACCCGTCCATTCACGAATATTTCGCAACCATGACTTCTTTCTACGACCAGGTGTCCTCTTTTTGGCAACTATTCCTTTCTTAATTAGTTGCCGAAGCTCGTATCTGTCATGCCTGATCACGTGGCCTAGATATTCAACTTTGCGCTGTTTGATGGTCTGCAAAAGCTTGCGATTCTGGCCGACTCGTCGTAGAACTTCCTCATCTGTGATTTTTTGTTACCGGAGGTTCGCAAAAAGCTTGGACTCATGATAGTTGTTATATCAGTAAAATCGATCAAGGAAAGAGAGGGAAAAACTGATGGTGAAACCGTACACACATCAGACATAAGACTGCGGTTAACCATTACTAGCAGGGTGGTGGTGTATTTATGCTCTTGAGTTTTGAGAGGGATGCCAAGTTTTTTGTAGGCGGTACGAGTCTGCTAGCACGAGTGACACTACTGCTGTTGTCATTTTTTATAAGCACAGGTAAACACTTATCATTTGGCTTAGCTTGTGCTTCTTTTTGCGTGTGGCAATCCCTACGAGTCGTCACCTCACCGGGGCTAAACGGTAATGTTAAAACCATTTAATTAAATGTTTAGCCTAGTATTCACGATACATATATATTTCCACTTTACTGATTCGCAGTATTTTATTTAAAATTTTAAAACCTGCATCATTCGGGCGTACTTGTAAATCATTGAATCGTATTACCGTTTTAATTGGGGTCAAGAGAATCGAGCTGAAATATTAAATGACGAGCTTCTGCATAATAAATAAATTTATATCCATTGATTCCGAGATTTAAAATGAATATGGTATGAGAATACTTGATCAGATATTTCTTTTGCACTGCGTATTACACTCGAAAATATAATAAAAATCTACCTCGACTGATTGTGGATGATCAATTATTATTTCCTTCTGAAAAATACACGTTTTTGAGAACGAAGCCACCACTATATGGCGCTTGCTATAGTGAGGGAATCACTTACGCTATCTTTGCAACGAAAAATATTTTTTTAGTAAATCCAAATATTTTCTAGGATATAAAAAACTTTTAGACAATATCCTAAACATCTAACCGTGCTTTAGTGGCTTCAGCTTCAACAGCGTTTATAGTGATTTTATAAAGCAATACACATATAAAATCACTCAATACAAACGCATTTACGCGTATATATATGAAATATGTAATAAAATACCGAACATATAAAACCAACATATATAAAAGCTGAAATAATGTTTCCTATAATATCATCAGGCAGAGGTTATATATACCTACTACAATAAATCGTAAAAAAAAACCATTTTTGGTTGATCTATTTTAGTTCCAATTTTTTAGATGTTACTGTGAAGTGATTTTTTAGACCAGTGTCAGTCAAAGCTTCTATAACATTTTGTATAAGATCTAGGTTATGAAGGCTCTCTCTAAAAAAAGTTTAAAAAACGTAAAATTAAACTAATATTCTTCTCCAAATTTTATGAAAAACGCATGGATAATTTCATGCTGTATTTGTTTTCTTAGTGCAATTTTATTCTTTTCTGACATTTTTTTTATTAACCCCCGTACAGGCTACAATAATAAAGATAATAAATTCTAATTACTTATTCGGTGCCAAACCATTGTACGTAGGTGCTGCGGATTCCATCACAATTTGGCTTGTTTCCCGTACACTAAAAATACAATTTAGTGATGCCAACTGCGCTTCAGTCACTTTATGAAACAAAAAACTTGCGAGCTCTTTACACTGGTAAAATATCGAATAAACGTACAATAGTCTCTGTAGTCTGAGCATTATATATTTATTTTATTTTTCCTGTTATTTAATCAACCCTGAACGTATGTGCAATATTTAATCAACCCTGAGAGCAGCCTGCGCTTAGGCCGACTAAATCGTGTTTTTCCGGGAAAGACACCAGTGTAGAAAAACTTAAAAAGCAAACCTTATCTAATACAAAATTTTATCCAAACCGTTAGAGCCATTTCCGATATACTAGTAGTTATTCAATATAATATAATATAGATATGAGTAGCACTAATCTATAGGTGAATATAATCGTACTATAAAGCGAGAGCTACATTAAGTCTGAGGCGTCTTACACGTGTAAGGTTGGTGTGCACATAAAATCGATGCTACGCGTGAGGCTTTGAATATATCTGACGTAAAATCTAAAACTAGAAATAGTTGCATGATTTTGTTTCTAAAAAAATTCTAAGAAATATTGTGCAATTTTGGACAGACTGATTACTCACATTGTAATGTTGCAACTTGAGCGCAAACTAAAAGTCGCCACTTTTATTTCGCGCTCGCGCATAGCTACATGGTGTAGTGTTGAACTCTAATATTCCCCAGAAACACTACGATCTTTAAACTCATTCAGTTACAGTTCCACAATAGTCGCTCATATTTCCAGATCTCTAACCTGGATCACTTGTTGAGCATACATAAAATATTGATGGAATAAACTGTAGGGAATGCGCGAGCAAGTTACGCTACCTTTCATATTGGATACCTCGCTTATTGCTTCTGCATTTTTTAGAAGTCGATATGAGTGCATTTTCTTCTTGCTATTGGTTTTACAAAAGGATTAACATGGGCTATGTTAGTCAGTCTATCTAACAAACATTCAAAGAGAATAAATCAATGGAATGAAAGGTATTGAAACATTTTAGTTGGAAGGTATTTATTTGATTGAACAAACGCTGTTTGTTGAATGAAAATATAAAGTAATTAATGAAAATATAAAGTAAAGGTATAGGGGGCAAACGAGCAGACGGGTCACGTATGGTAAATGACTACCACCGCCCATGGGCACCTGCAACTCAATTTAGGAGGCACAATTTCGTTGCCGGCCTTTAAGGAGTAAAGAAAGGAAGAAACAGGGGGAGGGGGTGGAAGAGCGGGCAGAAGGGGAGAGTTGGGGAGAGGGAAGGGTTAGGGCCTCCGGTAACCTCACTCACCCGGCGAAAAGCAATGCAAGCGGTTTTCTGTGAGGCTCATACATGCTGAAGCATGGCTCTTCCACTACCCTTAGAAGACGTTATCGTCGTTGGTACGCATTTTAAGAAAATTTCAAGATATACATAGAAGAAGTGCAGAAAGCTTAAAATTTCAGCAAAACACATTACATATTTCAAAATTATTTGAAAACGGTTTCATCAAAGTTTACAGGTCCAGTATACGTGTTGCACTTTTGCTATGGGGAAAAAGCACTGAACTCGTGACCGTCACGCTAATAATTCATATATAGATCCACTAGAGGTCGCCAATCTAAACATTGAGTTATGTCAGCTCCTTATTAATTAATGTCAGCAACCTGCTAATATGACGTTTTAAGTTCGTCGTTTCGTTTAAGTTTTCACTTCTGTCGGCAGTCCCATGACTGCCTATTTTTTACATTATATTTTATTTTTTTCCTTTCGTTAGTATACCTATATACAATGTTTAATTCCAGTGCATTTATTTCTTATAATATAATTCTGGTTAAACTAATACTAATATTATTGCTATTATTTATGTTATGATTTATGCTTTCATATTATGATATTCAATGTTCTGTACTCAATTTTATTTAACTTTATCTAGTTCTGTTTTTACATGTGCATGCTGTGTTTATCTTTCTTTGAACATTAAAAGGACAAGAAGAAATAAGAACGGAAGTTATTGTTTAACGTTAATATTAATTAAATATTTTCTCAAAAAATTATCAAGAACGTGACCAAGATCGGTATCGGCTTTTATGTTTTAATTATTCCGTCAACCTGGCACTTTGGGAATTAAAAATCCAAAAATTGGGAGTACATTGAAAGGGAAACGTAATTAAGAAGGAAAGGCAATGAAAGGAATGTGATATTGCTGATTGGGGAGTGTTGGCAGTAGCTCGAGCAGGGTTCGGATACCTGTAACTTGAACTAGGTATTGCCGGGCATTCCGAGCCCTCTAAGTTTAAGTTCTCATCACGGCCAGACGAATATCAAAGCCTCTAAGAACCCCTACGCCTCGAGCCTAACTCTGTCCATACCTAAATTGTTTTAAAAATTTAATTATACACTGTGAAAGTGATATAGCGTGTCTAATTCCTCTCCATCATTTAATTACTGGATCGACCACGTCCAGCAAGAGGCTCGACCCACACAACGTTACACTTGTAGTACATATACTTGTACTTGTAATTTACCTTAACTACTCATACAATCAATATGATACATACTGTATTTTTTATTCAAGAAAAGAATACCGCTCCCGAGGGATAGAAAAACAATATTAACGGGAATGAAGCTGCAGGCATAATCTTGTATTTTCAAAAATGTGACCAAGATTTGGATCAAAATATACCATATACACAACCTATTCACCATCAATGCGGCAGATAGTCCTCTTTGCAGAAGATGTCTCAACGCGGAGGAATAGGCCACGTTATCTTGGAGTGCGAGTTGGTGGCCACACAACGGGCAAATATCCTTGTAGGTGCGAGGTCGCTCTTAGAGGCTTGTAAAATATCCAAGGAGGCTTCTGTGCTTCTGGAACAAGCTAGGCTGGCTCAACTAGACAGCCCTATCTGGAGGAATAATGGACCGCCTATGAGTCTAAATGCGGAAACAGAGCCTTATACCAATAAAAATACATTGTACCATTGTATGTCTGTCGATGCATATATAATTGATGATCTACATAATTCAATAGAAACGTCGGTGACGTAATCAATCTAATAACTAAGAATTGACTTCCAATCCCATGTAACTAGACTATTACCACGAGATATGTAAGTACATAGTAGAGAAAAAACAACTTCAAAATGATGTCTTATTTACTTGTATTTTTGGGGTTCTTAAACATGACGAATACATCCTGACATTTATCATCTCATTTACATGTAAACAGCCGCGAAGGTATATATTTTCTTGGAATGGTAGATCTCTGTCTGTGATGTATCGTAAATAAGAGTTCGTAACCGAGGCGTGTTTAATATGTAAATTACTTTACGAGGCAAAATACTTTATGTCGCGATATTTCTATCCTAAGTACATAATATTGAAAATGCAAAAGTGTTTTTGTTTTTTTGTTACACTATCGGTGCCGATATACATAAAAAGTAAAAGGAGAGATTCACTGAACTATCGAAACTACTACAAAAATATACAACAATATTAAAAGTAGACTCATAGCACACTTAAATTTGCAAATAGTGAGCAATAAAAGACTGTTTGGAAAATAGAAAGGTACATTGGATGCTATAGACACATTAATAAATGACGTTGTTGGTATTATGACTGAGGAAGTTGCTGGATTATTTATTGAATTAGATTCAGCTTTTGATACAATAGACCACAAAATACTTTTAGCTAAATTGGAATATTATGATATTGGAGGTAATGTGTTACAACTGATATA
Organism: Euplagia quadripunctaria; assembly: GCA_963859945.1. Classification (NCBI taxonomy): domain Eukaryota; kingdom Metazoa; phylum Arthropoda; class Insecta; order Lepidoptera; family Erebidae; genus Euplagia; species Euplagia quadripunctaria. The sequence continues at coordinate 4,219,487 of OY982583.1, forward strand.
ATCTTATCAACAAAATTGACAAATGTATGTCGAAATTAAACGGAAAAGATAAATATGATTTTTGAAACTTTGCGTGAGTGGTTTAAAGCCAATACATTGTCTATAAATATAAATCAAATATATATATATATATATAAATATAATATATATAAATATACATCTTGTTATAATGATGGGATAGAGGTGGAGTTGGGAGTTAATGAAATAGATTTAGTGGACTTAGTGAAATTTCTTGGCATCGATATAGACACAGCAATAATTGATTCGTCAATCTCATCAGCATGTTATGCACTTAGTACTCCAAGAAATACAATTATCGTTAACCAACATAAACTATTGTATAACGCCTTGGTCGATTCAGAAATTAGGTATGGTGTTGTGTTTTGGGGGAATAGCTATAATATTCAAAAGGCTGTTATATAATCATCATCCACCTCCGCGCCGTTTCCAACTAAGTCGGGGTCGGCTTGCAGTCTAATTACGATAAGGCCGAACTTTGATATTTTACGTGAAGCGACTGCCATCAGACCTCCACAACCCAAGTACTAGGCGATATCGAAGTTCTGTAACCCAGTACCAGTTTGTCGGACTTTTTTTAGATTTTTGTATGGCACCCAGGACCGACAGTTTAACGTGCTCTGCGAGGCACGGTGGGGTCTCAATGTGTTAAGAATGGTCACCCATCCTAGACTGACCTGGCTAGTATTGCTTAACCTTGTAATGTGTTAACCTACTCGTATTCCACTTGACCACGAGCCCATCAAAAGGCTTTTATAAAATATACTTAACTTAAATAAAATACCATGGTAAGATTACCTCAGCGTGAGTCATGTAAACATGTTTTTAAGGAATGAGGTGTGAGGAAAAAAAAATAAAGAATTAACTGTGAGGACAGTTAATTCTTTAATTTTTTTTATCTAAATATATTTACTTGTATGAGACACACGAGGCAAGCAAATTTTTAATAAACTGCCAACAAATCTGAATGATTTTGTCTACAACACAAAACTCTTTATAACAAGGCTAAATTACACTAAAGCTTTCCTGTTAGAAAAATTATCATGCTCTAACACCTATTTCTAGCCATTGAAATGGTTTATGAGTGTATAAATAGATCCAAATTCTGATACTAATAAAAAATACTAAATTATATTTTTAAAAGGATTTAAATGCTCAAAAATGTATAATTTATATACCCACTTTTTAAACATTAAAAGCAAGACAAAATACTTACCTAAAAAGATTTGACGCCCAACGCTGTTTGGGATATCTCTTAAGTTGGTGGTGGAACAAAAGCCAAATGTTCGATTCTCGAGCGTCGACCGATAACAGTGAGTGACGTACAATGGGCACTCAGGGCTACACGCGATTTGTTGAAAACGGACAAATAAAAAAATGGGATTTAATAAATATTTAATATTCATTTTAGAGACTTTCTATATAGATTTTTCTTTAAGAGCTTTTTTTTCTTTTTGGTATTCCTTCCCACTAATATTATAAATGTGAAAGTTTGGATGGATGGAAGGGTGGATGGATGGATGGATGGATGTTTGTTACTGTTTCACGTAAAAACAACTGAACCGATTGCAATGAAATTTGGTATGTAGCTGATAGCTGGGGACCTGGATTAACGCATAGGCTACTTTTTATCCCGATATTCCCACGGGATCGGGACTTACCCGGGTGAAACCGCGGGACGCTGCTAGTATAGCTATATATTAATATTAATTATTATAAATAGGAATTATTGAGGTTCAACGTAATAAAATAGATATTAATAACAAGAATAACTTGAGACACCCTCACACACGGCCGTCTGATCCCACACTAGGCAGAGCCGGTACTAGACCAGACTGCTGATGAACATAGTTAGGCGTCCATTAGACACTCATGCAAACGTCAATTATTACCAAAAGTTATGATTGATGGATGTTCGTTGGTGATTGATGAAAAAATATCGACATCAATTTTTTTTTTCTTCTCTTTAAAAAGACAACTCCCGCATTAGGAATTACTCCTGTGTCGCGGGGGACTTTACAAACATAGAAACAACGGACACAAAGAACACCCAGACTCAGGTGAGAATCGAACCCACGACCTATAAGCATAGCGGTCAGGGTCACTAACCACTAGACCAACAGTCCAGTCAAATCTCAAAATCTCATTATGCAACCGTCAATCACTGCATTAGACGATAGGCTAATCGTCCATCACCGTTTTGACTGTGGCAAAACTGACACCAAAACCTACCGTGTAATGGGCGCCTTATATACTACTGAATAAATGTATATTATAGATAAATTACACCCCACCATAGAACAAATCACATAGCAATGTATCAGGAGCCGACGAAAAAACAATTATACTTAAAAAATGCTATTTTCTTTTAGTTTTCCTTTCACAATTATGACAAATTTAAAAATTCGATTAATACTAATTTGTATTTAAACTTCCGCGACCGGTTCCTTACCTTATAAGAATTACACCGGTTGAGTCCGGAATTACACATATAATAAACAACCAAATCCACAAAAACTGATTTGAAGTTAGTTTTTATGGATTTTCTGAATAACGGAATGAATAATCACTACATCACTACATCACCACATATTATAAAACAAAGTCCCCCGCCGCGTCGATCAGTCTGTTTCTTCGCGATAAACTCAAAAACTACTGAACGGATTTTCAAGCGGTTTTCATTAATAGACAAAGTGATTCATGAGGAAGGTTAGGTGTATAATTTGTTAAGATTTTGTGTAAATTGATTGAAATATGTAATTGATATGAATGATAATAATATGATTGTTGAAGATGAGACATCTTCAACAATGCTATCCGTGCGAAGCCGGGGCGGATTGCTAGTTCAAAAATAAAAATATATGTTCGTTTTAAACCTTTAACTTTACACATTCCACCTGCTTTTATGAGAAACGGAGGTAATAATATTTGGAAATTAAAACGGTCATATCTTTTAAACGGATAGTTTTTTTTCAGAAATTATTTTTGTAACTGCATGCTATAGTCATATGATTTAAGTAAGTATTTCATTATCAGATACTATAGAGATAATGGTATATAGCGTTTACTAAAATAATTCGGCCCAATTTGTCCTGGTATATTAGTTGAAAACATGATGGTGAAATTTACACTTTATTTTTTTTTTTTTCACAACACAGATTACAAATTGTGATAACGACAAATATAAAATTATATAATGTAAGCCTGAATTGCATTCCAAAAACTTGTAAAATAATAATAAATAATAATTATTCATTAGAATATTAAGCGTCAAATCTTTAATGTTAAGTCAAACCACTGAGACTCTTTGCGGAAGAATGCAATGGCGATTCTCGTTCCCCCGATCATGGGCAAGCAGTGGAACACCGGGGTGGTTTTTAGTCGGTAAGAGTCCGACAGACCCCTTCAGCCCCCGGGCGGAGGACATCCATGAGGATCTTCCACCTCGTTACAAAAAAAAAAGCCACTGAGGCTCTAGTTCAGCTGTGTTATATTATACCACGCCGTATAGAAATCCCGTATCGGTTTCACACGAATTAGCATTGCTTACGTCATAAAAGCAGTAACCTTAATTAAATTGAAACGTGACCCACAAATTATGTTGTTTCTTAATAAAATGAATGTCTACAGTTTCACGTGTGTTTACGATTACTACTCTGCTCCTAAGGGTTGTAGCGCTATGTTTTATAGCCTTTCTCAATTTATCATCTATCCGATACAAAAAGAAATATTCAAATCTGACTGATGGTTCGAGAGATTGCTCTAATCTTTGGAACCATTAGTCAGATTTGAATATTTTTATTTCTATATTTAAACAAACAAACATACAAAACAATTCTTTAACTTTATTTATTAGTATAAAATGTTATGGACCAAGTGATTAATAAAGCATTATTCATACTGTCCAGACCATTTAAAAATGCCCATTATGAGTAGTCAATATGATTAAAACTATTAAAGTAACCAAATTGACCGGGCTAGATGAATTATGTCCCCCACTTAGGAGGCAAATTAATAAAAATATGTATTATATTCAATAGGGAATAGCCTAAATATTTTTATTTATAGCTATTATTGGTATAGAATATATTTATAGTGCGGTGTCCTCTCATTTGACAAAAATGAATCACAAATTTTCCTTCTGAAAATAACTCATTTGATTGACAAATAATTGAAAGACAACAGTTTCATTACATCAACACATCATTTGAAAAACTAATCTTTTAATAATCATGTTAATTGGATTAAATTTGTATTTGTATGAAATTAGTACCAGCTTATAAATGATCTGTCCCATTTTGTAAAATCACAATTTTGAAACTGAATAGAAAACAACTATTCTACAGAGCACAGTTTTCTATCCAGCATCTGATCATGGTCCTTCTATGTATGTTCTTGGTCCTACCGCCTTGTCTTAAGTAGCTTAATTGGCTTAATTATCAACTTGCCCAACAGTTGTAAAGCAATATTCATAATAGTTAGAAAATGTGATAAATAACGAAGATGTTTATGTAAGTATTAATCACAGAGCCTAATTTCACTTGTCATTATTCATATGGCCCGGGCATTATAAATAATGCAAAGTTTAATCACTTGGCCCATTACATATATAATATTATCACAAAATACATACATTCTAACACATAGTTAGCTCTAAACTTTCGTTATTTCAACTGAATATTATGTCAGTCATAATTCTCAAACCCTGTACTAAATTAAAGCGAATATACAATTACTCAGTCGTATATTCATTACAAGGATATTCAGCTTGAAATGAGATGTTGGAACAAAGCTACTGCAAAGGCATATAATGTACATTAGCAAAATAGCTTTTGCGCCCAATACGTGTCGTACGTATATTTTCATTACTTTCAGTGGTTAAAATGCTTCATTTAAAATATTTATGTTATTGTTTTACTGAGTGAAAAAGGAAAATTTTTGTGAAACGACATTCCGAATTTTTTTATCAAAGACTTTTGCCCGCAACTCTCAGAAAACCTTCTTACAAATTTCTGGCTAAACTTTGTTTGAAGTGGACTCTGGCACATATGCTATAGCGACTGGGTGCTATGGATTTGAATGGATTATAAAGTATTCTCACAGTTCGCTTACATACAAATTAGCTGAAGTGTTGCTCCTGTTCTCAAAGGTATGTGCACCGACATTCAACTTACGTTCCGCTGAATTTAAAATTACAGGCGATATTATAACTCAACTGGTGCCCAGCCAACTGAATAGTTTCAAAGTAGGTATGAGCTTAAAATTCCTCCACAGTTCAGTTTACTGTGCATTAAGGTTTTATAATTAATATTAAATCTGTACATTTCATTTCAAATAAGAATTTGGTTTTGTGTTTCTTTTTTACTTATATTCAACGGCTTCTAGATAATATAAAATGGGCTTAAAGTTTAAGTGAATTTGCATGCACGTATTCTGCGAATTCATTTCAGTAGCGATGTAAAGACAACCTCGTTTAAAGAAAGAAAGATAATGTCGAAAGTTTACGCGAAAGTTACACATTGAAATAAAACTATTTTTCACGGATTCTATCGCGATTTATTTGGAGTTATTTTATAGATATATTATATAGATATATATTTAGTATAGATAGTAAAATAACACCAAATAAATCGCGATAGAATCCGTGAAAAATAGTTTTATTTCAAAGAAAGATAATTTAGGGATCTTAGAACATATTTTCTTGTTTCGTTTTAGCAACAAAAACATATTTTTGAGATAGCTTATAGCTAATGAGTACTGACTAAGAATATATAAAAGACCTTCAAACTTACTGAGGGCATTTAAGTTGCGTTTTAGAACTGCTCGCAAATTTTTCTCCGTGTCACAAACATTTTTAGGTTCCAACTTTCAATCTTATAATTTCGTTATCAGGTGTGTTTTTCGGTCTAACTGAAGATTTTTCTGTCAGACGGTAGAATATATAGAAATAGTGATGTTGAATAAAATCCATTTGTACTAAAAGCTTAACCGAATAATCTTGGAAATAGGAAAGCCGAAATAGAAAATATATCCCAATTTTTACTTTGAATATAAACCTTAATTCCGTTCTAAATACAGAGCTATATAAGAGAGAAAACATTTTCCCTACACTATATCCTACAAAACCGAGCAGCTTGGCTACCATCCACGTCGGCATTGCAAAATGTATGAGGGTGCTCCACGCTATCGAAGTAATGGCGTAAATAGCTCCCGGCAAATCGCTTTGTATCCCACAATTCATGGTCACTCTACTCTATCGACGCCATGTTTTTTTGATAACGCCAAAACAATGTTGGTTCTAAGTGAAAGAAAGATTTTAATCTGCGTTTAGAAAGGTTTTTTATCGTGCGTGTATTTCGAGATAAAGATGAAATATTTATGTACAGAAAAAAGGTTGTGAATTCGTAAACACTGGAATTAGCTTTTGTTATCTTGAAGATGAAATAGGTATGGTCTCGTAATGATTATGAAATTATTATTATATTTTATTCAAACGTGAAACTGAGGGAATATGATTGCATTTAATAAGACAAGACAAATTCATTACCAGTGCAATAAGCACTACAACAGAAGCTTAAAAAATAAAAGAACATAAAGGAAAAAACAAAAGCAGAAAAGCCGAGTACTCAACAGTAAATAGAAAAGAATCAAAGTCGCAACATGAACAACTGCATAGATTTTCATTTACAGAAAATTTATGTTTAAAATTGAGCGGTTTCATTAAGAATGAAATTCGCGGAGTAAGAACAATTTTTTTACTAAATATAAACGTAAATTGCTTTAGGTTTAAAGCAAACCTTCCAGAATCTTTAACTTCTTGTTTTTCACTGTAAGGAATAATATTATAATATCCTTCAAAACATTAAAAACACAAAAAAATATTTGAATATTTTTAAAAGATTTTGCTAGCTACTAAACCACTGTAGTGTTTCTGTAGACGTGTTTGCAGATTCTCTCACTTTGTAATTTGCTTTTTTGAGAGTCGCTTTTTTGTAAACTTGTAATCTTTGTTATTGTGCATCCACACTATATGCATGCAGCGTTTGCTTGTAATTAAATGTAACTTTTGTACAAAACTATTATGCAACGATGTAAATGTATTATTGTTACATTTGTTAGCAAACCAATATGAATAAATAAATAAAAGCAGTTTTCACCCAAAACTTTTAGTTCATCCTCTAAACTGTTCCGTGCAATTTGACATGCAAGTGTTGTCTCGAATACATATTTATGAGTTTTCCTGTACTCGGTTAGCGCGTCTCGAGTGCCGCAAACTGTTTCTCATTATCATACTTTAGTTGTTTAGTTTTAAAAGTTGGAAACTTGAACTTAATGTTATGGAATTTTTTATCGATATTTCGAGCAGTTTTTGAAGCTATCTAACCGTAAATGATGAGTGATTTTTTTTTACATTTAAGTACTGCTTGCACTTTTAATCCAACAATAGTTATAAAGTAGGCTTTCTACGTAGAACATGTTAACTGCAAATATGTTGCAGAGCTTCTGATATAGTTCAAATTTATAAAGTATTTATTTTATTTTTACTTTCTGAAAAATTTGTAGATTTGTCCGAACAATGAGAATCCAACTACATTAATTCAATTCAAATATTCGTATCATAAATATCATTCTTAGACGACTTTTTAAACATGAAATGCAATCTCTATCTAATCGAGACAAAAGATGTCAAATCCTACTAATATTAAAAACGCGAAAGTTTGTAAGTATGGATGGATGGATGTTTGTTACTCTTTCACGCCGAACTACTGAACCAATTGCGATGAAATTTATGGTATGTAGATGTATGTAGATAGCTGGAGACCTGGATTAACATATAGGCTAATTTTTATCCCGATATTCTAACAGGATTGGGACTTACGCGGGTGTGACCGCGAGGCGAAATAGTTTGAAATAAAAAAGAAAAAGTCTAGAACATATATACATATATGGAGAATTCTTTGTACTCATTTTTAAGCAAACGCAAACAGACAGAAATGTAAAATTTTGAATAGTTAAAGTTACATATATGTAGAAACCTTTTTTTTTAAATAATATGTGCTAATGAATTTAAAAATTATGTAAATACGGCTACATAAAACTATAAAGGTCCAGTATATATTTTGACCTGTCATGTTACAAAACTCTATACAATGACAGTTCAATTTATACTGGTCAATGAAATAAAACAAGACATTCAAAACGGTCAAAATTCAACCGATCGATCTTTAATAATAATAATTAATTAAATATTTTTCGCCATGTTGCCACTATTATCGAACAACAGTGATTTATCGTTCCTGGTAATGATTAAACCCAGCTGTGCCAACAATTATCCGAAATTTCAGTACACGCGTTCGCGAAATTCGGGTAATGGTTTGTGCTAAAAAACCATGGCTGTATGCAATGCAGTTTTTTTTTAAATTTATATTTGTGACATAACATCCACACTTTGCCCGCTATAATGTAACAGGGGGCAAGCCCATTGCCTTCAACCGGGCACTTTGGGAACTAACGATGGGAATATTGGGAGTATATTGAAAGGGAAAGGTAAGAAAGATGGGCCGTTGATGGTAGAAGAGGGAGAGAAGAATCTCTGAAATTACCCGTCGAATTTGAAAAATACTTTTTGCATTTGAATTCCATTCCATCCCATTATTGAGAAAGGTCATAGGCAATTTATATAATAATAGTAATAATAGTTATCAAAGTGGGTGAAACTGCAGAAAATGGCTTGTAGTAAGTACATAATGTATGACCGTTAAAAAAAAAGCTTGCTTATTTTAAATAAAATAAATTATGGAAATAGTAGAACTACTAATTGATTAAATTTCATCTAACTGGTATTTATGAATAACTTCAAGACATACTTCTATATGATTTTTTATAAATTTGGCTAATAAATCTAAAACTTTTTTAATACTGACTACCATCATTTTTGTTTTAGTTTTTTAGCAATAGTGTTCTCTTTAATTACTACTAGCGCAGGAGTTAGGAAATTCATAATATTATGTGTAAATTATTATGTAAATAAAGAATTTGTATTTGTGTTTGTAATTTATGTTTGTAATTTGTATTTTGAATTTATTCCGTGTCTGGGTATAATTTGTCTACTATATATACACAAATACACACTAAGTACATACTTAGTAATATCTAAGTATGTTAATCAGCATTCTTATTACCGTGGTACAGGCTCTAACTAGTTACGGATCAGGCGGCCGTGTGTGAATTGTCTTAGTTTATATTTTTATTAGTATTTTGTAATATAGGGTTTTGATTTACTTTGGAGGATCAAAACATGCTGCACAAATGCTAAAAAAAATTAAATCCTCAACGGTTCTTACCGTTGATTAAAAAAACAGTTGAGAGTTGATGTGATTGCACTGCACTTGCACTTACACAAAACTGCACATTAGATACGTCCGAAATACTTAGGTAGTATAAAGTTTAAATAACAATTTCCCTTCTTAAAGTGAACAACCTATCTTAAAGGTGGAACAATATATTACAGATTCATGGAAGTAACAATTCAATTCCTTCGGGCTGTACTCCAAATGCTAAACCTCAAAGAACTAGCTATGTACGTGAACTAGGTGTAAAGATAGGTATAGTTCTAAAGTTATTCAAACAAGAATATTCCTTATAAACAAGTTGAATGTACGTTTTAAAATACTAAAAACAAACAAGTCATCCAAAAAGGTTTACACAAATTAGGCTTGATATCTTTTTATTTTATAAGTAAAACTTTCGAAAGAAACTTTATGACGGGCCTCAGATGCGTAAGATTTTAATAAAATTACAAGGCCGAATGCCTTGATATGCCTGAAATCTCCTTTGAAAAAATTTCGCGTCCCTAAATAGAATTTTTTTTGAAGTATCACGAAAATTCTTTAGTTCTATGTAGATTTAAAGTCTGTTTACAAAATGAGAAACATGTACAAAAACTTTTGAATTTGGACCCAAAAGTTATTGCTTATAAAAGAGTCATAAGAACTCAATATAATAAATTATGTATAATAGTTTCTATTCGTGAGGAAAAAGGGGCCAATATTTATTGAAAACATTTATATTCAACCTATTTGGTCAAAACAAAGTGAAAAGTATAGCCGAGTAAGAGCGATGTTAAAAAAAAGAACAATTTTGGTTCTTTACGAACATTTTGGTTCTAGTTTCTTCCTGTTTAGTGTAGATTCGAATTACTTTATATTTTTGTAAAATTCGGCAATCATATTAATGTAATAAACAATTACATATAATGCAACACGGTCCTGTTAGTGCGTTTTTGAAATTTCAGAAGTTCAAATGCATAGTAGATTTAAATTTCCACACGTTTTAACGGTCAATAAAAATCTTGATATGAAATTGATTAGTGATAATGTTTTTAGATGTGATTGGGATCTCTTCGCAATACATCTGTAAGCAGAACTATACTCCTGCTTATGGCATAGCCTTTAAAGTTTATCATACACTGTACTTACGATTTGATGATTATTTCAGCATTCCGCAATAGGTGGCGGTATGAAATGACATCACTTTCTAAATCACGGTTTTAAAATTCTTCAGGATTTAAAATGTTGTATCTATTTTAATAATTTTACGATTAAATCCGAATGTGCCTTGAGTAGTATATCCAAACAAAAATGATTACCCGTATACAATAATAAAGTATATGACGTGGCTCTATTTACTTCTTTATTCTAAGTTATTAAGAAAAATAATAAAAAAATTCTGGTAACAACACAAAAACATCATTGTTTGAAAAGGATGTCTACATTTTTTTTCCACTTGACGTGTTTACTAATATTCCAAAAATCTTAGCCTCAATATAAACAAAAATAGTCATAAACGTCTAGAATATCTCATTTGTAGTTTCCAAACGTTAAACAAAAATAGGAATCAATAAAAGAGTTTTTGATTTTCCAAATTCAGTTAATGTCAATATCGAAAGCGAATCGTATCTTTGATATAAATAAAAAGTGACAAGATACTCTGGTTTCGAGTTACCCCGCGTCGCTCTGTAACTCAATTCACAACACAATATGTCTCTAATGAACGGCGTCGTAACTAGCTCCATTCATGCTGGCCAATATTAGTTCTATTTCAGGTAACATTTGAAATTTGAGAAGCGAGGTCAGAGAAAAGGGATGCATAATTCTTATGTAGATTCGGCATCGCTTACTGTCACAGATTGAGAGGAGTATTATAGGCGGAGTAGGTAATATCTGCCAATCAAATTTGGGTCTGCGTGATTAGATACAGCCCTGTTAAAAACTTCTCCCAAAAACAAACCTTATTAATTGCATGGTGTGATTTTCTCCAAGAAATAATCATCTGGACTCTTGAAAAGGCAGTGCAGTTTGTTTTAACCGACTCCAAAAAAGGAGGAGGTTCCATGTTCCACTTTACATATTTTAGGTAGATTTCGAAGAAAGTCTACCTATTGGTTTTGTACCAGTTGTTGAGTTTTCCAAAAATTGTCACAGGAGGTCTAGTTATGATCCCTAGACCCCAAAACAACCGCCAGTTAAAAAGTTTATATGTCTATATGTATGTACCCCAATTTTACCGGCAAGTGAGAGGTCATAATTATGCACCGATTGCTATCAAACTTGGACGAAAAAACAACCGGGCAAAAATAAAGGTTAAGTTCGTAAATCGTATTCCCCCAAAGGGGAGGACCCTTTACTTAATTAATACGAATAAGTTAATACGATTTACGAACTTAACAGGGGGGCTGATTTTCAAAAAAAATTAAAATCTACCTCTGCGGGCCCGGATTCATTTTTATGTGTCTTCACCGATTACTCAAGACGAAGGTCCAGGCGACCGATTTAGAAAATTCTTCTTTTGTTTGAAAGGGTATACTTCCAAGGTAGTCCCATGGTCATCAGGTCAGGATCTGATGATGGGATCCTGGAGAAATCGAGGGAACTCTTCATATTTTATAGGCACAGTTAAAGCGATTTGGGTATTTTGAGGCGCATTGAAGTCGGTGATACTTTTTTTAAAAGTTAATTCTTACTCAGACTTCCCGGGTATAGCTAGTTCGAGTTACAGGTATGTGACCTTAACCTACTCGAGCTATCGCTTACACTATTATACATGGCAATATGTGAATGTTTGTGTTTAATCGCTTCTGCCTACACCCTCGGGGATACTGGCTTGAGTTTATGCGTGTATTAAAAAAAAAAGAATTAGTCAAATCGAACCAGCCGTTCTCCAGTGATGATTTTTCTGGAACCTTAGGATTTGAAATGAAAACGTGATAACGATGCCACTCATGTCACCGATGTTTTAAAAAAAATTAATGTACTTATTAAAAACATGTTATTGTAACCTCCAGGTAAAATGAAGGACATGTTAATATTTGACCAAAAGTCTGAATATTTAAACTACCTGAATGGAAGAGAATATTCTCACTCCAGACATCACTTCAAGCGTAATGCTGTATTTTTCCTAATAGAGAGGCTTTCCAGATCTCTTTTCACATCTTTTTTAAAAACCCCAAGATTTATTCCTAAATATTGGTAGTACGTAAGTCAGGTAAACTACAAACCGACACGTTCGACTTCGTTAGGTTCCTTTGTATATTTTACGGTTATCTCCAAGTTAGTTTCGGTAAATTGTGTCTACATTTCGTAACACTACATGAAATTTTTAGAAGTACACGTATGCAGCAAATTACTCGATATTCTATAGTTGCAAGAACTTTGAAGGCAAGTATTTCAGTATCTGCTAGACGGATATCTGTTGACATAGGAATCTCTCGAGCTGGTTGTCATTGTCTTTGGTAGGTTTGAAAAAAGCCCTACAACTTACAAAAAAAAAAGGTTAATCAGTGACTGCAGACAGTGGCAAATTCAAGTAACCAGAGTTACTTTAGAAACCAAATGAGCAAACTCTTGATCTTCTTGGATCAATTCCCATCTATTGTTTGTTTGTAAGTATCAGCTTATTGCTATATAACCACTCATATAGCACTTGTACTTTAAGAGTTTTTTAAATAAGAAGTTTTTTTGCAGAAGGCATCAACTACATATATTATAAAACAAATTCCCGCGCCCCATCTGTCTGTCTGTCTGTTCGTGATAAACTAAAAAACTACGAATGGATTTCCATGCGGTTTTCACTAATAGATAGAATGATTCATGAGGCAGGTTTAGGTGTATAATTTGTTAAGATTTTGTGTATATTTATTGAAATATGTTGATGATTGTTGAAGATGTCTCTGCTACCCGTGCGAAGCCGGGGCGGGTTGCTAGTACATATATAAAATAAATAACAGCAAATCTCGCAAACAAATTAATATAGTTTTTTTGGAATTCACCTGAATATGTGGACATATTACTTTCACTGTAATGCGTCTAAATCATGATAAGTAGTTATGAGCTGTATTCTTCGTTTCTTAAGCTTCCACCCTTTGAGGTCGAATAATGTATTTAAACTTAAATGGAACCAAACTTGAACACAACCAATGTAATAAAAAAATAATTAAATCGGTTCTCAAATGGCGACAATATTGCGTAACATACACACAATAAAAGTCAGTGGAATTGAGAAACTTCTCCTTTTTGAAGTCAGTTAAAAATAGAATATATTTAAATAATTATCATTAAAACTATTATAAGATGTTCAAAGGTGCATAGGTGTCCTGAACATACGGACCAACTTACTTTTTAGGGTTCCGTACCCAAAGGGTAAAAACAGAACCCTATTACTAAGACTCCACTGCCCGTCCGTATGTCTGTGTGTCTGTCACCAGGCTGTATCTCATGATCCGTAATAGGTAGACAGTTGAAATTTTCACAGAATGTGTATATCTGTTGCTACTATAACAAAAAATAATAAAAATAAATAAAAAATTAAAGGGGGCTCCCCTACTAGAGACGTATTTTTTTTGGCTTATAGTATTAAATCTTGTACGATGGTGCGGAACCCTTCATGCGCGAGTCCGACTCGCACTTAGCCTGTTTTATTTACTAATGCCGCGTTCCAATAAACAAGAAACGATTCGTTTTATTTACAGACGGTAAAATTTTCATACAAAATTCAACGAAATTTTTATTATTGGAACGCGGCATTAGTCGTCAGGAGGATACATGGATACATTATACATTCTACGTAACGATGATAAATGACAGTTAAGTCAAAAAATCCAAGATAACAAATCTGCACATTTTATTCCATTCTCTGTCACTTCAAAATTTAATTAATCTTATCAAATATAATCTGAAATAACCACTACAGTTAAATACAACGCAATATAGATGCCACTGAAATCGTTAGTAGCCTTTGTTGCATGCTCAACGCTTGGTTCCGACAAATTGCAGTTCCGTGTATAGAACTATTGCGAAATGTTCCACTAACATCGTGATACTAGTATTACTTAGTATTGATGTATCTATAGGTTGAATTGTTCAATTTAGGGCAACAGTTATAGGTCATTAACCTTGGGTAATCCTGTTGGGGTTGTCTCCAGTGTTTCGAGTAATGGTTTGGTCGAGCGTTTGTGTTGTTGTTATTAGTAATGCTTGCAAAGAAGGGTTAAAATTATTTAGTATTTTCTTACTGTATTGGGAGAGTCATGTTTCGGCACGTATAGGCCCGCTCAACCGAAGTGATACCACGGCCTCACAGACAACCGGCAGTTAACATGCATTGCTTTTCGCCGCGTGAGTGAGCTTACCGGAGGCCCTAACCATTCCCTCTCCCCTTCTTTTCGCTCCCCCCTCTCCCCCTACTCCCCCCTTAAAAGCTGGCAACGGACTTGTGACTTTTGAGTTGCAGGTGCCCATGGGCGGCGGCAGTCATTTACCATCAGGTGACCCGTCTGCTCGTTTGCCCACAATACAATAAAAAGAAGAAAGTAAAGTAACATGTTTATTCATGGATTCTCTTCATTTCAAATCGAAATGAAGTCGATATGTCACTTTTAGTTTTTGAGGTTATACTTCTTTTGGCGCATTATGGAAAAATGATGAGAGTAAATTTTTACGATGCGCGCGCACACCGTCACGAAAAACTGATACCCTGAAGTTAGCTAGTCAACATTTTAGTTTTTCAAAAAAAGTTATCAACTTAATGATAGTGATGAAAATGGTTTTTACATATTACTTTGAGTATGTTTGTAGAATTTCAAGTTAGTTGACGGTATGTATTATTTATTATGATATTGAAATAAACTTTATTTAACTAGATAAAAGTATAACTTCTTACGTGCGTACATAAGTACACACACACTTTTGTTTTAGTGGGCTCGGACTTCACGGCAATAGCTGGTCCGAGTTATAGATATTAGACCCTGAACTGCTCGAGCTACTGCTGACATTCCCCAATCCATCCGTACAACCAATATCCTTTACTTTTCTCTTCTTACCTATATTTTCCTTTCAATATATTTAACTTCCTCCGTCTTTAATTCCCAAAGTGCTCGATTGACGGCAATAGGTTCGCTTACCTGAGTGGAACTAAATTATCGTCAGCAAAATGTGGGTATTTAATACGTCTCTGCTTACCCCTTTGGGAGTACAGGCGTGAGCGTATGTACATATGTATGTATGCAATTTCTTTAAGCTAAATAATTATATTTAATTTCAAATTATCGCCTGCGAGTATTTCTGAACCGATACGACCTTCAAACCTTCAAGAAAAAGAGCGTACTCCTATCTCAAAGGCCGGCAACGCACTTGTGGCTCTTGAGTTGCAAGTGCCCATGGGCGGCGGTAGTCCCTTACCATCAGGTGACCCGTCTGCTCGTTTGCCCCCTATAGCACAAAAAAAAATGTCAAACAAAAACATATTCCTTCCATCAAACAAATTGATACAAAACCGATGTTACTTTGCACAGAGAGGTTTCAAAACCAACATCATTATTTAGTTAGCACTTCATTAGCTCACGTTTGTAAGCTCTGCAATGTGTTAGTCTTTGACGTGGTTATAAAATTAATGAGTTGTTTATAGGAATTTAAGTTCATTATTGTTAAAACGTAATGTTGAGGTATAGGACAGTGGAATTAGACAAAAAGGGGCTAATTTTTCAATTAATTACGCACAGGTTTTAACATAGTAAAACTTGTTTATTAATATATCAGAAACATGGTTCTGAATTTCGTCACATGTTTGACGAAACGATTTGGACGACGGCAACCAGCTCAAATAGCAATAAACATTTAGGTAAATTTTAATAAATTAATAGAATTTCTCGTTAACAAATGAATGTTTATTGATAATTTTTTTTTTATGTCAGGAGTATAAAACACATTGTCCAAAAAACTTCTTAGGAACTTCCAACAGTGTCAAACGGAGCTACTTCCAAATAAAACACTTGGTTGCCTAAGATCCGTATATTAAAAACAAAAGTTCCCGTATATAAGGGTGCCCTAGTAACACATCATAATCGCCATCTAATTTGACGACAACGCCATCTGTTGAGCGATATAGAAACACACAAAAATATTGATTGGCACTGCTGCCTTAACACATGTAATCTCCTAAAGTTTCACATTTATTGGAGCTTTCTTTTCGAAATTAAAAATAAATTAAATTTTGCGATTTTCGACTGTAATTCGTCATTATTTAAACAAATAATTGACCAAATTTAATCGAACTAGTCTTAAATTTTTAGGACTTCTACCACCTATACGATAAAAAAAGTTCGATGTGCACAATTACAATGCGGTAGGAGAAAATTACAAAAAACTCAATTTTTTCGCATTAAAACGTTAATTTGACAATGTTCCGAACGCCAAAAATGGGATGAAATTCAAGACCATGTTCCTGATATACTAACGAACAAGTTTTACTATGTTAAAACCCGTGCGTATAGATACGCGTTTTTTCTTTTTCACTGGCCTAGTATAAAAACCACAATAATACAGGAAACATTTTTCTCTTGAAAGAGATTTCAAATTCCTTTAAATGTACAAATCTTTAATGCTTGTATTGGCCATGATCAGCAAATGCTGCATATGATAAACAACACTCCAATTGGGTACAAAGTCAAGTATCTTATTGACAGGGAAATGTTTGTGCGTACGTTAATTACGCTATGTATAAATGCGTGTACCTATCCGAGTTATAACTTCTAATAAGAAAACATAACACGAAACCCAAACATGTTCTGAACTCATACCGAACAAGAAATATTCCATCAAGAAACACATTCATTAGCGCCCATTTCTTCAGCAAACTTTCGAAACTTGTTATACTTGCCGCGGTTTTATATTGAATTTGTCATTTCGTTGATGAGAGCATTGAATGTTGGAGTTTGATAGAATGTTGGGAGTTTGTGGTTATCTCTACTGCGGGTTAACGAAGGGCGCTTGTACGTTACCTGCTCGAGTATTCGAATGTTGCTGCATGATGTAAGAAGAAACATCTTTTAGGTAACTCTTTCATCGTTCGAATTCGAATCGAATTTCGATTTGCTTTGAATTCCTATCGTATTTTACTAATCTCACTAATATTATAAATGTGAATGTTTGGACAGCCAAATGTTATTATAATGTAAATGACTTCTTGACTGATGTTATATATTGATGATGTATGTTATTGGGTTTATTGTTAACATTACACAAAAACGCTTCAATTTTATTTATTTGTATTGAGTATTGATTATGTCTGTCAAATTAGGATTAGGTATTATTGTTCCAATTTTGTTCTGTTATTGTATTATATTCTTATTATTTACCTTTAACTGAATTTAAAAACTCGCTATTATTTATTGTTGATATTTTTTTAATTTTTACGCCTTCGTAGGTAAAACATGTAGGTGCTTTTATATTTTATAAACATATTGCATGCTTAAATTGTATGTAAACGCATGTTTGACAAATAAATTATCTTTATCTTTTTATCTTTGGATGGATGGATGGATGTTTGTTACTCTTTCACGCAAAAACCACTGAACCGATTGCGATGAAACTTGGTATGTAGATAGCTGGAGACCTGGATTAACCCATAGGTTACTTTTTTTCCTGATATTCCCACGGGATCGGGACTTACACGGGTGAAACCGCGGGGCTCTGCTAAATTATAAACGTCAAAGTTTGTAGGGATGAATGGATGGATGTTTGTTACTCTTTCACGCAAAAACGGCTGAACGGATTTGGATGAAACTTGGCACACAGACAGGTTATGATCGGGATTAACATATAGGATACTGTTTATTATCGTAAACGTTTCCACGAAGGCGAAGTTGCGGGCAAAAGCTAGTAATATTGTAAATCTGAAGAGTTTTGCTAAGTTCAGATTAATTATTAAAAAACCGTTTTGTAAAATTCTTTGCACAATTCGTTGGACAGCCTGTTGGTTTAGACAAGTTTTAAACTATTAAAAATTTTGCTACTGCTCACGGGAGCTGAGCAGTGTATATAAACGCAAGTGAAACCGCATGAGACTGCTCGTATATGCTCACATCGCAATTGATAGTATTTTATTCAACAATAAAAAATAAAGTAGAAAAGTGTTTGATTAATACTAAAAAATATGTATTTTGCAGTAATGTGCCGACATACACATACCTATATTTACATGTAATTCTAAATGAAATAATTTTGAGAAGTTATTTGTTTGCAAAAATTCGAAAGTTACCTCCAATTACGCTGCGAAGTCTCAATAGACTAAATAAAATGAAACTTAATAGATTTTACAACTAGGATACTACCTATTCTTAGAGGAGACTCACACTTATGAATCCATCCATATGTTTATTTATTGAGGATAGCATAAGCGACGGCCGAGTTGTAAGTGTTTACAATATCACCGTCGTCACTAAGCAACTCACCAGGGTGACAAAGTGCGTGGAACGTTCAATGTCGTCATGTCATATGTCAATACGGCAAAGTGGATTAGATGACTGTAACATAGCTGCCATCGTGGTGATTAATCAATCGCTGCGGCAACTAAAATAGGTAATAAATGGGTGACCATTTGTGAACATTTACGGTACTATGAGGCACTGTGTATTACAGTGCTGTCAGTCAAGGCTGTCACGCATAATAGTGACAGTAATTTAATGTTACAAATTGACTTTTTTGCAACAGTACTTGAATTTTTCAAGTGAGAGAGCCATACTTCGGCACGTATTTGGTTTGACCGTGGTGATACGACGGCCTCACAGAAAACTGGCAGCGAAGCAATGCTTGCATTGATTTCGCCGAGTGAGTGAGGTTACCGGAGGCCCTAACCCTTCCCTCTCTTCCTCTGTCCTCTTCTTCCCCCTCCTTCCTTAGCTTTTCCTTAGCCTTCGTTAGCTTAGCTGGAGGGGTTAACAAGAGTACAAGTAATATGTGACCCACGTTGCTAGTGTTCTTTAAAAAAAAAAGAAAAAGATCTCTACTACCCGTGCGAAGCTGGGGTGGATTGCTAGTATACTAAAATAAAGTCTCCCGCCGCGTCTGTCTGTCTGTTCGCGATAAACTAACAAAACTACAGAACGGATTTCATGCGGGTTTCACCAACAGACAAAGCGATTCATGAGGAAGGTTTAGGTGTATAATTTGTTAACATTTTCTGTAAATTGGTTGAAATATGATGATGATTGTTGAAGATGTCTCTACTACCCGTGCAAAGGCGGGGCGGGTTGCTAGTATATATATATATATATATATATATATAAATATATTCATGTACATTAGCATGATAAATAAATATATGTATGTATAGTCTAATACCTAGGCTAAAACCAATACAAGTGATACGAATAGCACGCGCGTGTTCAGAGGTGACGCCCGAGGCGATACAAGAGACTCATAGCGGCTGATTATTTTCAGATATTGAACACCCAAACTTTGACTTGTTATAAAGCTTTAGATATTACATTTGTAGGTAAATGTTATAATTTGGAAGGGTTATGTTACAATTTTGTGGTTAGAAATTTTCTTGTTAGGGCTTCTCAAACAAACGAGAGTTTATTAGTTGCTTACTCAATATTACATGTTTTTATACTTTTGAGACTAGTACAAAGTTTTAACGTTATTTTTATTTTAATGTTATTTTTATCACTTTAAGTAAATTAAATCAAATTCGAGTAATTTAGAAATCTATAGAAGTACGGGCCAGCACCAAACGTCACTCAACATACAAATTTTATGAAAAGCTTCTATTTACAATGAATAACTTTTTTTAAGGTGCCCCCTAGGCAAATTTCAATTAAACCAATAATAGGTATTTTTGAATTGTCAGGAGTAGGAGTCAGTCAGACTAAGTCAGTGGTGAAGCTAGTTGCCTGTTCCAATACGTAGATCCTATGGAGAAGAACAGGCAAGAAACTCCAAGGACACTCTTTTTCAAAATGTTTTTTACAAATTTCTGGTTAGCAAAAAAAGCAATGGCTTTTAAGCGTAAATGAAGTGTGAGGACAATGTAACATACCTATTATTCTAAAATATAAATGGACGCGCTAATTACTACTATACATAATTAAGTAATAGCAGTCCGGAGATGACCATCTGATGGTAAGTACCACCGCCCATGGGCACCTGCAACTCAAGAGTCACAAGTGCGTTGTCGGCCTTTAAGGGGGTAGGGGAAAGGGAAGTAGAGGGGGGATGACGGGAAAAAGGGGTAAGAGGGGGAGAGGGAAGGGTTAGGACCTCAGGTAACCTACCTCATTCGGCGAAATACAACGCAAGTATTGCTTCACTGCCGGTTTTCTGTGAGGCCGTGGTATCACTCCGGTCGAGCCAACCCATACGTGCCGAAGCATGACTCTCCCACAGTAACTTAAAAAGAATTTTTTAACACACTTTTATTGGGTTCATTTGTAAGTAACGATACGATTCATTTTGACGGGACCTACGAGATCCGATTGGGCTTGGTAATGATGGTCTGATAATGGAGCCATTAGGAGCATAGTGAATTTTTTTTTTACTTTTCAATTTGGTTGTATATAAAAACTTGTTTTTTTTAGTTTTTCTAAATTACATAATTATTTATACTTACTTTTAAATAGGCAAAGATAAAGTAGTTTAGTAGGTATTTTTCCTATGTCTGCCTACCGATTTTATTTGTTTGTTTATTCCTAACCAACGAGCTTTTAGTGTTTTTAATAAAAAGATTTTGGAAACAAGTTTTCTCTCCATTTGACGGCACTTTTATTTAATTAAGCCTTTGACTGCGGCTATGCTCTCATGAATATAGACTTTGCCAGTCAATTCAAATTTCAATTTAAAGTTTTTTTTTCCGGACGAAAATGTATGTTATTTTCTGTACTGTACCTGTCAATATGTGTTCAAAATTTCATGATGATCGATCGAGTAACATAATTAACAAACGAAGTCATTTTTGACTTCTGGGCGACTACTGGTACAACTAAGTTGCGAAACAAGAATACTGAGCCAATTAGAAAATCGTAATGGATTGTGATTAGAAGTCGAGCTGTACGTTTTTAATTTTCACAACAGCCTCCTTGGTATACTTTAAAATGTAAAGAGGCTTGGCAAAAATTAAGTCTCCATTTCAATGTGTTTACTTCTTTTAGTTTCGTCACAAACAATTGTCATTTTACCAAATTGAATAAATTTATGAGCTAACTAGCAGCGCCCCGCATTTTCACCCGCGTAAACCGATCCCGTCGGAGTATCGGGATAAAAAGTAGCCTATGCGTTAATCCAGTTCTTCAGCTATCTACATACCAAGTTTCATCGCAATCGGTTCAGTGGTTTTTGCGTGATAGAGTAACAAACATCCATCCATCCATGCATCCAAACTTTCACATTTATAATATTAGAGGGAAGAGCAATGACATAATAAACAAAATGATGATACATTTAAAAAAGGAATTAATTAAAAAGCTTCGAGGCAATATTAGCCAGGCTGAATTAACTTCATTGAACGAATGACTGAATGGAAGAAGCGAATGGAATTAATGAGTCTTGCAATCAATGTAAGAGTTTCAATTCTTATTTCAAATTCTGAAGCAATTTGTTCGGGAATTGACATTTCATTTCCTATCCGGACAAAGCTATGAAATCAGCGAAAATTATAAGAAGCTCAGATTTTTTATAGTTACTACCTCTTCGCTTGCAAATTGGTCTCTATACTTTCTTTTTAGGGTTCCGTCCGTAGGTCAATTCCTGTGGCCCAAACACAGATGTGCAAGTTAGATAAATGAATTTTGAACATGAGAATCACTTTTGGAGCCAAATTAGAAAATGAAAAAAAAAATAATTTGCAAACTGTACCGTGTGACATATCAAATGAAAGGGACTATTGTGAGCGTATCAAATTAATATATTAGTCGCATCTTCGGTCATTAGTACGGCTGCTTAGAGCGCCCTTTATAATAAATTTACCGTAAAGAAACACAAGCGCTATCTATCGGCGTTACACAGAATCTAGGCGGAGGGTCTTGGCCTGCGGAAGGACGAGTTCACTTTACGTTTGATCACCGCCGAGTCAACACTAACCTAGGAACTGTACAGTGTTTTATTTACGTGTTAACAATGCATTAGTGATTTAATATCAAAAGGGAGTTTTCTCATCGCCCGTACCCACTTCTTGCCCACATTGTGCCTAGTCTTGTGCCTGAGGATTCAACATATTTGTAATTTTAAAATATGAAAACTGAACGTTTCCTGCCTTATCTCAAAACTGCTAACCCTAAACTTTTGAAAAAAATAAAGGAAATAATATAGATACAGGAAAACCTCCTGTCTTTGGTATTAAAATAACATAGTTGGTCTCTCAATACCGTGCGTACAAACTTACATTTGCAGTTGGAATATATGGGGAACATGCTCTTCAATTAGAATGTAAGTTTGTTCTTGGGATAAATACATTTTCATCTCTCATTCGTTTTGTTTTCCGATACACATGAAACCCCATGAATGTAATTTATGTTATCCTATTATTACCAATAAGTGCCTTGTTATTAATTGGTAATTAAAGGAAGTCTTAAAGCAGGTACTAATTTCTAATGAGTACCTTTTGTGTTTTTTTTAATATTTATGTAAAATTATGAGATAAAAAAATAATTAGAAAATATATATTTTATAAGTACAAAATTTAAAAGTGGGAGAGCCATGCTTTGGCACGTATGCGCCGGCTCACCCGGAGTGATACCACGACCTCACAGAAAACCGGCCTCACAGCAACATTCGTGTTGTGTTTTGCCAAGTGAGTGAGGTTACCGGAAGCCCTAACCCTTCTCTCTCCCCCTCTTCCCTCCCTCTCTCCTTCCCTCTCTCCCCCTCTTCCCTGCCTTCCCCTACTCCCACCTTAAAGGTCGGCAACGCACTTGTGACTCTTGAGTTGCAGGTGAACATGGGCCGCAGTAGTCACTTGCCATCAGGTGACCTGTCTGCTTATTTGCCACCTATCAAATAAAAAAAAGACTTTTCATAAAAGTTAAGGATTTAGTCCCAGAGTAAAGGCCTTTGCCGTTCCTCTAGGGTTCTTATAAATTCTCGTCTCTGAGTCGGGCGTCTCCGGCCCACACGTGCCTATGCATATGTATAATGTGCAAGTGTATGAGTGTGTATGTATGTACTATATATTTTACATCGTTATTTAAATAAAAATCTTCAAAAGAAACTTGTCGCTGGTTTCGTGGCCACAATGTAAATTATCTATATTCTTTCGGTTATGAGCTCACTTCTTATTTTGGAACGAATCATTTCATAATCAGAGCTATTGTTACCTTTCCAATGATTTTTTTTCTTTGTATATAATTTTTTTTTTCTGAAGTATGATTAAATACCAGCTGCTCAAATATCGGTCGATCAAGATCTCTTGTTTTAATAACAAGGTTTTGTATATGGTCAGTTGGTCACAGATAAGACAATAGTTATTTCGTAAGCATGGTTAGTACTGTTTACTTTATGACATTCTCTAGATATTTTTTTATTTTACCCTTTAAGGTCTTCCATTAAATATTACGAAGTTAATAAAAAAAACATATTACATAGTTTTTTTTCCAATTTTATTCAAGGGTTTGAATGCAACCTACGTATAAAAAAATTATGGGAATCATATTAAAATAATTAATCTCAAATAAATCGAATCGCTGGATAAACTTATAAAACAAAAATGTTAAATACTATTGAATAACTAACACAATACACCTCCCACTTTTCAAACAAATCAATTAGTAAAAACATTTTTTAATGGTTGAACAAAATTCACAGTCATACACCCCAAAATTAAAATTATCCAATTATTAAACGAACTATTCAACAGTTTTTAACGAAAAAAAACAGTCAGTTGTAGGACTGCACGTCAGAAGTGAAAACATAACTGAAGTTATGTTTTCACTTCTAAGATGTGGGTGTGTATGTATATGCAAATACATTGTGAACAATGTATTTGCATATACATACACACCCACATCTTTATATATATAATTATGTTTGAATTTCGAATGTCAATTTTTTTTAAATATAAGAAACTCGGCTCCGTCTTACGAATTTTCAATCAGGTCACGTGTCCTGACGCGAGTTTAATATTTTTTACCCATCCCTAAAAGTGGACAAAGCCGCTAAAGAAGTTTTCACTTCAAAAAAAAATTATAAAATAAAATCGATACTTTTTCGTTTCCAGTCGTGTGCATCCATATAGTGAAGATAAAATACAACTGTCCTGGCACGTAGACAATCTACGATGTGCTACGAGCGCGTAGCAATCGTTCGTGTGACATCAGCTACGACGTAGCTGAATTGGAGTAATACTATACTGATTCTAAAATATTACAAGCAAAGGAGGTAATACAATATATAATACTGGTATTATTAGATTTCTTTGCCATTCATAAATATAATTATGCCGTTTTTATTGGTACTACGACTAGAATGTTAACGTTAATAAAAATAAAGATGGGAGAGCCATGCTTCGGCAGGTATGGGCCGGCTCAACCGGAGTGATACCACGACCTCACAGAAAACCGGCAGTGAAGTAATTCTTGCATTGCTTTTCGCCGTGTGAGTGAGGTTACCGGAGGCCCTAACTCTTCCCTCTCCCCGCCTCTTCCCCCCTTCCCCTACTCCCACCTTAAAGGCCGACAACGAACTTGTAACTCTTGAGTTGCAGGTGCCGATGGGCATCGGTAGTAATTTACCATCAAGTGACCCTTCTGCTCGTGTGCCCTTATACCATACAAAAAAATATATCAAAAATGTATTTGCTTGAACAACCATTTGTCATAGACACAGTCTTTAATAATTAGTTTTTGAAAGTTTTTTTTTTTATATTTTGCGACATTACGAATGGCTATGCTATAACTATGGTAGAACAAATGTACTTGATACTTGTATTATCACATTTGCTTTTGTGAATATACAAACACACAAACCACTGTAGATATACATATCGACGGATACCCGCGACCCCTGACGTTGCAGTTAAATACTGAACCACTGTGATATATAGATGTATATACACGTGTATTCACATACTCACGTACTCATTTGTATACATGTGAGTACTTGTACACAAGTTAGTACATGAGTAATTATGTGTGTACACGTACTGACACACGTGAGTACAAACGTATATCCTAAAAAACGATAAGTACATCTGAATGTACTCATCGTTATATCTGAATATTGCCAAAAAAGTATCATTATCTTAATTCACACAGTCAATGACCGCTTTTATTCTCTAAACGTGAAAGTATTCTACCTCTATTTGCCATTAACAGTATTATCCCTATAATGCCGCAGATTGAAATACTCCTATAACAATCAATTTAAGTGTTATGAGCCAATTGTAAGTAAAGGTTTGTAAGGCGAGCCGACTGGTTTATTGTTCAAAAAAATAGGTCTCCGTGGAAACGCTTCAATTCCCAACAGCCCTACTTTCTGCGATAACATTGCTGTGATCAGCCATAATGATAATAATCAATGCAGTATTTTATTCTCTTTGCATAACTAAGATTGCAAGTGTTCATTAGGCCTCTGTAAGCGGTTACCAGCACTACCTAGCGCCAACTCTATAATGGAACTCTGGTAGGTGTACTAAGTATCAACATGTGTATTTAATTTTTTTTATTAATACTTAATTTAAAATTCAAAACGCCACGATTTAAAAATTCCTTTAACAATTATAAAAGAGCTAAACAGATTGTTCTGTACTGGCTTAGCACGTTCTTCTGTAGTTTAGAAGAGCTAAACTAGAATTAAGTTCCCATGACGGATGGCAACCATTGTTGCCTATAAACCTCAAAGCAATTCGAGGATAAGGTCAGCTACGCGCGATTCAAATCTCTGTCACACGCATTGCTGACTCTTTTTTTTTTTTATTATTGCACGTCAGAATAACCTCAAACCGCCTGATGGAAAGCTAGAGCGAGGTCCAAAGACTGAGGACCACCATCATAGATACGGATGATACTAAAATGGTCGCCCTCAGTTTGACGGCCTCGAGAGATGGTTTTTCACGCCCCGCTTAAAGGACCCGGCATTATATGACGAAGGGAACACGTGTGCTGATAGTGCATTCCACATTTTAATGGTGCGGCAAAGAAAGGAGGTGCTGAACCGTTTGGTTCTAGTTGGGATTGTTTGCACTGTAAGGGAGTGACACTCTTTAATACTTTCGAGCAGAAATTCTATGTAAATGGTGGTGTATGACTGCGGTTTTTTAACAACATAAATTTTGTTAAAATGTTCTTCAGATTCAGATTCAGATTTTTATTTGTTAAACATAGGTATATAGTGTAGGTCTTAGATTAGATCTTGTGCGCTATGTTTTGTCTTTAGGACATACAAATAATTTTAATTTAACATAATTATTAATAAGGAAGATGATTTTACATTACATGCACAAATATATCATAATAATTTATTTGAATTAATATAAATAAAATTAGAAATAAAATTAAATAATGTCAAAATTTAAAAATAATCATTACCTATTCAATATTAATGTCTTATATTAATTCATAATTTAAGAAATCGTTTAAAGTATAATAACATTTATCTATTAGGAACTTATTTAAAGACGTTTTAAATTGTGAAAGAGGCAATGTTTTCATGTCATCAGGCAGCTTATTAAAAATTTTTGGTGCTATACTAAAGAAACTCGTTCTTGTACGGAAGCGAAAGGCGAGTCGAAGTTTCACTTCATGTTAGGCGAAAGAGGTTTAATTTTCCTGTTCTGTCTATCTCATCTATCTTCAGGTGCAGCCATTGCTATTATTGCAAAATCATTTTGCCTTCACAATGATTATACAAAAATTGTGGTTATGCTTTTCCTACATGAAATTCAAGCATTTTATGTACAGAAACTAAAATATTATTTTTTGTACATAAAATTTGCACTTTAAAAGAAAGGGTATAATCTATCCATTGATGTCTCTTTCTCTCTTAGAAGCTAATTTAGTGTACACGTGACCGACTAGCCAGAGACCTCAATAATACACAGATGTTCGGTATAATCTCTGTCTCTTTTGGGAATTTGGCTTCAGGATTAAAATTAAGAGTTGTACCAAAATTTACGACAATTCTTGTTTAGTAAATAACTTTTACAACAGGTCGGAAAAAAAATGGCCAATTTATTATTTGAACATATAGCAGCGTGGTTGTACTTAATTACTTCATAAGTGGTATTAATATTTATGAAAGAAGTATTTATTTACGTCTTTATTTCGGAGATGCTCGACTAGCTTCGGACCAGACCGTCAACAGGATGCTTTACTCCTTGATAAAGGGCCCCCGTTGAGTCTGAAGCTAGTTGGGCATCCCCGAAATACACACGAGAGTAAAATCTTGTATCTTGGATAAATTATAATACACTAATAAGGGGCACTAATAAATAACATGTTAATTTAAATTAGAGAAGAGAGTGGTCGAATTTATACCATAATTAATTAAGTTTTAAATGTTTTGATATATTTAATTGACCAGTATAACTTGAACTGTCATTGTATACTTTCCGTACCATAGTATATAGTACAGGTGGACATATATATTGGACATCTGTAGCATTTTATAGTCGCTTTCACATCATTTTTAAATTTATAAGACGTATTAATATACTGATTTGTTTTTTTTTTACGGTGTAGGAGCAGTCGGGTCACCTAATGGTAAATGACTACCGCTGCCCATGAGCAACTCAAAAGTCACAAGTGCGTTCCCGGCATTTAAGATGGGAGTAGGGGAAGGGGAAAAAAGGGGGCGAGAAAGGGATAGAGGAAGGGAGAGAGGAAGAGGGAAGGGTTAGCGCCTCCAGTAGCCTCACTCACTCGGCGAAAAGCAATGTAAACATTGCTTCACTGCCGGTTTTCTGTGAAGGCGTGGTATCACTCCGGTCGAGCGGCCGCATACGTGCCGAAGCATGGTTCTCCCACTTTAACTTGTTACACTTGTTTTTGTTTAGTACAACAAAGTTAGCAAAACTAACGAACCTTATAAGCTGTCTAATGCATACAAAATCTGGCAAACCTAGCAACACACTTGATGTCACATGTGCTTTGACGACCCTATCCTACTCTCTACAAAATGTTAACTGAACAGAATTGGCTGTCTGGAGTGTCGTTAGAGTCCTTACATCATCCCGAGGGACACTGGCTAAAAATTAAAACAAAAATTAAAATGACAGCTGTATTTAGGGCAGCTGTGTCCTTTATTTTTTTAGTAGCTTCTTTGTATTTTTAAATGCTGAAGTGATTGCAAAATTATTGTAATACAAAAAAAAACACGCATCTGCATTTTTATTCCTGAAGATTTGTGTCTATACCAACATCAATATTTGAGGAAAATACTTTTGATACTACGAAGGACGCTGTTTTCTATCGCACTAGCACTTAAGTATCTTCTGTCGCCAATTTGCGAATGCTTAAGAGTGAGATGGAAGGATAAACCGTTGTAATTGTGTGGTTTTTACGCACAGTAATAGTTGACGTAGGTTATGTTTTGTTTCACGTAATTATGTTAGTGGTGGTATAACAAATATCTTTTTATTAAGTAACTTGAAAAAAGGACATGTTTTTTTTGTATGTTACGCACTATCTTCTTCATTAGTTAACCGAGTTCAATCAAAAAAAAATTATTATAGGGGGCAAACGAGCAGGTGGGTCACCTGATGGTAAGTGACTACCGTCGCCCATGGACACCTGCAACTCAAGAGTCACAAGTACGTTGCCGGCCTTTGAGATAGGAGTACGCTCTTTTCTTGAAGGTTTAAAGGTCGTATCGGTCCGGAAATACAGCAGGCGACAATTTGTTCCAGAGATTGGTTGTGCGTTGTTTTTGTGTTATATTCAAGGTAGGTTCCATTTACATGAAAAAAACATTAAATTACATTGAAATTTACACCCCTAAGAGTGAAAAATTAAAGAATGGAGATACAGCTTATTACGATTTATCATGATTTAGACGCATAGATGTCGGTGATACTATTTTAAAAGTAATTTTATACAAATACGCAAACAAGCATACGGGTGCTTGATCGTGAGCAGTTCACTTTTGCCTAATTCTCACCACACCAGGAGTGGCCCTTAAGAGTTTTCTTATTTTCATTAGGCTTTGGTAGACCCTCTTACAAACAGCCACGATACCAGCGCTGTCACTTGTTTTAAGCTTTGATGACACTATTCACCAGAAAATTTAATTACGCTACGCTAGTACCTCAGATGACTTGGCTAAACCGGAGGTTCAAGGACACACTATTCAACACCAACTAACTTTCTGACAGGCAGGTGAAGTTTATCGGGTTCACTGATAATCCGCCTAGGGCATACCTGGACTCCTGACCATAGACTATTGTGACGTAAGTTTAGTGAAATTTAGGTTTTATCAGTGAAATGGTTCCACCGTTCGTGGGTGAGCCATGCTTCGGCACGTATGGGCCGGCTCGCCCGGAGTGATACCACGACCTCACAGAAAACCAGCAGTGAAGCAAAGCTTGCATTGCTTTTCGACGCGTAAATTTTTACCGGTTACCGGAGGGCCTAAACCTTCCCTCTCCCCCCTCTCCCCTATTCCCGCCCTTCCCCTATTTCCCCCCTCTTCCCTTACTCCCACCTTAAAGGGCGGTAACGCACTTGTGAATCTTGAGTTGCAGGTGCCCATGGGCGGCGGTAGTCATTTAACATCAGGTGACCCGTCTGCTTGTTTGCCCCCTATACCATAAAAAAACCTAAATTTCAAACATAGGCTTTCCACTCCAGACCTTAGGGCAAGTTGGGTGGGTGGTATTCTGGTGCGGAATCTGACAGTCATTCCCTGTTGCATACATCTAAAAAATTTGTCATTTGTGAATAGGGACTATTTTTGGTTACCCTGACAACCGAAAACATACACTCTAAAAAATAAAACACAACATATGCAGTTCAAACAAATTTGCTTTTGAGTGTTTTTTCAAAACTACCTGCGCGCTGTATTTGTAATTGAATTAACGGCCGAACTCACAGTTAGGTCAATTTGACCCGTATCGATTTACGAGTATTTCAAAACACGTGTATTTTTGAATCTTAGTGTGCAACGGTATCATATAAGGTAAGGTCAGGTTAGGACAGGTAAGGTAGCCCGAAGAGGTACGCGAATGGCGTGAGGCCGCTCGCTGAGCCACTATGACTCATTGGTCGTCCCGGCTGGAGGCTCCACGTGCTGGCTTTGCCGCCGTGGAGGCGCTCCAGCCGGTCATCGTCGAGTGGGCAGGGCGGCAGCACGGGACCCTTTCCTTCCGACTGACGCAGGTCCTTTCCCGGCACGGCTGCTTCGGGAAGTACCTGCACTCGGTTGCTAAGAGGGAATTGAGTCCCGCCTGTCACCACTGCAACTGCAATGAGGACTCGGCTCAGCACACGCTGGCAGTTTGCTCCGCCTTTGAAACGCAGCGTCGGGCCCTCACTGCAGTCATCGGAGGGGATCTCTCGCTACCGGCCATCATACGCTCCATGGCCGGTAGCGACAGGAATTTTACCGCGGTCGCGACCTTCTGTGAGGACATCATCTTGCAGAAGGAGGCGGCGGAACCTGTCCGGGAGGACGATCTCCACTCGGACTTAATTCACCGCCGGCGAACCGGGCAGCGGAGGCGCGCGTACCAGCGCCTCATGCCGCCCTGATTGTGGCCGCAGGTGGATGGAACGGGGTTTTCCCCTTCACCCGCTGTAGTGGCCCCCCGCCAGGAGGTGGCGTCCGCGTGTGCCTGGACGTTGCCTAATTGAGAGGTTGTTACCCGGAGGTGGTGCCCGCGCTCAGCGGGCAGGCGCTAGGGGGGGTCCGGATGTCTTAATAAAGCTGTTCCCGGATCCCTCCTACTTAAGGCGCAGTACGGCACACCGTGTGGTTTTAGTCGGTTCGATTCCGACACACCGCCCCACCGAAAACCCCGGTGGGGTGACGGCCCGAGGGGGTTTCCACACGCACAAAAAAAAAAAAAAAAAGGACAGGTAAGGTAGGTACTGCTTGGGCAGGACGACAGCATGGAACTTTTCCTTTCTAATTCGCCGCCGGCGGAGGCGCGCTTTCCAGTGCCTCATGTCGCCCTGAGTGTGGCCGCGGGTGGACTAGACCGGTTTTCCCCTCCACCTGCTTTAGTGCCTAGAGGTTTTCTTCCCGGAGGTGGAGCCCGCGCTTTTTCGGACAGGCGCTAGGTGGGGTCCGGATGTCTTAATAAAAGATGTTCCCGCGTGGTTTTAGTCTACTCAATTCCGACACACCGCCTTACCGAAAACCCCGGTGGGGTAACGGCCCGTGGAAGTTTATACAAGTACAAAAAAAAAGAATAGGTAAGGTATGTAACCTTACCATTATCTTACCTACATCGTCGTCTGTCCCACCAATTTATTGGTGGTGTCAAGATCTTCCACGCACCCGGACAGCTTAGAAACCTACTGAGCTCCCCAAATGATGTGGATCCATTAAGGGCCCCCGGTGTATGCTCGATTCCTTGTCACTGTGGCTTGAGGTATATAGGTGAGACTCGTCGGAGCGTCGAAACTAGGCTACATGAAGATATACGCCATGTGAAGAACATGGACTGCAACAGGTCGGCCCTCGCTGAACATTTTTGTAAGACGGACACGGCCCATTTTATACGCTTCGACAAGGCTTCCGTTTTAGCGAGAGAAAAATATTTCGTACCGCGAAAAATACGCGAGGCAATCAAAATAAGCCGCCGTCCGAACTTCAATAGAGACAGTGGGTGGGCATTACCTCCAGCCTGGCGCCTGGCTTTGAAACTGATGTCCCACGAAACAGTTACGGCTTCAAATAGTGACACAGTGAGTTCAGTATGTACCATAGTGCCTGTAACTTCGCAACACAAACGCAATAGAACCGCAGGCGTCCACATCCCGACGTTCGTTACGACAAATGAATCGGAGGGACAGACGCCAATCCAGTCTGGCACCTGCAACCGACACGGCAGGACGCCACACCCCTTAATAAAGGACCCCCGTCGAGTTCGAAACTAGTTGGGCATCCCCGAAACATACACGTGATTAAAACCGTAGATCCTAATTAATACCTTTTTAACACTTTTAGATTTCTGTTTCACCTACCTATGTAATATATAGATAGGTAAAACAGAGAAATCATTTGAGGTATCTTTTGTTAGGTGCGACATAATAGTTTATTCTTTATGTTACCTTCTTTTCATGTTTACATGGCCTATTGTCACGCGACACCGTACTGACCCCCACTACGTCACAATATGTATGAACATGAAATTTACTAAAGGTTATGTCTAAAATGAACTCACAATATATTTTTGAAGGTTTTGGGTTTCAACACCTTTCTGCTATAATAACTCATTTAAACACGTAATTAAAATTCCTCATACTGAGCGGTTTATTTTACCATCCCTTAATTTCAGTGTACGCAAATCCCATTAAACAAAAAATCTCAACTATAAAATTTAACTGAAATCCTGAAATTACTGAATTTCCAAATGAACAACATTCAAACGAGCGAACGGCTTAACGAAAGAACGGGTGACTGAATGAGAAATGAGTGAATGGGAGTAACTGAGCGTGTTCGTGATTATTTCACGGGCTTGTGTAGAAAAAATATAAAACAATTCAACTTTGTTCGCTCTTGTTTGCGCATGTTGCCTCAATTGTTTTTGCGACGGACTAGTGAATGAGTTTATGAATGTAATGGATGAACAACCATAGTTTTAGAAAAGTTTACATCTCATAATAGTGTAACCCTCTTTGTACGTTTATTTAAATTGTAGCGATTTACAGGTGTTTTATCAATTGGACTACATTTAGGTTTTAATTTGAAAATACAACAATAAGTACTAGTTGCAGCGGTGCTCTGACAGTAATCATGAAGGTAAACTTATTTATGCTCTATACTTATCTATATAATATCTTACATTATATTTATTCTGTGTCTGGGTGTAATTTATCTATAATGTGTTTGTATTTAGTAAACTACTTTGCAGTTCTAAAACTACTCTCTTATACATTGATATACGTAATAGTAAATACTCTGACCGTACAATATGAGATTGTAATGGATTTTTTTTATGTGGTATATATGGTGGTTTTTTATATAAGTATATTTATTAGCAGTCTGGTTACCATAGTACAGGCTCTGCCTGGTTTAGGATCAGACGGCGGCAGTGTGTGAGGTGTCTCAAGTTATTATTATATTACTTTAGATATCATACAAATCAAATCAATCAATCATATTTGTTGGTTCCTGTTATGTGTTCTATAAATTGTCTAATGGTTTGTGTTCTGACTCATCGTTTCACTTTATCGCCCCGTTCGACTGGGAATTTAGCCATACGCCTTACAACCGGAAAGGTCGTGTACTATTGATGCTTTGAGTTGAAATAAATTTGTAGATTGATTCCAGTGACTGCCTTGTTTCTCTAGAGGGGATTTTCCCAGTATGTGGTTTTTCGAATAATCTTAGGGTGTCGTTCTTTAAAAGGAAAAAAGAAATCCTTATAGGATCACATTGTTATCTGTTTGTATCTCTGCAAGACGTCGAGATATCACGTTGAAATGAACATCAAATACTTATGTATACGATGCCTTGAAGCTTTAAAAAAATTAACCTTCTAAGTCAACGCAATCAAAAGATACGGCTATTTTTAAACCTTAGATTTTAAACACCATGAACATCAAAATAAATCAAAACCTAAAGGGTAGTTTTCATTGACCTAGAATCATGAAATTTTGTAAGAAGCAAGGTCTCACAGACAAGTGAAGGGAAAATCCCGAAAGTCGTTAATTTGTTGTTATACCACATAAAAAAAATCCATTACAATCTCATATTGTACGGTCAGAGTATTTACTATTACGTATATCAATGTATAAGAGAGTAGTTTTAGAACTGCAAAGTAGTTTATTTTTCGGAAAACGGGAACAAATCAGTAATTAAAAAACGCAAAAACGCCGTACAGACGCATATTGATTTTTTAAAACTTGTGTGAAAAGTGTGACTCGGGACGGGATGATATAAGTATTCCGCCGATACCCCATACATTCAAATCTGTTCAGGTATTTACAAGCTATGGTGGAATAAAGAAACGTACATACATACAACTATAACATTACACTCCTTTTTTGGGCAGTCGTATAAAAACCTCCAAATATTCGAGGATTGATTCTCGAGATGGATGAACTATCTACATTCAATATGTTTACTTACAGAACCCTCGGTGCGCGAGTGATACTCACACTTGTCTGTTTTTTTTTCTTATAAGGGGTACAACTGACTAGTGATACCGCTGGTGTTGCAAACGTCTATATGCTACGGTAATTAAAATCTATATATTAATCCGTGAAGCGAAAACTTTGGATCCCTTTTTACGAAAATTGGGCGGACGGAGGAGTATGAAATTTCGCACACTTATAGTTTATACAGAGAATAAGTGACGAATGCTAAAATTTTTGAACAATATTTGCTATAAAGTTAAAAAAAATGCAAAAACGGGTACATACAGCTATGAGTGTCCAGTATATATTTTGACCTGTCATGGTACAAAAGTCTATACAATGACAGGTCAAGTAATATTGGCCAATGAAATAAACCATGGTCGAAATTCGACCACCACGCGATCTCTAGTAATAATAAATAAATAAATGTAATAACGGTAAGCATTTAAAAGATTTTGTATCTAGCGATCTCACGGGAAAGCACTGAGATATGTCAGTACCTATTATACATATTAATATTGTTACAGGTCTAAACGTGACTTCAGAGTCAGCTTTAGTTCGTTTTGCTATTCTAATTTTGCAATAAGCTAGGTTTAAACTATAATTTGATCGGGAGAGGGCCGATCCCGAGCGTAGAGATATCAGCCGTCGACGGGGCCGCAGGCTGCCAGAAAATGGGGACCTCTGGTGGCAGATTAATTGCTGCGGTAGGCGATAGGATGGCGGCCCACATCCCGTAACACACATTGATTAGGCCGATAGGCGTGGGGAAGCCTGCTTTCCCCGGGATAGGGTTTGGCTAGGCACGGCGTCGATCCGGGGGGGGCCTGAAATAACATGGTCCGGGTCCTCCCCCGAGCAGGGCGCCTGAGACCGGCTGACCCCGTCAACGAAAAAAAAAAAAAGGTTTAAACTATAATTTGCGATGTTGTTTAAATATCAAATATCATTGGCACTTACATTTGAGGTGTTATTTTATTTTTATGTATTTACTAGCAACCCGCCCCGGCTTCGCACGGGTACCAGAGACAGCTTAAACAATCATCGTCATATTTCAACCAATTTACACAAATCCTTCATAAATTATACACCTAAATGTTTGTCATTAATCAATCTGTCTATTGGTGCAAACCGCATGAAAATCCATTCAATTATTTTTGAAGTTATCGCGAATAGACAGACAGACAGACGCGGCGGGGGACTTTGTTTTATAATATGTAGTGATATTTTAGAGGTACGCAGAGGCGTATTAAACTACCACATTTGACAACTAAAGTTGTTCCCACTCATGTAATCATTCAGAGAAAAAGCTCATTGCTGTCAACAGGGCACGTTGGAAATTAATGATAGGAGAAAATTTTAAGGGAAAGGTTGGTAAGAAATTAAGGCAATGGGCAGAAAGGGATATTGCTTATATGGATGGATTCGGCAGTGCAACCAATTACTCGAGCACTTCAGGGTCGCGCACCTGTAATTCCAACAGCCTGCTGCCGGGCAGTGCGAGCACCCTAACATCATAGAGAACATGTATGTATTAATTGTCAAATATTCATATCGTATGATGTTTTTGAAGTGCTCATGGAAATTTAAAACGAGCAGACGGGTCACCTGATGGTAAGAGACTACCGCCGCCCATGGGCACCTGCAACTCAAGAGTCACAAGTGCGTTGCTGGCCTTTAAGGTAGAAGTAGGGGAAGAGAAGAGGAGGGGAGAGGAGAATAGAGGAAGAGGGAAGGGTTAAGGCCTCCGGTAAACCTCACTCACTCGGCGAAAAGCAATGCAATTATTGCTTCACTGCCGGTTTTCTGTGAGGTCGTGGTATCACTCCGGTCGAGCCGGCCCATACGTGCCGAAGCATGGCTCTCTGGCAATTTAGGTAAGGCAACAAACTCAAATTTTAATCCAATCTTCCGTGTGTTTTAACGTTATCGTTACTCGTGATTCACCAGATCTTACATTTCCAGTCGTGCTGGAAACGGCTGTGTCCCCCGACATATTTGCTGTAAGTATTTATAATACAATTACTGGAATTCATTGTTGGCTGACTCCTCGACGATAGAATTTGGAAATTATATTCTTGGAGGCATCGGCGGCGTACCGTCTACATGTAACTGGAAACATTTTAACGGATCGGCTTTGCGGTAAATGCGGTGGGGCATGTCGAATACCTCAAATATAAACCGGTTTCTTTCCAAACCAAGCCGATCCGTTAAAATGTTTTCTTAAGACCAACTAAACTATGATTTAGTGTAGAAATTATACTGCAGGACAAGATGGCTGTAGATACAAATTCGATGGCAAATAAATTAGAAATAGCACTTACATAAGTTAACAAAGGCTGCAGCCACGATAAAAATGCACAATTGATGCATATTCTGTAGTTTTCTGAAACAAAAACAGTGTTGTTAGAGTTTGCATTTGTACTAAAAATTTTAGGATAATTGCTTTTTATACTAGTATATATTTTAAACTTTAGTAGTGTTAATTGAGAGGCTCTTAGATATTGATACCCTTCTCGCTCGCACCTACGTACATATATATACTATCGAAATATAAGTGCAGTAGCGGCAGATGACACCTTTTTACACGCTTTATATTAGCTTCACTTGTGTATGTTTGTTTGTATGTTTGTAGCCGACTCCTTTGGGCACGATTTTGACCCACTTTAAACGGCCAGATTTCATTCAAATTTTGCACACCTGTCAAAGACCGATGGCAAAGCAATAATTGGATTAAATTTTTGATTTTTTAGTTGAATTTTCTATAAAAGCGTGTTTTTTTAGTTTTTTAAACTATAATTATATTATTTAAATTATACTATTCTATTTCGTGTAAGAACCCTAAAAATGTCTTTCATAAACATAGACAGTACATAAACAAATAAAAATTAAGCTAAAAGCTTTTTTATGAAAATATTGAAGAACATTATAAATTAATAATTAGATATCCCTTTATTGAAAGGGTAGCCAAATTTAGCCTTCGACGGGAATATTTGCTCGCGGCATGATCAAAGGACGCTGTGAAACAACCCTTAATAGCTTGTCTACAATTAATCTATATTTTTACTTTAAAACAAGGTCGTTTACGAAATATTGTCTGTTATTTTGAAGCGCCAAAGTATATTATATTACGTATTTCCTGTTATGTTAAATTGGTTCCATTAAGTGATGAAATGAAATAAATGATGATGGTGAAAAGATATTATCGTATTTTTGAGTTTCGACTGAAGATAGTTAAGGTTATTAAGAATATACTGTTTTACTTTTATTGTTTTTTTTTTATTGGCCTGTTGGTCTAGTCGTTAGTGACCTTGACTGCAAAGCCAGAGGTCGTGGGTTCAATTCCCATCCAGGGCAAAAAATTGTGTGATGAGCACGATAATTTGTTCTGTGTCTGGGTGTAATTTATCTAAAATATGTATGTATTTAGAAATATATAAGTATGTTTATCAGCAGTCAGGTTACCATAGTACAGGCTCTGCCTAGTTTGGGATCAGACGGCCGTGTGTGAGATGTGTTGAGTTATTATTATTACTATAGAAACGGCTAAACACGATTCAACCAGAATTAATTTTTAATACCTTGGATGCCCATGTATGTTTACACGTGTTTATACAAAATATTATCTTACTCACGGGTATATTTCGGGGATGCCCAACTTGTTTCGGACCCAACGGGGGCACTTTTTCAAGGGATGAGGCGTCCTCCCGCGTCAGTTGCAGGTGCGCCTTTTTTTTTTGCTTGTGAATACCACCTCGGGCCGTCACCCCACCGGGGTTTTCGGTGGGGCAGTGTGTCGGAATCGAACTCACTAAAACCACACGGTGTGCCGTACTGCGTCTTAAATAGGAGGGATCCGGGAACAGCTTTTATTAAGACATCCGGGGTATCTGGTAAGGTTATATTTAGTATAAGTTTAGATTTTTTTATCGATATGGACACTTTTTTAATCATGCAACGTAACTTTTGCCACGAGATATATAAAAAAAAATGTTAATGACTTCCCTCAAAACACATCAGTTTACTGTTTAAAAACAAAATTTACGGATTAAAGATTTTTTTTAAAACCAATTCGCAATGAAATTCACAACTTTGCCAACTTTTCAATCAAATCCGTTCCCAACAAGTTTGCTGTACAAATTAAAAAAATCCCGGTTGAAATAGGCTACGGAAATATTTCAACCGGTTATACAGATTGTTATTAAATTATCGGTTTTGTATCAAATATCGGCTTGTGTATGTTATAGTGGTTGTTTTAAATCTATTGTAAATCTACAGGTGTGCCCTAAATTTCAGCGGTAATGCTAAGGCACTTAGATACATTTTTTTTAAATACATACAGACACACCCAGAACAATGCAAATAGACGTATAGCATACAAATACTTGCACTAAGCGGGAGTCGAACCCGTGACCTGGCGTGGCAGTCGAATGCACCACTGCCGCGCCATAGAGGTCGTTAAAATTCGTTAAATATATATATGCAGCATCAAGGTTGCCTGGAAGAAATTGCTTTTAACGATAAGGCCGCCCTTTGTACATAACATTTTAACGGGGGAGAGCCATGCTTCGGTACGTTTGGGCCGGTTCGAGTCCACTCGATACCACGGCCTCACAGAAAACCGACAGTGAAGCAATGCTTGAATTGCATTTCGCCGCGTGAGTGAGGTTACCTGAGGCCCTAACCCTTCCCTCTCCCTTATTCCCGTCCTTCCCCTCTCCCCTCTTCCCCCCTCCCCCTCTTCTCCTACTTCCACCTTAAAGGGCGGCAACGCACTTGTGACTCTCGAGTTACAGGTGCACATGGGTGGTGGCAAAAAAAATATTAAAAATATGAAAAGAGTATACGACCGACATTGAGTACAGGGAACAAAACACCTGTGTTTAGGGCTCCAAATACAGGAGCCTCCTCACTATACGGGCCGTGTCGAGGAGAACTGCTCAATCTGTCTCAATTCTGCATCAATCCTTATTATTATTATGTCCTTGAAGGTTGTTTGACATTCCGTTGGCTACATTCTTGAATGAAAACTTCTTTAGCGGCGTTGTGCACTTTTTGGGATTGGTAAAAAATGTTAAACTCGCGTCAGGACACGTGACCTGATCGAAAATTTGTAAGACGGAGCCGAGGTTCTTATATTTAAAAAAAATATAACATTCGAAATTCAATAATTTATGAGCGGCCAGGAGCGCAGAACTTCCATTGTACCGTATGTATACATTTAGATATGTTATTACCTACTTTTTATTTTTATCCTAATTATATATATACAGATGTGTGTAATGCAAATACATTGTGAAGTTATGTTTTCACTTCTGACGTGCAGTCCCACGGCTGACAGTTTTTTTTACCATAAGGATATGCCAGTGGCTAAAGTGTTGAACCTGTTACTATCGGGTATGGTTAAATACTAATGTTGTCGTGAGAGTTTCTTAACAAATTAATCCAAACATCACACGCAAACATTAACGCGAACCCATGCCACTTGATCAAAGAAACAATGCATTATTGTCAAGAATTTTAATAAAAACAATAATAATTTCATTTCGTTCCGTGTTCTTTCAGAAATCATCACCCGTAATACGGATGCCGACTGCCGCATTTTGAATCTCGACA
This sequence comes from Euplagia quadripunctaria, assembly GCA_963859945.1. NCBI lineage: Eukaryota > Metazoa > Arthropoda > Insecta > Lepidoptera > Erebidae > Euplagia > Euplagia quadripunctaria. The sequence goes on from OY982583.1 coordinate 4,259,685, forward strand.
TAAAATAATCTCATTATCAAATAAACATACTTCGCCAAATTTGTTTCTGTACAAATTGTAAAAAGGCAATTCATATTCGTATGATATTTGAGTCATAACTTCTCGAATACATGGGAACAAACATTGGGACAAGACCTATATATATTGTATTGGTTCAAAACGTAAAACCAGCAATTTATTTTTGCTACGTTTTAATACGACAGATGCCATATTATCGAATAATCCACTGTGTGGTTTTTCGTTTTAAATAAACCACAATATCGTTATTGTGTAAACAGTGTTCGTTGTTGCTATATGTACGTGTTTATAAAAAGTAATAACATTTACTATTCTTGAACAAGTATGAAGTGAAATCTTTCTTCTACATCGTAACAGGAGATCTACTAAAAAGCCCTCGATGATACGTGCTTTAGTTGGACGTTTTTATCGTCACTTAAATTGTTCCGAGAGTTTGCGACATTGAATGAGATCTCAAATAATAGGCTAATGCAAGTTCTAAGAAAAAAATATCAAGAAACCAAAATAACCTTATAAAACGCATCGGGATCTAAATTGTGAAGTACCTAACTATCAAAAATCATCGAATTCTTGAACTTTCCTGTCTGCAACAGAAGTTGCAACGTGTCTGAAGAAGGAATGATGTACCCTATTTATCTACCTACTGGTCCTCTTAATTAGCTTGAGGGATAATGAAGGACATGATGGGGTAAGCAGGATAGGTCTTTATGGTCATCTTTAAAAATTTCAAAGCGTTTGAGACTGTTTGATTTAAAGTGTGTTTTATACTTTTATGTCATTAAGATGTATGCCTTTGTTTCCATTTGTTACAATATTTTCGGTCCCTTTAGCGATTTGGAAGATTTGGTCTAATTAATTAACCTCATAGTAGCCAATATTTGGGGGGCAAACGAGCGGACAGGTCACCTGGTGGTAAGTGACTACCCCTACCCATGGACACCCACAACTCAAGAGTCACAAGTGCGTTGCCGGCCTTTCAGGTGGGAGTATGCTCTTTTCTTAAAGGTTGTACTGGTCCAGAACTACTGTAGACAATTTGTTCGACAGATTGGTTGCGCGAGGCAAAATCTTGAAGACTGCACAGTGGTGGAGTGTCAATTATCCAAGTGATGGGTATTGAAGTTTTGTCACGTTAAAGAACAACGACGGCGGAACACTGCGGCCGGTATGAGTCCGAACAATTCTTCGGAGCACTTCCCATAATACAAGCGATAGAGAATACAGACAGAAGCTACATCTCTACGCAATGCCAAAGGGTCCTGTCAATCGACGATTCAAGTCGCTCTCCGTTGAAGGCGGTCCAGAGGGAGAAGCTGGTACTGGGGTGCCCCCGCATGGAGTTGAGAACAATATTCCATGTGCGGCTGAACCTGCGCCTTATAAAGTTGTAGGTGGTGGGCCGGAGTAAAATGCCGTCTCGATCTGTTCAGTACACCAAGTTTCTTCGAGATTAATTTGGCATCACTCTCACCTTATTGGCAGGGATCGGGTGCACTAAAGCCATTATTCCTCCCATTATTAGTAAATATTTTAGATATACCTACTGGATCTATGTAAGTTTACGTACTTAGTGTGTACATATATATATGAATACTGAAACACTTTTACTCCAAAAACTACCCATTATTTCTTTTCTTTACTATGTAGTGCAAGGATTCCAGTACACTACAAAATGAATAAGCTACCAGCACACACAATACTACTCCATCTCTGGTCCATTGGACATACGAGTAGCTCCATAAACAGTTAAAAAAACCTGAAATATAAACGTTGAAATCTTGACCTGATATCTGCATTTTCACCACCCAGATCTTTACAAACCTAACCACGTTTTACCGCACCTTACCAGTTTTTACTACATACCACAAGCGACACTGTAGACGTTACCGCAGTAAACAGAGTAATAAAACCGCAAGGGACCTATCGCGACGCGATCAGCGACTCATGAATAAATTTACGGCACTTTTTAGGACATAGCTCTGATAGTATTTAGCACTGGGAAATTTTAATACGAATTGTTTATGGACTGGGGAATTTCTTTGCTGTTATTTGGTTAGGATAGTTATAAAAGAGATTAACTTACGTGTACGAACTGATTTACGATTAACATTCTGACATTGTTTGTTTCTATTTGTTGTTTTTTTGTCTTAGCTGGGTCAGTAATTCATGCATTTTTCATGAGCTATGCTTGGAGTCTCTTTGAAGGATAAATTTCGCAACGAGATCATCCGACAAAGAACCAAAGTTACCGACATAGCTCGCAGGATAAGCATGCTGAAGTGGCAATGGGCTGGCCACGTATGCCGAAGGACTGATGGCCGCTGGAGCAGACGTGTCCTAGAGTGGAGACCGCGAATCGGTAAACGGAAGGTAGGACGCCCCCCAGCCAGATGGACCGACGACCTGAAGAAGGTAGCAGGGATAAACTGGATGCGAAAGGCGGAGGACCGGGTGCTGTGGCGCACATTGGGAGAGGCCTATGTCCAGCAGTGGACTATGATAGGCTGATTGATTGATTGATTGATCATGAGTTTTATTAATGTTAGTGTCTTGTTTGCAACAGGTCCTTCAGAATTAATTAAAACTTTAAAATAGATAAAAGACAAACTGACTTTCTCTTCTGGTGTCACGTGAAACTGTGTGAAACCGACTGAAGTTAATATCAATGTAATCATTAACACACAAAGTTTTCAAATGTTAGTTTCTATTTTGCTACTTACAAACTAATTTATTTTGCATCAATGAAATGGGTTAAATGCACAAAGTAATATATCATAGATTATTATAATAACTTTGTAAAAAAACAGACGCCTCGTCCCTGAAAATAAAAGCTTTTAAATGTAACCGTTGAATAAAAAAGTAAAACACAGTTCAAAGACTAACCACTTCTGACTTAACTTCATTTAGGTCTATAGAAGTTGTAAACACACCACAACTAGTCCAAACAAAATGGGGTTATGTACAGAAGCTAATGAATTTCTATTGCCACCCCTCAATTTTATCATGCAGCATTAAAAAGTAATTTCAAAGTTTTGACCACATAATAACAAAGCAAGTGAAATAAATCTTGTAATAAATAATATAATTAAGTCAAGCTACTTCAAATTTAATGAAACACTTAATGACGCTGATAATTCAAGTATGGATAAGGAACAAAATCAAAATGAAATCAGTTTGAGTGTGCTGACAATTTGGTAGGAAGTCACACATTCAGTGGGGTTATAAATCATTTAATAAAATTTCAAACTTAGATAACGGACATCATACCGTCGTAATTTTCTGATCTTGCTAAAGCTTTCGACATCCCTTTGGTTTACCCAAGGTTATCAACCAAACTTAATCCTACTTCGATAATAGGCAAAAAATTCTAGAAGAATTAGAAAAAAAATATCAGATAACGATTCTTTGGCAAACTCGAAGCCTCCTGCAGTTTCCCTCAGAATGCTAACGGGGCCTACAATGGTCTTCATCAATGCGTTAACCTAGTGGACATTATCACATGAAAAGTTTGCCAGACAATCACTGGAACTCCAGAATAGGTTTTTGTTTTTATGGTATAAAGGGCAAACGAGCAGACAGGTAACCTGATGATAAATGACAACCGCCGCGCCCATGAGTACCTGCAGCTCAAGAGTCACAAGTGCGTTGTCGGTCTTTAAGGGGGGAATAGGGGGCGAGGAGGGGAGAGAGGGAGAGGCAAGGGTTAGGGCCTCCGGTAACCTCACTCACTTAGCAAAAAGCAATGCAATGGTATCACTCCGGTCGAGCTGGCCCATACGTGCCGAAGCATGGCTCTCCCACGATAAAATCTAATCTCCGCGATGGATAGTCCTACCTACCTCATTTTTTTCTTTATTTTTATTTGTATTTCTTTTTTTTGAAATATTTCATCACTTTAAGTTCTGTAAGCACGAACGTCACTTAAGAAATAAATACTTTTTCTTTCTTTCTTCTTTCTATCTTCCTCAGACTAAAGCTCGAATGAATCTGGATATCTTTCAAGATTTTTGGTATTCTCTTTCATCCCGTAGATTGTGTTCTTCCCATTTAAACAAGTAATGGAATAAGGTTATTTTACAACAAGATTAAATTATACACAAAAAAGACAAAATTTCAAGTGGAATAGAATGGAATAATCTTGATTGTACACCAACGACATATTGCTTAAAATAAATACAGAAAGTATATATGTACAATAGGCGGTTGTTGGTCTAGTGGTTAGTGGTTAGTGCGTTGCCGGCCTTTGAGAGTTAATTTCTCTCTCTCGTATGTATCTGTTCAAAGTATGCCCATTAGTTTTAATATTAAGTACTGTTTATAGCATATTTGACTGGCCTGTTGGTCTAGTGGTTAGTGACCCTGACTGCTAAGCCAGAGGTCGTGGGTTCGATTCCCACCCAGGACAAATAATTGTGTGATGAGCATGATCATTTGTTCTGTGTCTGGGTGTAATTTATCTACAATATGTATGTATTTAGAAATATATGAGTATGTTTATCAGCAGTCTGATTACCATAGTACAGGCTCTGCCTAGTTTGGGATCAGACGGCCGTGTGTGAGATGTGTGAAGTTATTATTATTATTATTCTCTTTATTAACATCTGTAAAACATATAAATTACATTTTTAAATACATTATTAAAAAAAAAAATATATTTAAAAATATAAAAAATAGTGTCCCACCGGTATCGAGTACAAGGACCAAGCTACCGGTGGTTAGGGTTCCAGAGATAGAAACCTCCTCACAATACGTGCCGTGTCAAGAAGGACCGCCTTCTGCATTAGGCCCTTAATCCAGCTGCCTAACGTGAGCCTCTGAAGGTGTTGGTCGAGGCTCTTCGCTATCAACCCATGGACTGATATGACTATCGGCACAATGATTGCCGAATCCACATTATTATTATTATTATTAAACTCATCGAATAATAGTAAAATGTCCAATTTGTTTTCAAATTGGAATATAAAATGTTTTCTGCAAAATCGTAAGGACTGATACCAAAGTTAATTCTCTGTAATTATTAGAGGCAAGATTCATTTAATGTTCTTGGCGATAATTATTACAGTCCGTAATTGGACAAATTAATTTTATTATGAACATAGAGAATTCCAAGTCAGTCAAGTGATGTATTTTCTCTCTCTGTTTCGATAAGTACGTACAATTTTAGCAAAATTTTCTAATTAATTTTTGGCTGTATTAATATCACTCCATTATCTAATTAGAAATCCTCTTCTCTTTGTTCTCAATTATAAATTATTATTGCTTGCTTGCTTATTGTTGAAATGTTCAAACAAACTAAATTATGCTTTTACAAAGTATATAAAATGTTTGTAAGCTCTTTTTCCACTCTTATGCTTTACCTAAATAAACTTATGGCAAAATGTAAACAACAATAAAATTATTTAGATATCATATACATATCTAAACTGAAAGATGAAAGGGAATAAGCGACATTTAGCAAATTTTACAGGAGAGCCATAAAATTAAAAGAAAAAATTTGATTAAAACCATAAAGAATTTGTTGGTCGCGTGTTCAATTCCCGCTCCATGCAAACATTTGTATGCATGTATATGTCTATTTGCATTGGTCTGGCTGTTTCTATGTACAATATGTATGTATTTAAAATGAACCCATAATTCAAACTTAGCTTAGTTTGGGTATGTAATAATAAATGTTCCAGTATATTATCTGTATATATAAAAATGAATTGCTGTTCGTTAGTCTCGCTAAAACACGAGAACGGCTGGACCGATTTGGCTAATTTTAGTCTTGAATTATTTGTGGAAGTCCAGAGAAGGTTTAAAAGGTGAATAAATATGAAAATGCTCGGAATTAAATAAATTGCAGGTGATACGAAGTTCACCGGTCACCCAGTTATCAATATTTATTGTAATAGAATTATCCGATAGAAGATTTTTTTATCTCATGCCTCACAGTTCTTTGAGTTAGCTGTAGATATGTTTTTTTTTACAATTATGGCAACATCTTTTCACAATATAAAAAAGAATCATTAAAATTGCACGCAACATCCACAGAAATAATTTCCGTTTCAACTCGTTTAAAAACAGAACACACAGAAATCATCAAACGTAACTATTTTTCTTTTTCATATTTAGAAACAAAGTTTTTTGGAACACACGATATTCATTGTCTATTCATAAAACACGAGTTTCATACAGTTGTCCGTGTAACGAGCGTCTTCACCCATATCAAAAATGTTGACAACTGACAATCTAGCAAAATAATAGTCTGTCACATTTCTTATTATGTATCGCTGTAACGAGATGTCCACCGACTGGCAGAAAGGTCACAATAACCTTTCGTTTTTCTCACAATTTTGCCATTGCTATATATGCTTACTGTTTTGTTTAGATAATCTTATCTAATCTTATCAAAGACAAAGTATTTAATGTAGACGGAGGCCAAGGTCTTCTTGAATGTCTTTAGTTCGATCTTAAGTAATCTAATATAGAATCTTATTTATCATCATTGCATATTGTTTAAGAAACTGTAGGTACGAGGCCAGGTTCACTGTTTCTATAAATGAATATTTTAAGCAGCAAAAGATGTATCTTGCTATCAAATTTTTTTTCACTAGTTCAGTTTTCCGATTTTTGATGTGAAAACTTCTTTAGCGGCGTTGTGCACTTTTTGGAATGGGTAAAAAATATTAAACTTGCGTCAGGACACGTGACCCTGATCGAAAATGTGTCCGCGTCAGGACACGTGACTGATCGAAAATGTGTCCGAGTTTCTTATATTTAAAAAAAATATTTTTACGCCATCTGTGGATTCTGCGCGATACTACTGTAGTTTGAAATATACTTATGTATTATATGGTATAGATCCACTAGAGGGCGCTAATCTAAGTTTTAGGGAGTAATCTAAGGGAGTTTTGTCAGCTCCTTATTAATTAATCTTTAAAAAATGTGTTTTCACTTCTGTCAACAGTCCCATGACTGCCTATTTTTAATATTTTTTTAAACTAACGTTTATAGTATCCGAGTTCTATTAAATCTTAAATTCCTGGTACTCGTCGGGATAAATTATTATCTTTAATGGAGTAGTGTTCATAAATTTCTCAAGGCATATTAGATATTTACCGAGGGAGGTTTTTAAACGGTCCGTAATGCGCATCTAGTTTCCTGGAATTGTATACGTTCATAGGCTACGATAACCGTTTACCATCAGACATGCCGTATGCTTATTTGCCACCGATGTGATATAAAAGAAAATAAAACTATACTACAACTATAACAAACTGTTTCTTAACAACCAATGATACACAGGTGTCATCTGTGTGATGTGTGACAGGTGTTAATAACCTGTTTGTAAGTTAAACATAATAAAAAATATTTGGAAATAGGAATTATGTATTTTAAATTACGCTACTCGGGGGTGAGATAGGCTTTACTTTATTAATTAAATTACTTTGGGCTTTGGCGGTCCGGCTTTGGCTTTTTCGGTTTCCCAACCTTTTTTAAACTAAACGATTTTTGGCACTCTTCCCAACCTACGTGAGTGATATAATATTCTGGGACATTTTATACAACGCTAGCTAGACCCAACCTAAACATAAACATAGTACATACATTTAATATATATAGAAACACCCAGACCAATGTAAATAGACATAATTTATGCACACAAATCTTTGTACTGAGAGGAATTCGAAGCCGCAACACCAGGCGTTGCAGTCAAATGCACGCGATGCGGCATCAGACGTAACGACAGAGATCGTCAAAGGCAAAACACCCTTTGACATAGGTAAAAAAGACATTACAATTTCAATTTTTAACCTTGAAATTCTAATTGCAAAATAAAAAAAAAATTAAGTTATTCATTAAAAATCATTCATTTGGAACTGAATGAAAATTATTTTTATCATATGATAGTAATAATATAATATACATATATCCCAAGAATTACAGACCAATAACGTGTCTGTTAACACTTTATAAATTAATAACGTCCATTTTGAGTGTGTAAAGACCTTTTACAATATAAGCAATAACACCATTATGGCTTACTCTCAAAATGTAAGTAGAAGTAACGCCCGTGGCATTAAAGAGGGGTATGACACGGGCCTCACTTCTACATACATTTTGAGAGTAGGCCATAATAGTGTTATTAGTTATTATTTCTTCCTTTACACGAAAATTAACCAACAAATTCACCGTGACTGAAAGGATCCGGCGACGGGTTGGATAGATGCCTATGAGTCTGTGCCACGTACATGGCTCTTGATTATGATGGAGTTGTACAAGATGATACAACTCTATGCGTTTTCTTGAAGGCGTCCAGAATGGGGGCATATTTTGGCAAACGATGTACTAATAAAGATCGCTATACCAAAATAAATATTAAAATACATAGGCGCAAATGGTTCTTAACTGTTTTTCTTTTGCGTAATTTGTAGATAAAATAAAATTAACTCTACATTATCAAAACCGTGAGCACGTGAGCGTAATGAAACAAAATTATGTTGATGAATTTCGTTTAACTTTATTAACATTAAAAATGAATTAATAGAATATAGAATAAGACTGGCCTGTTGGTCTAGTGGTTAGTGACCCTGACCGCTATGCTTATAGGTCGTGGGTTCGATTCCCACCTGAGTCTGGGTGTTCTTTGTGTCCGTTATTTCTATGTTTGTAAAGTCCCTTGCGACACAGGAGTAATTCCTAATGCGGGAGTTGTCTTTTTAAATTAAAAAAAAAAAACAATAAAAAAAATTTACTCGAAACCGCAGTGTCAGTGATTTTGACAAAAAAAAAACCCTTTTTTTGTATAAGTTTTCTGTGTGTTGTGAAACGTTCACGTACCTTATTAACTTAAGGACGGCTGCAATGCTATTATAATACGACTAAAAATAAGCAGCGATAATTTCTATGCTATGCTATGTATGTAGTATTGTACCTAATGTTATTGCACAGCTTCTTTACTTTGATGACTAATTATATGTGTATCACTAACCAAATTGTTGCTGATCTGCGAAACTTAAAAGTTTTAGGGTTGTAAGACGTAGGTATGTTTTTAATTTAAAACTTGTTAATTATTGTTTTAAAGTATTTATATTTAAGTATTACGTATTTGATGGTTAGATTGAGTTCCAGCCAACGCCAATGACAGTAAAACGTGTCAGCGTTCTAATAATGACAACCCTAAACGTGATGACATATATATGTATACTGTATAGTTTGTTTATAAAGATTCCATGTTCAATTTTACTCAAGTGTATATAACCTCGGTACAGCGATAGCGGGATCCAGTTGTTAGAATATAATACTTGTGCAATTATTGTTTTGTACTTAATTGAAAATTGTTGTTTGTGTATTTGTTTGTGTATATTAGATGACTGACTGACTATATGTATAAACTAGAGTAGCCCAGAGGTCAAATTCGACCGTTATACATTATATTATTGATAACAATAAAGATCCGTCGAAGTTAGGGAAAAACCTGATTCCTAAGTGTTTTTATTAAACACTAAACCTCATCAATAGCTACATCGTAGAAAGTAACTCCGATCCTACTACATACTTTTTTTGGTAGGTAATTATGTACAGATGTTAATTCAGTAGGTACTTCCATTATATGTAAAATAATTTTTATAATATTAAAACTATAAAAAACTAATTAATATTTTTTGTGTAACAAGCGAAAAAGTATTCTAAATTTAAATTTGTATGAAATAAAACATGTAAGCTTCGGTGTGGTGTGATAGTTTAAAAAAATATGAAACGGACGTGCTTCAGAGAGTAAAAAAAATATAGCGTTCCATTTTTGAAACGGCGCAATTAACGGTTGTTCTACTCTTTAAATTTTAAGGAATATAAAAAACTCCTTAGTACAATGAAGTAAAGAAGAAACACGTTTAATTGTTACATCGTTAAATCAAACAGTTACTGCTCTGAGGCACAGATCTGGAGGTTTCTCGCAGCCATAAGTCTGAGCAAGACTACGCACATTCAGGCTCTAAAACAATGAAAATAATACATCCATCACATCGATTGTATTGTGATAAGCATTTTTTTTTAATGTAACGATTCAAATTTCGTTTCATGACAGTTTTGCTCGAAAACTGTCCCATTTCATAAATCTACAAAAACATTATAAAAATATATCAAGTATGGTTTGGTCTGGTTTAAACTTTCTGTTACAGTATTAAAGCTAGTGAGAATAAATCTATAACAAAAAGTCTGTTGGTCTAGTGGTTAGTGACCCTGACTGCTAAGCCAGAGGTCGTGGGTTCGATTCCCACCCAGAACAAATAATTGTGTGATGAGCACGATAATTTGTTCTGTGTCTAGGTGTAATTTATTTATAATATGTATGTATTTATGTTTATAAGCAGTCTGGTTACCATAGTACAGACTCTGCCTAGTTTGGGATCAGACGGCCGTGTGTGAGATGTGTGAAGTTAAATATATATATATATATAAATATATAAATCCTTTGAAAATCAGTGGTTTGGGACTGAGGCCGCAGAAGTGATACCATGGGCGTGACGGAAACGCAAAAAAAAAAGTAATGTGTAGCAGAGTATCTTAATGAGAAACTATTTTTAAGCCCCGACCCAGAAAGGGGTTGTCCATTAATCACGTGATGTTTTTTGAACAACTTTTTAACCCACCTTTCCCCCTGGTGATACGTGATGAGGTTTAGACTAACCCCAACCCCCCTCACGTGTATTTTTTTATGCCCAAATATATTGAAAATTTTCAGAATATCATCGTTAAATACAGATAAAATAGCGCGTTTTACGAAAAAATCAATACACGTGATAACTTACTACACCCGGGGGGAGGGAGTTCGGAATAAATCACGAAATATCACAAGGGGAGGGCTTGTGATATTTCGTGATTTATTCCGAACTCCCTCCCCCCCCCCCCTTTCGAGTCTCACGTAATTAATGGATAATCCCAAAAAAATGATTTTTTTTATGAAATAGAATGAGCGTTTATCTTGCAACTCGCCCGATAGAAAGTGACGGAGGTGTTATAAGTTTAACGTGTGTATTTTTTTTTTGTTTATTTCATTTGCCAGTATTTAGATATAGACTTGTCGTACTATGACAGGTGAACATAATTATATACTGAATGCGTGTAGCTTGAAGCAGCCGTTTTCACGTAATTTCGCTAATTTGTAACGCATTATCTTTAATTTTTTTTTCTTTCTGCACTTTTTCCATACATGGTGTAAGAGACACCGTACCGAATCCTGAAATAGTATATTCAGACCATCATTCTGAGTCGAAAATCACTGGAATCTTCTGCCGGAAAATTCATAAATTTTTTTTTTATTTTACACAACTTTGCTTAAAAATGACATGACAATATGTAAACAGAACATTTTACTGAAAAAAACTGTCAGTCATAGGTCTGCACGTCAGAAGTGAAAACACATGCACACATATGTATGTATACATATACACACATATCTATATGTCATCATGACATATATGTCATCTGAGCGTGACGGTCACGCGAGTTCAGTGCTTTTTCCCCATGCCGAAAGTGCCCAACGTGGCTAAAGAAGTTTTCACTTCAAATGTAATAAATACCTCATACGGCCAAAAACTGTAATCAATCAAACAACATTTAAACATTTTATGCAATCAACTGGTCTTGACGGCGCCGAACGTTTAAGGTCATTCACCGTACCGCACAAAAAAGAACACATACGCATGTTGCATCTATATTGCGTAGCGCCAAATGAAACTTATGACAATAAATCCTTAATCTCGCATTTTTATGATGAACTGACTGTTGTATTGTGTTAAGCATAAACAGAGAGAGATTATTGTAAGTTTTTCGCGTAGCTCAAATTTACACGCTCTATATAAATTATAATAAAGTATTCCCCCATCCGCAAAACTTTATTAAAAACACGTAAAAAGAATTCTCTTCACGTATTAATGTTTTAAAGCGCGTTCCCATAATCAAGAAACGATTCGTTTTGCTTACGGACGGTAAAATTTTCGTTCAAAATTCTACGAAATTTAACCGTCCGTAAGCAAAGCGAATAGTTTCTAGATTATGGGAACCGGGCACTAATAATAACGACTCTAATACATATTAGATGTGTAACTCGGGACTTGATCGCGATAATATTTAAAAGGTAAGTACAAAGGTACAATTTGCCACCGTAGTGAAATAGAAAATGGCGTTATATTATTTACTTTATTTATATCTGCCTTTTGATTTCATTACAAATAAAACCCTCATAATTTTCACTCTGATTCCGATAACATTTTAACCCTACAACAGCCGCATATAAATCATACCGCACATATTTAGTGTTCGGCCAATAATTTCCCAAGGGTGGTGCGGGCAACTATAGCAGCTGTCCTTTGTGGGGATGACGTTATCGACTGGTCGGTTTTATCTTATGTAGGCGGGAGACGGATTAAGGTTTAAGAAGCGTCTAATAGGTTATTATTTCTCTCACAGTAGTACTTTAAAACTGTGTCTTTACTTCAGTACGTACGAACCGCCTCACAGAAAACCTGCGTGAAGCAATGCTTGTGTTTCACCGAGTGAGTGAGACTACCGGATGCCCTAACACCCTCCCCTTAACCCTCCCCATTCCCCTACTCCCACCCTAAAGGCCGGCAATGCATTTGTGATTCTTCTCTTGAATTGCAGGTGTCCATGGGTGGCGGTAGACGATTACCATTAGATGAACCGTGTGCTCGTTTGCCTCATATCCCAAAAAAAAAACTGTTACAGTATCTAATTATTTTTATAATTATATTCTCCAGCATTATCTAGATCAAACACCGTGTCGTTTTAGTCGGTTCGAGTCCAAATTTACTGTTATCCTGGAGACTGACCCGTGGGTAACCACATATTACAGAAAAAAGCTTCTAGAATACCGATAAAGTAACTTAAGTTTTTTTTTTGTACATACATACATTTAGATATTTGTACACGAATGCAAAAGGACATATTCATGTAATACAACAAGAATTGAGCCCCTGATTGCTGAAATTACAGTTAAAAGAAAAACTACAGCACCGAGAGAATAATAAATTTAGTGTCAACATTTAATCATTTGTGGCATATGACACATTAGTTGTAATACTTTCAAAATCCTATGTCACTTCACATATAAACATTGTAACACATACATATTTATAATCAATCATAACTTTAAGAAATGTTAAAATAAACATATATGAATAAAAAAACATATTTTTTAGTTTGAATATAGTCTAACGAAATTATTTATTTCAAATATGAATTAGAAAAAAAATTAACTACACCAATGTTTTATCTGAATAGGTATGGAAAGAATATTATATAAAAGTATATATAATAGTATAAGCGTCGGTAGCGTAATGGCTAAGGCGTCGGGTTCGAACCCCACCCAGTGCACTACCGTCGTGAACCCACTCCTAACACAAGCGTTAAGCTTAGCTGGAGGGGTTAACGAGATTACTAGTAATGTGTGATCCACGTTACTAGTAATCTTGTAAAAAAAAAAAAAAATGTACAAAATAGAAAAAGGTATAGAAAGGTTGACATTTGAAGTTAACCGTTTTTGGAAATCGAATGCAACGAGTGTAAGTAAGTAAGTACTCTTTATTGTACACTAAATACATAATATATATACATATAAAAAAGCAACTTAAAACATAAAATGCACAATGGGCGGCCTTATCACAACAAGCAATATCTTCCAGGCAACCTTTGGATGCACAAGACTGTTATGTTTTAGTGTGGGTGGTTATGGTGTCAAATATATAATACTAGCAGCGCCCCGCGGTTTCACCCGAGTAAGTCCCGATCCTGTGGGAATATCGGGATGAAAAGTAGCCTATGCGTTAATCCAGGTCTCTAGCTATCTACATACCAAGTTTCATCGTAATCGGTTCAGTGGTTTTTGCGTGAAAGAGTAACAAACATCCATCCATCCAAACTTTCACATTTATAATATTAGTGGGATTAGTGGGATGTATCTACTACTAGTATATGCTCACATACAAATTTACACAAACATATATACATACAACTACATACGTATACACAAATACATATAAATACACGTCCACCTAAATACATACATTATAATTTTATGCATAGTATTAGATTATATATAGATTATCTTAGACATAACTTTGCAGATAGTATTCTTTTAACATTTTTTTTAAAGATCCTAACGATTGTGCTTGCCTTTTTTTTTGTTGAAAAATAAAAACAAGTTTTAAATTAAGAACGAATGGCTTTTAAGTTCTGACGTTTTTTAATTATTATTTCAATACACGCAGAAAACAGCAAACAATCGCCTAACTTCTTAAAAATAAAATAAAAACTTGCAAAAAAAATATCCAAAATTTTCTATTTTCCTTTGAGTATTTTATTCAAGTTTTATAGGCTTGGCCCAACCGGAAAGGTCTGGAGGCCGTATTCTATAATTATATCCTAAGGGTCCAGAGCCCAGCCTCTCTTTACATATTCATAGGGGAAATCGACTTCCGTTTTGACGAAAAAAATTGTCCTACGACTGTATAAAGTTCGCTACTTGCCCTTTGTGTTTTGTAAACAGGGACTTTGAAGTATTGATCTTAAATTTTTACGGTTTGGGTTCATTGTTCGGAATATCATTTGCGTACAAGTTATCGATAATAAGTTTTATGCATATACACACACAGGGCTGTTAAAGAGAGGTGTGGTCAAATTTTAGGATGCGACAAATAATAGAATTAGCTAAAATAATTTAAAAAAAGTATAACCGACTTCAATGTGAGCGCCTATACAATTTGAGGGTTGCCCGCGATTTAACAACAACAACATTTCTGAAATTGGCCAACAGTTGGCGTAGAAATCGGTGAACATACAAAAAAAATATATATATATACAGTGGAACATAGAACCTCCTCCTTTTTTGAAGTCGGTTAAAAAATAAAAAATATTTTTTTTTTTCTTCGGTAAGTGCTTTTTCTAGTGTAGGTGCATATTTGTAATCGACATGTTATAAATTTTAATCGTTTTTTTTATAAAGATATTTTCAAAATGATCACAAAATGGTAAAAGGTACATGTCCTTGGTATTAAATACCCATAGTTTCATTCATGTCAGCCCTTTCTCATACGAATAATAGCTATAACTAGCTTTTATTTTATTTTAATTTGCTACCATACATTAATCGATTTTAATTATATTTCATTTTCAACTGACACATTAAAACTAATAAAAAAAGAAAAAAATATATATTTATACGGGCTATTTACATGTATGCGTCATAAAATTCCTCCACATAGTCGCCTACTGGCAGTGTTCCCAGAAGCTGGCAGCATTGCCACGTTGAATGGCAATGCTAATTCTCTGTGCAAGAAAAAGGCCCGCCTTCTGGTCACGAGAAGAGTCGATCAGTCGCTTAGCTAATTCCTTATAAACGGAACGAGCACTCGGACCCCAAACATAACCCCGTTTCGACCCCAAACATAACTGAACGTAAAATAACGTAGCTATAACTGTCAATTTTCAAGTTCAATTTGTCAGATTGAAAATAAGATTTGTGTACACACAAAAATCACGAATATTCCTAAACTTGTTAGCGCTTTACGTTTTTTATTGTGATATGGAACAGGCGTTTGTCTTCCAACTCACCTGATGGAAAGTGGTGATGAAGACGAAGATAGTACACCCCTATAACCTAACCCAATAGAAACCTATTCACTCTACTATGACGAAACCTTTACGTTAGAACCTGTATATTATATAAAAACCGGACAAGTGCGAGTCGGCCCGCGCACCGAAGGTTCCGTAAGCAGACCAACTTGTATGTAGGTAGATAGTACGTCCATCTCGGGAATCAATTCTCGAAGACTTTTGCCCGTCTTTTTCGAAAGACAAACTTAACTTTGCGGTTGCGATGTACGACAAAGTCGACAATCCAACCGCAAAATATAAGTTTGTAATCACAAAAACTATTATTATATATAACATATTAACAACTTTCGGATTTTTTTCTTTACTTGTGTTGTGAGACCTTGCTTCTTACCAAATTTCATGATTCTAGGTTAATGAAAAGTACCAAATGGTTTTGATTTATCTGCGAAATGTTCAAATTTTGGTCAAATATAAGGCTTAGGTGGCCATATCTTATGATTGCGTTGATTTAGAAGCTTGATATTTTTACGGCTTCAAGAGACCTCAGACATGACAGACTATATACATGGTATTAACTTGATGCGTTTACGGGTTCCTGAGAAAAAGGTCTTGACAGACAGACAGATGGACAACAAAGTGATCCTATAAGGGTTGCTTTTTTCCTTTTGAGAAACGGAACCCTAAAAATGAAGAATAATCGTTTATTTTGGTACATAAAATATAGGCGTAAGTGTATATCACCTACGCCTGTATCCCCAAAGGGGTAGGCAAAGACGTATTAAACGTACGTGAGGCGTTACTCACGTAATACCAACTGGAAACAGAGCATTAAAGATAAGAAAAATTAAAAGGGAAATGTAGGTTAGCTCAAGCAGGTCAGAGTTGCATATCTGTGAATCGTTCTGGCTATTCGGGAAGGTTCGAGCAGTCCGACACTTCCCCCGGCGGGGTGACGGCCCGAGGGGGTTTCCACACGCACAAAAAAAAAAAAAGTCCGACACTTCTAAAATAAACATAATTATGACACATTAATCATATTTACCACATAGTAAAACTGATAGGGAGGGATGAGCGAAGTGTACTAAAGAGAATAGAATGGAATAATCTTTATTGTACACCAACGACATATTACGTTAAAAAAAAAGACACAAAGTGGATATGTACAATAGGCAGCCTTATCGATAGGAGCAATATCATACAGGCAACTTTCGGATGAATAAAATCGATTATAGATTTCTTTTATGGTAAATTGGGCAAACGAGCAGACGGGTCACCTGATGGTAAATGACTATCGCCGCCCATGGGCACCTGCAACTAGAGAATCACAAGGGTGTTGCCGGCCTTTAAGGTGGGAGTAGGAGAAGGGTGGAAGAGGGGAAAAGGGGGAGGGGGGAAGGGTTAGGACCTCCGGTACTTTTATTTATTTATATATATACTTATTTTTGCCACATTACGCCGAATTCAATCCTACTTATGTTATAAACGTGAAAGTTTGTGAGGATGTATGGATGTATGTATGTATGTATGTATGGATGTTTGTTACACTTTCACGCCAAAATTACTGAACCGCTTGCAATGATTGGTATGTAGATAGATGGAGACCTGGATTAACATATAGGCTACTTTTTATCCCGATATTCCCACGGGATCGGGACTTACGCGGGTGAAACCGTTAGTTAATTGTACCGAAACCGAAAAGTTAATTGTAAAAAAAGAAAGCTAGAAGAAACCAAACCCTAAGAATCTTCATGCTGAATTTTAAAATTCGAATCTTAAAAAAAAAAACATTTACAAATATGAAATACGATGAGAGACCTAAAGAAGTTTAGACGCGATTATACTTACAACCTCCTTGTACAAGTGATTAATAGGGCTGTGTTATCTTCTTTAACAATAGACCACCTGAGAATAATCCCACGCGATGCCATTTAGATGAGAACAGAAAGTGAAAATTTTGGTTATGACGAGTAATTTGTTAGTCCAATGTTTCATGGTTTTGTATTTTGTATGTTAAGAAACAAGGTTAAAACAAATTAACTTTAGTTCAATTTGATTTATGTTTAGTTCCATGCTGTAATTATTTTATTCTAGTCTGAATCCTAACATTCAAATTTTAAAATGACTATGATATCTAAATAAGTAATACTTTCCATCTCTGAGCAATAAAAAAAACTGTCATCTGAGCGTGACGGTCAGTCGTAGGACTGCACGTCAGAAGTGAAAACATAACTTTCCTATACACACACACACACACATCATTATGTATCTGAGCGTGACGGTCAGGCGAGTTCAGTGCTTTTTCCCTATACAAAAAACGGTCCCGAATGCAAAATGATATCGGCTCTATTTTAAACCCTTGCTATTGCGCGCCAGAGACCTCTTCTCAGTATGAGTTACCTTAGACAATAATTCACCAGGCCTGTTTAGAGGTATAAACTACTTAAATAAAAAAAATATTTTTGTAGTGAAAACTATAGACGCGTTGGGCACTTTTGGTATGGGAAAAAAGCACTGAACTCGGTGACCGTCGCGCTCAGATAACATAATATATAAAGATGTGTGTGTATATGTAAATATATATGTGCATGTGTTTTCACTTCTGACGTGCAGCCCTACGACTGACAGTTTTGTTTTGTGTGTTTGTCCCGTTTCGCTTAGAAAGAAAACAAAGACTGGATTTAATAAATTACAACTACTATTTAGTTGGTATTCAACTAAAGTAAGAAACAAATACACGTTCCTCCTGCATTTTTGTTTTGCTTTTCACTAGTGCGTGGGAATAGTTGCATCAAACAAAAAGTTATTTTTCTCAGTCTTTCAGTTTCGATTTGAATGTAGATTTTGCTATGCATTACTTTTTATCTTACTCTTCTTATGCCGCGTTCCAATAAACAAAACACGATTCGTTTTGCTTACGGACGGTAAACTTTTCGTTAAAAATTCAACGAAATTTTACCGTCCGTAAGCAAAACGAATCGTTTCTTGTTTATTGGAACGCGGCATTAGATAATATTGGGAATGTCTACAGACAGTATTTTATATTTCCAAGCTACCAAAAGCAAAAGGGATTAACTACTGTAAAGTTCACCAACAAAATTGATTTATATCTACACTTATATAAAGACTAAAGTAAAATATTTTACAGTTTGCTGGCTGAATGAAAGCGGAACGCTTACGGAATCACTTTGAAATGTGTCTGTCATTATGGGGTTTCCATGTAGGTGTTCTATATTGGACAGGGCATTCTATTTTTAAAATATCTAAAAAAAAAAATATTTTTTAGACATTGCAACCATGTACATGGTAAATTACTTTGAAAGTATCAATTTTAAGGTTATCTTGAACTGCAACCCGACGCAAAAAGAAGTGATGTTATAAGTTTAACGTGTATCTCGTGTCTGTTACATAATAGTTCCTTTTTTAGTTCCTATAGTTATAGTTCCTTCACGAATACCTGTGAATATCTGTTCAGCTGTTCGAAAACCATCAGCTCTTTTCTAATCGTTCATGAAGGGATTTTTAAGGCAGGAATATTTCATTTTTTTATTAATACTTAATCTGTTAATCAAATGAGTTAAGTAACTTATAGCATCTACTTATTGCGTAATGCCGAAGTAATTATTTATTGGTAACGTTATAATATAATAACTTCAACAACAAAATCATTAACGATCTGTGGCTCATCAGTAGACCATTTAACTGCAACGGCAGGGATTGTGCAGTCGATGTGTGTGATCGTGTGTTCGATTCTCGCTCTGTGCAAAAGTTTGCTTTTTTCAAGTATATTTCGTTTTCTTTTCCTGTATTTAAAATGTAATCTGAATATTACATTTAATTATTTGTATGGTATGTATGTATTAAAAAAAATGTAAGTATTTTTCTATCCAAGTGTGTTCTAAAACACAGAGCTAGTTATTGCTTGTTTTTAACTAAACACATATAATGTAATCCTTTTATCCCAGAAGAGATAGGAGGTATATTATGCACCCACACTTCGGTGGAAATGACTTTATCCCCAATTTTCATGTAATAAATGTGCCAGGTACAAATACTCTAACGTTAAATAAAAATAAACATAATATATACATACATACATACATGTATCTTCGAAGGGGTAGGCAGAAGCGCATAAAACTTCCATATTTTGCCAACTATATGTAATTTGGTCCCACTCAAGTAATAAGGGGAAAACCTATTGCCGATAACCGGGCACTTTGGGAAAATTAGGATTATATTGCAAGGGAAAAGTAGGCAAGAAGGAAAGGTAATGGAAGGAAAAGGATACTACTTATACGGATGGATGAGGATGGTGAGTGTGAGTAATACTTCGAGAAGGTCAAGGTCGCTAGCCCTATAACGAAATACAAAATTAATAATTGATTTATTGACTGGCCTGTTGGTCTAGTGGTTGGTGATCCTGACTGCTGTGCCAGAGGTCGGGGGTTCGATTCCCACCCAGGACAAATTATTGTGTGATGAGTATAACCATTTGTTCTGTGTCTGGGTGTAATTTATCTATAACTAGCAACCCGGGGTGGGTTGCTAGTTATAGATAAATTCGCAGGCTTCGCAGGGGTAGCAGAGACATCTTCAACAATCATCAGTATATTGCAATCAATTTACACAAATTCTTAACAAATTATACACCTAAACTTTTCTCATGAATCACTCTGTCTATTAGTGAAAACAGCATGAAAATCCGTTCAGTAGTTTTTCAGTTTATCGCGAATAGACAGACAGAGACACGGGGCGGGGGACATTGTTTATTAGTATGTTTATCAGCAGTCTGGTTACCATAGTACAGGCTCTAACTAGTTTGGGACCAGACGTCCGTGTGTGAGATGTGTAAAAAAAATAGACAGTCGTGGAACTGCCGACAGAAGTGAAAACTTAAACGAAACGACGAACTTAAAACGTCACATAAGCAGGTTGGCGACAAGACTTAATAAGGAGCTGACAGAACTCAATGTTTAGATTAGCGCCCTCTAGTAGATCTATATATGTATTATTAGCGTGACGGTTACGAGTTCAGTGCTTTTTCCCCATAGTAAAAGTGCACAAAACTGCCTAAAGAAGTATTCACTTCCAAAAAAAAACATTTCAAAGCAAATAATTTACCCAAAAGTAAGTTTAGGAATTACTGCACTCTTGGCATTTTTAAAGTCTGATATTATGTCCCGACTTATTACAAGCGAGTTATGGCAATACTAGTCCCAGGTATTTTCTCAAGAGCTTTAGCATAGAATGAGGGTATTTGGTACAAATTCTGGAAATTGTGAACTGATTATACATGTTCACAATAAGTGGATGTTCTGCAGTATCGGCATTCATCGATTAAAGCTGGAATCTGGTACTTAAATCGTTTCAAATTACAAACTAATAACAAGGTTTTAGTAGAAAATAAAAATGGAATGCTTTTAAATCTCTTATGACAAGTAATTCTGAAAAGCTCAGATACTTTGACAATCAGTGCTAGGTATTATTGAAAAAAGAAGGATAATTTGATTTAAAACCATTAATATTAGGATGGTAGATACCATTGAAGATGTCAAACATTAGCTCTGATTGTGAAATTGTAAGAGGGGGAGAGGGAAGGGTTAGGGCCTCCAGTAACCTTACTCCCGCGGCGAAAAGCAATGCAACCTTTGATTCACTGCCTGTTTTCTGTGAGACCGTGGTATCCGGTCGAGCCGGCCCATACGTGCCGAGGCATGGCTATCCCACGAATCTACTACCTAATACATCAAACATATACATATAACCCATCAGAGTCATTGAAGGAGGTATAGTAAAGAATCAAATCGACTTGCATCGATCGTGGTCACGGGTGGACATTCTGATCAGGTTTAGTCCATCCATGACCACGATCGGTGCAATTCGATCGAAAAGTCGGGCAACTAAAAAAATGTTGCAGTTTGTTTTGGTATGAGCTGTATGTCTCTAACACAGATATCACTAATTCGTTTCATTTGGGTCCAGTTTTTAAATAATATGACCGTTGCGGACCGTTTCTACTTTTTTTACAGATTAATTCTAAGCCACCTCCCTCACCCCCCTTCCCTTCCCCTCCCTTTACATTGTCACATGTATTTACTGTATTAAAATTCAAATAATACACTTAAATATTAGTGTATCATAAATATCAATGAAGAAATCAAGAACAAGGCTTTTTATGGCATTAATGTAAAAATGACATTTCTTGTCTTGATCTGTCTCTCACAGTAGGACAACATACAATATACAAACTTTCGTACTTTTGTATTTGCGTATTAAAATAATACAAGTTAGTAAAGTAAGACTCTGCAAGACTGCACTGCTCGTCTTCAAAATGTTTTTGAGGGAGAAGCACCTCATTTGAGCACCGTAAGGCGTTGGTACGTAGAATTTGATCGTGGCCGTGTTTCTCTCTGTGATGAAATTCGTGAAGGTCGGCCCTCAACTGCGATCACTGAGGAAAATGTGGCTACTGTCTGGCAACTAATTGAATAAAACCGGCGTATCATCTATGAGGAGATTTGAAGAGTCTTTGAAAAAGTTAGGGAAAAACGACCAAGAAGTGGCATCCTATTGCACAATGACATTGATTCGGCGTATACCGCAAACAATACAAAGTAATTTTTGGCTTCTGAAAAGGTAGAGCTAGTGACCCATTCCGCACATAGTCCAGACCTGGCACCATGCGATTTTTTTTATTATCCCAAAAATTAAAGATTTGATGAGAGAAAAATATGAATAAGGTGTCATTCGATTCAGAATACCATGTAAAAAATTATTGACGAAAGTTCCGCTCCCGAAAATTGCACAAGTTTTAAACAATTTATTGTAAAAAGGGGGTTTGGTTTTTTGCAAATACCTCAAAAACTAATTGAGATTATTTAAATCTTAAAATAGATTTAGATTTCTAATGGGGGAGCCATGCTTCGGCACGTATGGGCCGGCTCGTCCGGAATGATACCAAGGCATCACAGAAAACCGGCCGTGAAGCAATGTTTACGTTGTGGCTCCGAGTGAGTGAGTTTACCGGAGGCCCGTTTTACAAAAGGGTTACAAAAACAAACATTAACGTGCTCTGTCTAAACGCTTTAAAACAAGTGAATAAAATTTAGCGAAAAATAAATTGTTGGAAAATCAATCATCAGTTTCAGAAATAACACTAAATACACATATATGCATTTAAGTAATTTGCTTAGTTACAGTACAGTAAAAGGTAATGCCGTTAGAACTGCTTCTTTTATTTAGCAAAATTGGAAACAATCTAATTAGAATTAATTTAATTTAATTAATTAAAGTACCAGGAATCCTACTTTTCACTTTAGCACTTTAATTAACGAAAACGAAACAATGGCTAACAATACAACATCTCTTGGTATAATTATAAATAATAAACTTTACTGGAAAGAACATATAGAAAATATGGCAAATAAAATAAATATGTTTTCTTTCGCTCCGTACATATTGGCCAAAGTCTCCAAACTCTCCTGGCCAAAATATAACATACTAGCTGACCCGCACAACTTCGTCCGCATTTCCATTTCCCACCCAGGACAAATAATTGTTTGATGAGCACGATCATTTGTTCTCTGTCTGGGTGTAATTTATCTATAACATGTATGTATTTAGAAATATATAAGTATGTTTATCAGCAGTCTGGTTACCATAGTACAGGCTCTGCCTAGTTTGATTAGACGGTCGTGTGTGAGATGTGTGAAGTTATTATTATTATTATTTGTAAACTTTCTCCGTTTTTTGCAACATTTTTCATTGATGCTCCGCTCCTATTGGTTGTAGCGTGATGTTATACATATAGCCTATAGCCATCCTCGATAAATGGGCTATTCAACACTAAAATAATTTTTCAATTCGAACCAGTAGTTCTTGACATTAGTGTGTTCAACCAAATAAACTCTTCAGCTTTATAATATAAGTATAAATTATAAAGCGTTCTTTGCTTATATTTCATCTGTGCTTAAGTATGGATTGTTTGTTAGTATGGGGTAGCGGTACAGACAAAGACAAGCGTTGTATGCACAAAAACGATCTAGCTTGTAGACCATATAAAAAAAATATTTTTACACTGCCATACCTCTTGGAGGTAGGTAAATTTATAAATCAGCGCAATAAAACAAGCGAAAGAACTAACATCAGATATCTAAATAGACTTGTATTGGACATAGTACCTAGGAACTATAATTAAATCCCAGATTGCTTTAAAGAACTGTCCTTAAATAAGTTTATTCCAATCCTGAAATATTATTAATTGGGTAATAAATTAATTGTAATTTTTTTTAAACAATCTTTTAAACAAACTAAGTTTTATTTTAGTGTACATTTAATGTTTAAAAAAGTACTCCTTAACACGAATCAATCAAACCAAAACTCAATAAGACATTTCATGGTTAAGGAATTTTTGAAAGGCATAGTGTAATACGATGAATATAATGATATAACAAAAGATTAATTTATTTTAAAAATTGTTACATTTGCATGCTTTTGTCATAGCTAAATGGATCTGTTCTATTTATACTAAACTTGTAATACCACATTATGTACCACGCCATATAAATGTGAATAATTTGAATGAAACGTTTAAGACATAGCTGTGTAGAGAGCCCACAAGTAAGGATTTAATTAATTTCGTTCAAAGACAGATAAAAGTTGTCAACAAACACTAAGTACAAGGAGGCAACCGACAAGAAACTTTGATTGCCACTCACAAACTTAAATTACCAACCCAGGTAGCAATAAAATACTTACCAAAAACAAAGACAAAGTTAGACGAATTCACCAAAAACCGTTCAGTTCGTATGTTCAAAGTAACAAAAATCACAGATGAAATAAAAAAAAAATACAGCGTTCGAAAAAAGAACTGTCACAGTTTCCCGCCAAGATGAGGGAACGAAGCATCCTCCCCCTTGCGTAGTTCGATAGCTACTAACCAGCGTGCGGTCGGGAGCTGCAAATGATGTTCGGAGTTTGAAAAGTTAGGGTAGGTCCTTTGTGTTAAGGGAAGAGGGTACGCCATTTTCGTCTGCAAACTATTTCCAGAGTAAACCACATAAGTTCAAAGTTTGCTAAGGTAAGTAAATTGTGTAGAATGAAGGTGATGTTACTGTCTTGAAGTTATATTATTTCTACATTTGAAGGTATACCTTTTAGAAATCGCAGTGGTCCACTTTCTCATTTGTACTTGTATACAATCGTACTGTCAATTACGTTTGTTAAAATTGAGAATATGACTATGTTGAGAACTAACAACTCGCTCCTGCTTCGCTCAGTAATTATATTGATTTTTTGCGACATCTTAAACAATCACCGACATATTACAGCTATTTTACAATTTCCCGTGAATCACTTCGTCTATTGTTGAAATCCGTGTAGTTTAAAAGATCTAAGCGTGCAGAGAGACAGACGGCGGGAAGCAACTTTGTTTTATACTATTTAGAGATATAAGCTTTTCTTGTGCCTGGCAAATCATTTATATTATAAAGAGAAAAACGTTTATTCGTTCAAGTATTCATTCAATTAATTAATATGTCAAAGAAACAAACCTATCACTCTGTGAATATGTCTGTAAAAAAAACTATAGTTACACCGACAGAATTTAATGTGAGTTATGTGTTCTCATATATTATCGTATTTAAGAATCAATAGGTAGATGTCTATCACGATTTCTATATAATTTTTTTATAATTAAAATGTATTTCCATATTTATCTGTTCAATTTTGAGTAGAGCTTTACGGTTATTCACAACAAATGTAACTTTTAATTTATAAATATGAATGAACACGCATTTAAATGAATTAAAAATTAATTGGCAGACAGATAAAAAATGTATAACATCTTCTGGGGTCTCGATGTACAGAAGTCTCAAATTAGTTTCATAACAATATGTGTGTACAGGTTATTACCATGATCACGTATTAAGTGCACACGCACCTTTGCACGTGCACGTTTCCCTCGATCGTTTAACGCGATCACGTAATAACGTGATCGCGTTAATTAGTAAACATAATTAAATATCATGGAACCCGAAAGCTTAAAATTTAGTATTACAGACATAACTTCTTGTAACATATACTTATAAAATCAAAGAAAACAACATTTAATCATGCGTATAATAATTATCGCTTCTGTCTCTAATACGTTCACCCCCTATTATGTGACCGCATTTTCGCGCGACGCGATCGCTCATTGAGTTAAGAATTTTGGACACAATTTATACCCAATTCAGTTCATTATTGAACATAAATTTAATGAATAAATAATAAATTCGTATTCGTGTACAAAACTTTTTTAGGCTTCTGACATTGTTTAAGACAAGTTGGATTAAAAATTACTTTTAAAAGTTATTTCAGTACGCACTCACACGCCTGTATCCCTGAAAGGGTAGGCAGAGGCGAATTAAACACCTATATTTTGAAAACAATTTATTTTTATCGTATAGGGGGCAATATTGAAAGGGAAGGTAGACAAGAGGAAAGGCAATGGATGGAAAAGGATATTGTTTATATGGATGGATTGGGGAGTGAAGGCTAGAGCTCGAGAAGGTTAGGGTCACATATAGGGTTGCCACCCGTTCTATAACATATAGTATCGTACTATATCTTGAGCAATTGTAGTATGTATTATAAAACAAAAATATAGTACGAAAAATACTACATTTTTATTTCTAACTCAACTGTCGCCATTTTAACTGTAACACAATGGAACGCTTTAACTACTCAACCGATCGACCAATGGTACAGAGCAAGGAATAGGGTACCTACCATCCAGAAAAAGAAATCTGTTCCCGAGGGATGGAAAAATTTGTAGGTAGGTACTATTTTTTTCTAAATTTTCTAAAAGTAATATATTTTTTGCAAGTTAAAAAAAAATATATATATTACCAAAAAAAGGTGGCAACCCTGGTCACAAACCTGTTAATCGAACTTTTGGCAGACACTCCGAGCCCTCTAACTTCAATATTTCTGTAGTTGCTTCCGTAGGCTGATGGTAGATACTCCCCAGTTAAGTAGTTCCACATATTGCCTTGCGTTTCTGGTATTATGAAGTAGGATTTCAAATGAGAATGGTACTCCTTAATACAGAAAATCACAGTAAAAATAACCGTACTGTAGTATATCACACCTCTGTGATATATCATAAATACATTATAATATAATAATAACTTCACACACCACACACACGGCCGTCTGATCCCAAACTAGGCAGAGCCTGTACTATGGTAAATAGACTGCTGATAAACATACTTATATATTTCTAAATACATACATATTATAGATAAATTACACCCAGACGCAGAACAAATGATCATGCTCATCACACAATTATTTGTCCTGGGTGGGAATCGAACCCACGACCTCTGGCTTAGCAGTCAGGGTCACTAACCACTAGACCAACAGGCCAGTCATTACCCAGTTTATCATCATATAAGTAGATCATAGTATTTTATAAAAAAAGATATGTATATTTATTTATTTACATGTGCTACTCTACACGGTCACCGCTGAAAATCAGCATTGTTTGGCGTACAGTAACTCCTTGATGGCGCAATTAGCATCAATGCTGAGCGGTGACCAATTTCAATAAGTGACGTGCAAGTGCGTGCAAGGGAATTGTGGCTTTATTTTGTTTTTTTTTTGTCATTATTTTTATTTGTATTTCTTTTTTTAATGTTTTATCACTTTAAGTACTGTAAGCACTAACGTCACTTAAGAAATAAATACTTTTTCTTTCTTTCATATACGTTGGTACTGGTGTGTGAGAAGTCCGCACTGAATTCTGGTCGAAGTAAATCATTTAAAATGTATAATTGATAGAACAAATAAGAGAAGCGATTCAGCGAGCAGTCAAAGTGGAAGGCTGTCAAGTTGCTGTACCAAACCGATGAAGCCTTTATAAAGTTGTATTTATAACGTAGTTAATTCAGTTTCCAATATACGCAAATGATTCCACAGCCTTTTTCAATTGTTCTCCTCCTACATCAACACCCCATCTCAAAACCTCTCAAGCCAAGCGAGGCCTTACAGTACAGTGTACTTTACGGTAGGCTTGGTAGATATTTGTTCTTTGCGTTGACAAGTCTAGAAACAATTGAATCCCCATCATGATACTTCCTCAACCTATCAACAAGTCACGATGGAGGATGTAAGCACTAATCATCAACTATATAATTATTAGTGGGGGAGGCTTCGGCACGTATGGGCCGGCTCGACTGGAGTGATACCACAGCCTCACAGAAAACCGGCAGTGAAGTAATGATTTCATTGCTTTTCGCCGAGTGAGTGAGGTTTACCGGAGGCCCTAACCCTTCCCTCCCCTCTCCCCTCCTCCTCCCTTTGCCTTACCTTAAAGGCCGGCAACGCAGTTGTGACTCACTTGTGTGAGTTGCAGGTGCCCATGGGCGGCGGTATGTCACTTACCATCAGATGACCCGTCTGCTCGTTTGCCCCCCATACTATAAAAAAAAGAAGAAAATAATAGCGAATAAGAATCTGTTTCTACTCGTCATACTTTGTTCTAAGTGTAATTGACAGAACGTTGTGGTTTTAATAGGTTTTTGGTCTAAAGCGATTCCCGAAAAGATGACAAGCACAACATAACACGAATGCCCATTCCCTGCAGTCTTCGATCCGTTATTTGGATAATGGGTTACCCCTGCATTATTTGGGACGATTATTTATAAGTTTTTCTTCTGATAATCACTTTTACTCACTCTTTATTGATATTCAGCAGAATGTAAATGGAGAGTTAAAACAGTTATTTTAGGTTATATTAACAGGAATTTTCTTATTCGCAGTCATAACGCTTTACCATTCAAGGTCGACCAGAATTCTCCCTTAGCTTTTTTTTAGCGGTGTCCAAGTCCCTCTAATCAGAAGGATAAGCAGAAAACTTAGAGCAGGTAAATGCTTAAATTTAAAACAATCGATTGGTTTCGATCTCCACCATGACGCTCTGCTTGTCAATACCAAAGCACCATAAAATTTAGATTATAATTCACAGAGAGCTACCTAGATAGATAGATAAACTCTTTATTGTACAAAACATACAAAATGATACAAAACTGTATATATGATTCGATATTTACAATCGTGGGAGAGCCATGCTTCGGCACGTATGGGCCGGCTCGACCGGAGTGATACCACGGCCTCACAGAAAACTGGCTGTGAAGCAAGCATTGCTTTTCACCGAGTGAGTGGGGTTACCGGAGCCCTTACCCTTCCCTCTTCTTGAGTTGCAGGTGCCCATGGGCGGGGGTAGTCATTTACCATCAGGTGACCCGTCTGCTCGTTTGCCCCCTAGAAAAAAAAATCCATACAGATTAGTGACCTTGTACAATTGGCAGCCTTATTGCGCTTTGCGATCTCTTCCAGACAGCTATTGGATAGAACTAGTAATTTAGATACTACTTTTTATATGTACTATTAATATACACAGATTATCCCTAAATATAATACATAAGTTAATCGCTTATGAAGAAGTGATTATGATAATTACCTGATAAATTATTCGCACCGTCTTTCCTGCGGAGTCAGGATTGAAATAATTATTTCATATGTAATTATTATGTAGTAAGAAAAGCCTTTATTAGGTTAGAAGACGATATTTGATTAGTGTATGTTAGTCATTAAAGAAATTTGTGGCTCCCTTCTATTTGAGGGCGGCCAAAGTCTGCTAGGGTTCTCGGGGACTTCCTTCCTAGGGTATACCCGAGTCCCCTGCCATAGACTCACTTGTGGCGGAACACCGTATGGTTTTAGTCGGTTCGATTCCCACATACCACTTCACCAATAGCCATGGTGAAGTGGTGACCCGTGGGGGTTTCTACACAAAAAAAAAGTCATTAAAGAAATTTAGATAATGCTGTTCAATGGCTTCGTGAACACTACTTCGAGTCACTGTTGATGAGAAAAGAAGTATGATGTTCCTTCAAGACATAGGTTATCATACTGGTGAACCGAGACCCGACGACTTGGGTTGACTTGCTACAAACGTTTGTAGTTGGTATACCGAGAGTTATTGGTTACATTGAAATTATTACATTGGTTGTGTGAACCAAGTTTCAGATTTCAAAACCTTTTTTCTAAGTCAGCTCTTGTATATTATGTATATCTCTAGTAATATTTGTATTATATTTATATTACTCTTGGATTTTAATTTTAAGGATTGTCCATTAATCACGTGAGGCTCGAAAGGGGGGGAGAGGATCGGAAAAAATTACGAAATATCACAAGGGGTCAGAGGGGGTGTAGTGAGTTATCATTATATCTGTAGGTATTTAAAGATAGTATTTAAAACTAAAAAAATAGACGTGATTTTGAGGGGGTGGGGCTAGTCTAAAACCTCACCACTTATCACCAGGGGGGAGGGGGGGTTAAAAAGTTGCAAAAAAAAAAACATCACGTGATTAATGGACGACCCCTTATATTGCCACTAGGCGTTCCCCGCAACTTCACATGCGTTTATGGTCACTCCTCCACTACTAAGAGTTACATAGCCTTCGCAATTAATACTCTATCCAATACAATCTTCAAATATTTTATTTCCTGCCTTATAAATACTCATAGCTAATCATCACTACTATAATTAGGTAATCGTGACTAGTAACCCTCTTACTGATCCTACAATACAAGTTTACTTAAGATTACCACACACTATAACGGGCACTGCAACGGCACAGCTGCAGCACGGCGCTGCCTGAAAATGAGGCTACCGCTAGCCGCCAGCGTGCTTTATCACGCTTCGCTCGCGAGGTACAAGCTCGCAGTCCGCGCGCCGCCCGCGAGATGCAAACTAATTTCATCGTCTTCATGTGCGACACGACGCGGCGACGCGAAGTTTTTTTGCTGGCGGCTCGCAGTCGGCGCGCTGTAAGCAAGTTGACCGCGAGCATACAGCGCGCCGACTGTGAGTCGGGATCTCGGGAATCAACTCTCAAAGATTTTTGCCCGTCTTTTCCGAAAGACAAACTTAACTTTGCGAATTACAAACAAAGTCATCAATCCAACCGCAAAATATAGGTTTTTAAACCCAAAACCATTTCTTTTATGTGATATGACGACAAATTAACAACTTTCGGATGTTTTCCTTTACTTGTGTTATTCTTACCAAATTTCATGATTCTACGTCGATGGAAAATATCCTAAAGGTTTAGATTTACGTGTGAAATATTCACATTTGTTGAAATGTAAGGCCTAATGACCGTATCTTTGGATAGCGTTGACTTAGATGCTTGGTGTTTTACAGTTTCAAGAGATCGCAGACATAAAATATTTGAATTAATTTCACACAATATCTACATTCTACATTAAAAACTAGTAATAATAATACAATAAGAACTTGAGACACTAAAGGAAGGACTGAGGAAAGTTTAGGGATATAATTTGTTAAGGTTTTGTGTAAATTGGTTAAAATATGATGATGATTGTTGAAGATGTCTCTGCTACCCGTACAAAGCCAGGGCGGGTTGCTAGTTATAAATAAATTACACCCAGACACACAACAAATGCATGCAATGCATGGGCATGAGCCCATCACATAGTTATTTGTCTTGGATGGGAATCGAACCCACGAACTCTGACTTAACAGTCAGGGTCACTAACCACTAGACCAACAGGACAGTCAAACTAGTATATGTAGATATGAGGAAAAGTGCAAAATCAGTAAGTGGAACATCCAAAGTCACACCCTAGTTGGTTCCTAATTCATTTAGTTCACACAAGGATCAGTAAGTTAGTTGCGCAGTGGTAATTAAGCCAAGTAAGTTGGAAATGCAAGTTAGATGCGAGTAGAGACGATATCTATAGATACTAGATAGTACGAAAGGAATAAACTTCTTTTGTAGAATTGGCAAACAACCACTATTAAGAAAGAAAGAAAAACAGAAAATACATTTATTAGCCACAACACAATAAAAAAGTGTATGTGTGTAATTCACACATGGCTGAAGTGAAACATCAGAAAACAGATCAAGATATACAAAGAATGGCCTTAATAATAAACAGTAAGCAAACCTGAAGTCCAGTTACAACTGTACACAACTTTCAAAACAAACAATACTTCTTTTCCAATTTAGGTTAAAGTTGGATTTAAATGTAAATTATAATAATATTTCAACTGCAAAGTCAGTAAGAGTGAGAGTGAGAGAGAGAGTCTGTAAGAGAAATTTAGACACACTGACTGTAAGTTAGTTTTTTTTTATATTATAGGGGGCAAACGAGTAGACGGGTCACCTGATGGTAAGTGACTACCATCGCCCATGGACACCTGCAGCTCAAGAGTCACAAGTGCGTTGCCGGCCTATGAGATGGGAGTACGCTCTTTTCTTGAAGGTTTGAAGGTCGTATCAGTCCAGAAATACCGCAGGCGACAATTTGTTCTAGATATTGGTTGTGCGAGGCAAAAAAAAATTGTGGAGAATCGCACAGTGGTGGATTGCCAATTATCCAAGGTGGTGGGGATGAAAGTTTTGTCGCGTTGAACGATGACGAAACGCTGCGGCCTATATAAGTCCGAACAATTCCTCGGAGCACTCTCCATGATACAGGCGATAGAGAATGCAGAGTGAAGCTACATCTCTACGAAACGTCAAGAGGTCAAGCATATCTGATCTCAAGTTTAAGTAAAATTTCTAGATTCGTCATTATTTTTATCTCTTCTGCTATAAAGCCAAGTGATAGAACAACCAGACACGTTTCAAAGTATCTAAGATGTGTTCAAATTACGAAGTAACGCTTCATATTTAACCGACTTCAAAAAGGAGGCGGTTCTCAATGCGACTGTATGTTTTTTTAATGTTTGTTACTCGATTATTCTGCCAATTGTGACTAGATTTTGATGATGCCTTTTATGTGGTAGGTTTTTCTTCGGAGGTGGTCCCATATAAATATAATCGAAATTGATTCAGCGATTTTTGAAAAAATCACCAAACACAAAAAAAAGCTATAAAGACAGATGACGTTTTAGTTTTTCAATTTAAGTTTGTGTTTCTAAAAAATTACTTTATCTACATTTAAATAGGCTTAGCCAAAGTGCCTTAACTCTCATTATAACAAAACTCGTGCAAGAGCTCTTTAAATGAACATATTACCGCAAAAAATAAGGAAATTGCCTCAGTAATGAAATTATCAAATTCTTTTTCCCTCCACATTTATCGGCTTCCCAATTCTAAAAAACGTCAATTAATCTTACCACTTAAACATTCCATCAAACAAAAAAAAAAGTTAAAAGACATTTAACAAATTGTCATTCGACCAAAGTTGGGATGTCAGATTACGAACAAACTTATTTTTTGCTACTGGTTATACTTGTCACAACCTCCATTAAACCTTATTGCTTAGAGAATAAAACTCAATTTCGCTATTGATAAAGATCTGTAGGTAGTAAATGTAAGTATGGATAGAACTACAAGGGAAGTCGATTTAAGTTTGGCGTCAACTTCATAATGATTTCATGAATTACAAATCAAAGTTTGTGGCACAGCGTTTCGCTGACATGTCCCCAGTCGATATTACAGTGCAGTAGATTTATCGTACGGGTTCCGTATATGTACCGTTGACTGCACAGATAGCGCAATGGTAAAAGTGGGGTTCGGTTCCAACACGGGAAAAACATTTGGGTGATTCATAGTTGTCTCGAATCTGAGTGTTCTTTGAGTCGTTTGTTGGAATGTTTGTAAAGTCCGCGACATATGAATCTAGTCTAAACTAATTTCGTTATAAGTGAACGAACAATTAAAATCCCACTAATATTATCAACGTGAAAGTTTGGATGGATGGATGGATGGATGGATGTTTGGATGTTTCTTACTCTTTCACGCAAAAACCACTGAACCGATAGATTGGTAGGTAGATAGCTGGAGACCTGGATCAACGCATCAGGCTTCTTTTTATCCCGATATTCCCACGGGATCGGGACATACGCGTGAAACCGCGGGGCACTGCTAGTTAAAAATATTTATAAAGAAGAAAATTAGGGATTCTGTCAATAAATCAAACGTGGACGTTTAACGAAATTAGTCTATATATATATATAGCGGTGAAACAATTGGAACATCCGACTCAGTGCAATAATTTTTTTGCACATGAATATATTTTCATCGATTTGGGTGTTTATATGTATAGAGAGTGGCTGCTGGTCGAATTTCAAACATAACTCATTAAGTTTTTTTTTTATTGGCCTGTTTAACTTGGACTGTCATTGTATAGACTTACTGAGCATGACGGGTCAACATATATATTGGACGCGTGTTGTTGTTATAGCCGTTTTCACGTAACTAGGGTTTTGTTCCTAAAAGGACCCTTATAGGATCACTCTGTTGTCCGTCTGTCTCTCAAGACGCTTTTTCTAAGGAACCCGTGTAGCCACCAAGTATAAAAATCAGGCTTTTAAGTTTTTTGAAGTGAAACTTTTTTCGAATCGTTGTGATTTGAAAATTCGATGAAACGAAAAAATCGCACTAAAAAGAGACAAACATATTCATGATTAGCATTTAAGCCTGCGAGAGAATGAGATAGAATACAAGTATACAGTGTTTCCTAATCTTCGTTTGCTAGCACGTGTCTTTACGCCTGCGTACTACGAAGCCTTCAGAAAATGCGTCATAGTCAACGTGGTGTATCATTCACGTGTATCATTTTCGTGCATTTGGGTATTAAAATTAGTTGGTTAATAATATTATGTTAATTATTAAACACATCTGTGTTAATTTGAAGTTTCACTTCTGCCGTGTGTGAATTGCACACACACTTTTTTTTTATGGGATAGGAGGCAAACGAGCAGACGGGTCACCTGATGGTATGTAACTACCGCCGCCCATGGGCACCTGCAATTCAAGAGTCACAAGTGCATTGTTGGCCTTTAAGGTGGGAGTATTGGAAGCAGGAAGGAGGATTAGAGCCCCCCTTAACCTAACTTATTCGCCGAGCATTGCTTCACGCCGGTTTTTTGTGAGGCCGTCTCACTCCGATCCAGCCAGCCCATACGCGCTGAAGCATGGCTCTCCCACGTTAAAACATCTAAACTATCATCTTCTGTGAGATGTTGCTCTCCTGGTACTGTCAACATAACTAATATTTTTTTGTTTGTATGTTTAATACGCCTTCACGCCTTAACTACACCACCGATTATCACGAAATTTTGCATACACATTGTCGGTACCCGTACCCGTGGGGGTTTCCACAGGAAAAAAAAAAAAAAAAAGAGTACAGAAAAGGACTAGGATTGCCTTACGGGGACCTGTCGAAAAAGTACACTTAACCAGGGATGGCTTCTCTAGTCAAAATTAGTAAGTACCAGGCATGCCTTTTAAATTTAGTCGTTTACATATTTACCTTCCGCCAATTTTGAATTTCGAACTGTTCAATATTCGAATTTGTTTCAATTCGGAACCTTAAAACAATTGAAAGTATTAGGATTAATGCTTTTGTTTAGTCACAGCGTTGTTTCGAATCTGTAAGGTCACGTACGAAAATGTATCTTTCTAAGGTAAGTGTTTTTCCTCAAACGACAAAACTGAAAAGGCATGCCTCGTAATACCACAATATTTGTTTGACAAACTGAAACATACCAAATAAGGCTCTACAAGCTCTACATTTATTTACGAACTACATATTATAATGATACTCACATGTCTCTACGAGATGCCGTCTTAGCTAAATATTTGATTTGCTCGAGATGAGATTTAACTCGCTCTTCGAATTATTAGAGTTCGCTACATAGAGTAGGAATGTGATGCGAGCATGTAAAGCTACGTTCACATTGGACGTTTTTAATGTATAGTAAAAATTTTAGCTATTAATTACGAGAAACAGAACCTTAATAATATGATCATGTGTATCAAATAAATATAATATGCAAATAAATCTCTAGAAAATATACTTCCAAGTCATTTAAAAAAAAAAACCGTTCAAAACGTTGAAAAACAAACCGTGACAAATTTCGTGATTTTACAAAAAATAATATCCTGCGGAAATATAGGGAAAAATCTTATTAACATACACCTATAAACCTAGATTTTATAAAATTTTAAACTATCTTCAAGAGAGATAGATAGATATACTCTTTATTGTACAAAACATACGAAATTATACAAGACTGGATATACATAATCTTACAAACTATAAACCTTGTACAATTTGCGGCCTTATCACTTTCTGCGGCTTCTTCCAGGCAAAGCAAAGCAAGTAAGTGTCAATAAGTTTCTTTTTTGATAATTATCAATAAAGTACATATAAAGCTAGCTACGTTACATATTTGAATATTGATGAACCCATTTAGCTAAATCTTTCTTTGGAATAAAGTTTTCGGGAAAGAAAAAATCCAAAAATAATTTAAATTTGAGAAAAAACTGACAGCAATTTACAGAGTAGAAAATCCCTCTCATCACTTGAATTAAATTGGGCACACAATTAGGTTGGATATTGGATTAACACAATGATCATGTTTGAACTGAGATGCACGTGGGCAAAGCCTTGGAGAAAGAACGATAAAAGTAAATTTTATTTATTTATTTTATTTTATTTATTTATCTTTATTGTACACCATTACAATATTAAATAGTAAAGACATGGATATTATCTATTCTATGGTGTACATACAGGAATTTAAGAAGTAGAAACTTAACACAACAACAAATTTAACCCGAAATAATTATCTTTTACAAAAAGTATCACCAACTGTAATACACCTAAAAATATTCAAATCGCTTCGAGTGTGCCTATTAAATTTGAAGAGTTCCCTCGATTTTTCCAGGATCCCATCATCAGATCCTGACCCGATGACCATGGACCACGCGGGAAGTATACCTTTTCAAACAAAAGAAGAATTATCCAAATCTGTCAAGGTGTCCTTGAGCAATCGGGAAACATACATAAAAATAAGATTCCGACGAATTGAGAACCTCCTTCTTTTTTTTCTGAAATAACTAATTTATATTGCTTGAATTATAATTATTTCTTATCGTAAATTTAATGTATATCTGAGTATTTAAATATAAACTTTTATCTACAAACATTCGTATCCCAATATGGAACGATCCTAATAAGTCTGAGACGCAACATTATTACGTTTCCAATTTTGAGATCGAGACGTCACAAATTTTAGTTGATTTGCTTACCAGACTTCAATGTATCATGGTGCTTATTTCCACTAATATATCATCCAGACTACGAATGAAATATTCAAATGAAGGCTAACTAAAACTATATATCTATATATTAATACGTGAAGCGAAAACTTTGGATCCCTTTTTACGAAAATTGGGCGGAGGGAGGAGTATGAAATTTCGGACACATAGTTTAGACAGAGAAAAAGTGACGAATACTAAAATTTTTTAACAATATTTGCTACAAAGTTTAAAAAAAATGCAAAAACGGGTACACACAGCTATGAGTGTCCAGTATATATTTTGACCTGTCATGGTACAAAAGTCTATACAATGACAGGTCAAGTAATATTGGCCAATGAAATAAACCATGGTCGAAATTCGACCACCACGCGATCTCTAGTTTCAATAAAAATCTCAATATTTTTAAGGGTAATAATACGAGTACATGTACGCTAGCCAATAAAAGTGACAAGGTTTTTTGTCTTTTCTTGGCATGACAAGTGCAATTTGATAATTATATCCTTGTATTTAAGATATAAATTGCGACTCAATAAGTCCCAATGTAATCTATACTAATATTAATAAAGCTGAAGTGTTTGTTTGCTTGAACGCGCTAATCTCAGGAACTACTGGTTCGAATTGAAAAATTTTTTTAGTGTTGGATAGCTCATTTATTGAGGAAGGCTATTAATAGGCTTTATAACATCACGCTACGACCAATAGGAGCGGAGCAGTGATCATAAACGCAGGTGATACTGCAACGGCTAGTGTAATATATATAATGTGCATTCAAGTCGCGCAATTAAAACAAAACTGTATAAAGAAATCTATATATAGATATCTGGAAAGTGTCTCCAATTATTTTTTGATGACAGTACTATAATTTGGCATCTCGAAGCAGATCTGATGACGGAGCGAGGAAGTGGATAGCGGAAAATAATTTTCAATAAATTTAAATTAAGAAAGCCATTTAGTATGTGTAATGCCCAAATTATTTAATAATTACTTATTTCCGATAAAAATATGAGTGTTTTTTTTAGTTATACTAAAGTATAATTATTGAGCATATCATGAATAAACCATTAGGTTATCGCGTTTTACCCTTACTTATTATTTGAAGCCATTATTAGCCATTCACATATTGCAGCAATATGACGTAAGATAATTTAGGTCGCAATTTTTATCTGAAAAAACCAAACGCTTTTCCAAACTTAATTACAAATTCCTTGCGTATACTTGCGTGGATGAACATTGCACTTTCCCTTAAAATTAATACTTATTATTAAACCCCATAAATGCATATCGAAATTTAAAAATAATGAATTAAAAAAGTTATCCCGCCCGAAGCCATTTATACATAGATACCTCCTTTACCTCAAAGTTGAACAAGTTTGACAGCGTCGCTTCAGAGTTACTCAATCCATCTGATCTGACGTCACCGACGCTTAATATTTGATGACTGAAATGGGGATCGAAATTTTTGTTTATTCTCAAAGGGACTGGAGATGTCACTCAACTCAAATAATGCTACTCTGTTTCAAATGTTCCTTGCTCAATTTTGATAACATATTGTTAGAAGTAATTATAGTAATAATAAACTTGCATCTAAAAACAATTAACGCGCTTGCAACATGAGTACCTCACGTGCCTAACGAATAGGATCTAGTTCAGCTGCTAGTCATGTATTGTTTTGCTAATCAGCATTTGCTAGTTATAGACCCGAGCCGAGTGTTGAATTATTCAAAATTTTCTTTGTCTCCTAAACTATGCGTCCAAATAACATGCTAAAAGACAAAACATATGCTCATAAAATTACATTGACGATGAAATAACTTTCGTTTGTAAGAATAATATTCTGTAAGTACCTAATACTAATCACATTTTATCTTTCAATATTTTTTGTCACAAAATATCTTATTTTGTATAAAAGTCTGGGAAACCATATGCTTTTCTCTCAGACATATCTAAAAGACAGGCATATTTTAGAGATATTTTTTTTAGATGTACTAAGGTCCAATGTTATTATAAAACATTTTAATTACATTTTACTAACCATTACAGCAGGGTACGCGGATAAAGTAGTTTGGGAGCGCTTTTTTTTCCGCTTCTTGCTCAACAAAAATCATATTTTACAGCTTAGTTATACAATGCTGATGAAATACTTCAAATTTTTTTAATACAGAGCTTTGACACCCTCAGGTAAAAAAAATCAGAAGTCATAAAACTTTATCCAGTACGTCGTTGAAAAAGTTTTAAAAATACCACAAATAGGAACCGGCTCAAATGATGAACCGGACGTGGCAATAAGAAGACTAGGAAACTCAATTTAACTTCGTCACGATCTTGTTAATAAAATTCATGAATTACAAATCAAAGTTTGTTTCGCGGTGGCGCGAGAAAAATATTAACTACCCTTCAAGTGATGCGAAGTACTACTCTTGTTTAAATTTATAAATAGAGACATAATTACGAAGTGAAAAGAAAATGCCAGCCATGTTAATTATAACAACCACGCTGACAAAGTGGTAAAATGGAGGTGTGAAGGCTATTTGTGGATTCAGTGATCCGTTCGCGACATATTAAACTTTGAAGAGCTAATTTTTTGTTAGTCATGTGGCCCTCCCTCCCCCCTAAACAGCTAAACTGTTGACTTGAAAAATCTGAATAAAGCCATGATGGTAGTAAATGTATATAACGGATTTAGTAGAAAAGTATCATGACTAAGTTAGCACAGTTAGTTTAAAAGTTATTAATAGTTTAAGAGTTGTAATAACTTATGTAAAGAAACCTACCTACTTGAAAAATTTATTTAATTTCTTCTCTAAAAAATTTTTTTTTTTAGATTTTTAATTTACTTATATGAAGTCGTTACTTGTTTAAAACGTAAACGTACAAAATTATGGAAATGGGCGGCTACGGAACTACTCTACACTGCACGTGGCCCGACGAATAATATTAATTTGTAATTTGTAATTGTAATATAATAGAAACATTACGAATTTATTTTCCATTTAGAATAGATTCTAAACGCATCAAAAATCGCAGTACTACTAACTAACTAACTTATTTACGTGCGATCATACTCACTGACATGATTCCATTGTTACCGAACAAGATCGCTACATTTTTCTGAGAGTTGGATACAAATTATAGTATTTATAACTTACTTACAGTATCTACATCCCATCACATAGGCATCAGTTAGAGATTTAAGAAGAAAAAATAGGCTTCAATAAATTTAAATAATATTGCATCAGGGTAAACTACATTTGAAGTCCGTGGTCGCCCAACATGATAGATCCAGAAACATTTAACAGTTGAGAAACAAAACGTTTCACATCCCTTCAGATGGATGGACAAATTACAATTACTCAAAATTACATCAATGGTCTACCGCCCCCTAACTTATGTCATTTTCACTTCGGTCCGGTCGCAGAAAGAGAGATCTAGAAAATTATCCTGTCTATCAAATTCCAAGCAGTTGGTTGTGATGGCATTAGTCGGAGAATGATCATCATATTGCTAGACCACCTCATTCCCGTTATCTCCCATACTGTTAATTTCTCCCTCATGTCCAGCACCTTTCCTTCTTTATAGCGGAAAGCGTATGTACGCCCGTTACCCAAAACTTCGAATCCGTCTCTTCCTACTCACTCCCGTCCTATTTATATTCTTCCCTTCCTCTTTAAAGTGCCAAAAGCCTGCGTCCACGAAGAGTTCTCTCACCTCATTTACGACAACAACTTACTTAGTCCTCTTCAGTCTAGGTTTCGCCCTGGCCATAGCACTGCTACTATTAAAGTGACTTTGGTTCTGGTTGATTTTTCCAATGTGACTGGTTTTCTTCTTTCCTTCGGGATAGTCAGCAGTTGGTTGTGGTGATCTCACTGCTGGTGTTCTTCCTCAAGTCGGTATTCTTTCACCTCTTCTATTTTCTATCTTTATCAATCTTATCACCCTAAGACTTCAGTGTTCCTACCATCTTTACGCTGATGAATTGCAGTTATATTATCAAAACAGAGTTGTGCAATATATCGTCCGCGGTTTCATTTGTAAATGCTAATCTAACGGCCATTAAACATTTGTCTGATATGTTCGGTATATCAGTGAACCCGAATAAATATCAGGTTATCATGGTCAGAAGTAGCCGCAGTATGAGCCAAGTCGACCTTACTTCACTCCCACCACTTACGATGGCATGGTCATCCCATACTGTGACAGTGTGAAAGAACTCGGATTGTATATTGACACAACTTTGAGCTGGCAAAAACATGTTGCATCTATTTGTCAGAAAGTAACAGGGTCATTGCGGGCCCTTTATAGGCTAAAGAACTTTCTGCCATCAAAAACTAAGGTAATGCTTGTACAGACTCTAATACTCCCTATAATCGACTATAGCGATGTGTGCTATTTTGACCTGAATGCAGATCTGCGCAATAAACTTGATAGTCTTCTCAATAATTGCATTCGATTCGTTTTCAATTTACTGAAATATGATCACGTGTCTCAGCTCCGCTCTAACTTGAAGTGGCTGCCAATTCGCCAACGTACACAGACATGAGCATTAACTACCCTACATTCTTTACTCTTCTCTCCAAGTCCTCCTTCATACCTAACTTCTCAATTTCAATATTTAGGTGAAAACCATACTGTAAATCTTAGATCTTCACACAACCGTCATCTCCATTGTCCCACTCACCGCTCCGACTTCATACATTTTCCCTTCTTTGTTCAATCTGTCTTGTTATGGAACGCGCTCCCTCTCGAGATCAGGATGGCAAAAACTGGGCTTACTTTCAAATACATGTTGCGGAAACATGCCTTATCAGATCCTTTTTGATCTTTTACGAATTTATAATATATGTTATATGTAATAGTATCACTATTAGCATGTAGATAAAAAAGTACAGTGGGTAGTAGTATAGTATTTTATTTGACTTAAAATATATTTAAATACTTTTTAATTTCTGTGCTTCTAACTTTTTTTGTCTCTGCATCGCCCAAAGATCGACTGGGAAAAAATGCCTACGGCATTAAGTCCATCTTTGAAACATTTTGTGTTTAAAGTTATCAAAAAAAAAATGCTGATGAAGCCATTTGATGCAGTCGATGCGAAACTGCAGCTGTCTTGTTCAAGTATTTAGAAAAACCTTATACTTAAAGATGTACGTTGAATGGCTGAAACTCTATCCATCTAATTCTTTTAGAGGTGGAACATTTATCGTTTATTTATATAGAAATACTATATATCGCTTAGAATACAAAATATTTAGAATCTATATTTGCAAACATGATAAAACACACAAATAAAACAGCCGAAATGAGAGCTTACTCCAACTTGAAGTACGTTAAAATCAACAAGTTGTGTGAAACTACAAAACTAAAATGTTCAGATTTACAGACCGATATAATACTGATGATTCAGTTGGTATCAGAGGATATTAAAGCAAACGTTTTAAGATTATATCTTGCGAATCGGCTGTCGAATACAGCTTAGTGTGTTTCCATTATTGAGGCGTGATGGACATTTCAATATTTTTAAAGGAGTATATTTTCTCTAGTACCATACTACGGAAGACGGTAGTTAATCAGAACTTCTGGCATAGAGAAATTTTTTTGGGGAATTGAATGAAAGGTTGGCAATAGGCTACCTTTCTGACTGATGATTAAACTAAATTATTTAACAGTCCTCATGAAATTAAGTATGACATAAGACTCTGCAAAACCATAACTCATTATTTCATACAAATTCCTATAGAACTTTAATCTTTTCTCTAGAACGTTTTGACGTTCAATAAAGAGGAACAGATTTGACTTGACAGTCTAATAACGTATTACAATAGTTTTAGCACTAGTGTAGCAAGTGTTTATATGTAGAAATCTGTGAGTGTGAGCTTCCCATCAGTGCTGACTGTTTGTTTTCTACCTTAGGTGTCTAAATCCCTGCCAGGAGGTGTGTCTAAGACTTAAATACCTTAAGATCTACTCCAACATAACCTCGGCCATGAGACACTTTTGAACAAAGGGACACAGAAGCCTCAAATGTCGCAAAAAGCGATTTTGCAGCATAATTATTCATCCTACAACTTCTTGAGTTACGTGGGGTACACTGAAAGTATTGCTTAACTTATTAATGAAACAATTTACATGTAAAGTAATATATTTACTGCTTTTCGAAGTATTCTCCATTACATTTTAAACACTTTTTCATTCGGTCAAACCATTTTTGAAAACATTAAAATGTTTTCGCGTTAATTCCATTTTTGCTACGGACAACGAACTTTAACTTGTGATAAAAAACAATTGACACGCGATTTCCCGATTTTTTTTTAATCAATGATTGAGTTTTTTATGTTTAAAAAATATAACATTCGAAATTCAAACATTTATGAGCTGCCAGGAACGCAGAACTTTCAGTGTGCCTTATGTACAAGCTAATTAGGAGTCTCAGATCAGACTCGCGTGTGATTAATATAATTCTATACGACAAAAATTATAATCCTACCGTTACTTTGTCTGTTTCATAATTGATCTTAATTTTTTATCCGATTCCGGATCAAACAGTGGACACACACCCCTAACATCC
Organism: Euplagia quadripunctaria; assembly: GCA_963859945.1. Classification (NCBI taxonomy): domain Eukaryota; kingdom Metazoa; phylum Arthropoda; class Insecta; order Lepidoptera; family Erebidae; genus Euplagia; species Euplagia quadripunctaria. The sequence goes on from OY982583.1 coordinate 4,303,017, forward strand.
CAAGATAACGCTTCGTAAGTTCTGCTCCCAAATATCAAAGCGTTTGATAATATCGCTAAGCACAAAGACGAAGTTTTTCTTTAATGTTTTTGAATACATCTTGTCCGTATAAGTTTAGATTTTTTATTTATTTGTCTATTGAAAAACTGAAACAGTTTATAAATTACCTACTACTTTGTTTAGCGTGGGTGCCTGGCGGATGATGCCTTTAGTTTATTCTTATCTTATTTTCTATTTATCAAATGTCTTTTTAAGTGCTTATATTTATCTTTTACGATTACTGTTACGTATTTATTTATAGCATTATGATTATTTTTTGGCCTATCCCCTTTTTTATTATTGTATTGGAGGCGTTAGACCTGACGCTTGACGATTACGTGTAGAGTCTTCGATTTATTTGTAGAAAAAGGTATTATTGTTATTTAAAACTTATAGAAGGGCTCCAGGGCATTTGTTCTTAACGACAAATCCTGCAAGATATGAAAAGTGTCTCTTAGCATTTTCTAATCTTCTTACTATCGGTTACAAATCATTCAGAGTAATCATACATACTGTAGCACTCACTCACGTTGTTAAGTCTGCACAATAAAACCTCTTATAATTTACTTTAACCGCGCTAGATGGCGTTGTGCCCTCCGGCTGAATCGCGATGTTAAGATTCTCCGCGGAAACATGACTTTCTGCGTGTATTAAGTTATTAAACACTCTCGTCCTGAGCGTGGTGTTTTCTTTGGCTAAGACATAAATACCTCGGTGACCCCTCGGGATTTTTGCGGAAATTATACACATGTAATATGCGGCAAGCCTATTGGCACCAACTGGGGGCTTTGGGAATTATAGATGGGAAAATTAAGAGTATATTAAAAGGGGAAGGTAGGCAAGCAGGAAAGGCAATGGAAGGGAAAGAGTTATTGCTTATACGGATAAATGGGGGAGTGCAAGGAAAGCTCGAGCAGGTCAAGTTCACATACCTGTAACTCGAACCGGCTATTGCCATGAAGCTAAGCTCTCTAAACCTTTAGTTATTATCTACTGGCAACCTGCCCCGGTTTTGCACGGGTAGCAGAGACATCTTCGACAATCATCATCATATTTCAACCAATTTACACAAAACCTTATGAAATTATTTACTCATGAATCGCTCTAGTTGTTGGTGATAACTGCATTTGAGTTTATCGTGAACAGACGCGGCTGGGGAATTTGTTTTATAATATGTAGTGATGAATCGTATAAATAATTTTTCCATGCGAACATAATTGTTTGCACAGTCACCATTTAAAAAACTGGGAGAAAATAAGAAATGTATGTATGTACGTACCTAGAACGTTAATATACTTTTCACTGCATGATTGTTTCATTAGGTTTATTGATTTAATTAATTACGTGGGAAAGCCATGCTTCGGCACGTATGGGCCGGCTCGACTCCGCTCGATACCACGGCCTCACAGAAAACCGGCCGTGAAACAATGTTTGCATTGCATTTCGCCGCGTGAGTGAGGTTACCGGAGGCTCTAACCCTGCCCCCTCCCCTATTCCCGTCCTTCCCCTCTCCCCCCTCTCCTCCCCTCTAATCCCCCTCTCCCGTCTTCCCGCTCTTCCCCTATTCATACCTTAAAGGGCGGCAACGCACTTATGACTCTTGAGTTACAGGTGCCCATGGGTGGCGGTAGTTATTTACCATCAGGTGACCCGCCTGCTCGTTTGCCCCCTATATCATAAAAAAAAAATGAAACTACAAAGGTTAAACTACATTGATACGGAAACCCTTCTACAACCTATCGCACAGATGGAATGAATAGTGAAATATAGCATGTGACAAGAATTACCTCACATAAGTACTCACATACGCAAACACACACTCTCACACATACACACACAATTACACACACACACACACACACACACACACACACACACACACACACACACACACACACACACACACACACACACACACACACACACACACACACACACACACACACACACACACACACACACACACACACACACACACACACACACACACACACAAACACACTCTTATTCAGCAAAAGCACGCAAATTCGTATGATACTTTCACCTACTAATAATATATTGATTTAAGTAAAATTATGGGGCAGGGCCTGGTAATCTGTATGACAGGGTATCCTAGTGCAGATACCAGTCTCTCCCAAAGAATATATTAAAAAAACATTGTATAAAGATATCATGTATTGTATGGATCTTTGTGGGAGAAAAATAAATAAATAAATAAATTATAAAACGTAATACATACATACACTAAAGGACCAGCAATAGAATAAAGCGCCACTTTTCTCGATTCTTATCCTGTCCTGTTTTCTTCTCATTGATTCTCTATTCATGCGTTGGCTTTTATAACTTTCACTTCCTACCCCATCTCCTGTTATATTATAACATATGCATACGGCAATCTTGATGTGTTTGTAGCGAGGGATGTCACTTGCGCTTTGATGACCAGGTAAAAATATTTCATAACAATGCTTTTTTGGTTTGTAATAAGGTCTGATCTTCTTTGGTCTTCAATCTGCATATGTCTTTCTACATTCGAATTAAAAAGAATGTTGGTCATACTTTTTTTTTACAAACATTTTTAAAGTGAAACCTCTTTAGAATCGTTAATGAAATTCTATGAAACGAAAAAGCGACACTAAAAAGAGACAAACATATTCATAAATAGTATTATTCTTGCGAGAGAATGAGATAGAATACAAGTATACAGTGTTTCTAAATTGTATCTTTGTCTTTGCGCCTGCGTACTACAAAGCCTTCAGAAAATGTGTCATAGTCAAGGTGGTGTATCATTCACGTTTATCATTTTTGTGCATTTGCGTATAAAAATTCGTTGGTTAATTAATTTATGTTAATTATTTAACACATCTGTTTTAATTTAACCAATAACTTTTATATAAATTATCTAAAATTAAATTTATTAACATTAGTAAATTATTTGTGTTGATTTTACTTCTTTCTCAGGCTCTCGTAGGCTACTTTTCTGAAGTTTCACTTCTGCCGTGTGTTAATTGCACACACACACTTGTTATTTTATTTAAAAATGATATTAACATAACTTTTGTAATATTTTTTTAAATATTAAAAACTCATAACGAGGGTCAGAGGTCACATTACTAGTATTCTAGTTAAACCCTCCAGCTAAGTTTAGATTGTTACACTGGGTGGGGTTTGAACCATTTGATTACAAGTCAGACGCCTTAGCTTCATCATTACCCTTTCATCTTACATCAAATTAATTAATACTCACGTATTTCTAAGATTCAAAATATTAGAAATCAAGATTTGGGTAAATACAGCTGTTCCAAAGTAAACAATAATCGTGAATAGCATTGCCCCTATAAATTAGGCCTCTTTATTCAAAGAGCCGACCTCGTCAACACTCAATTATATTGTATAAACACAAACATCCTTCATTATGTTGTAATAATTACCGAGATGGAGCAAATGGAGCAACCTATTAATTATTTACTGAAAAACATTATGATAATATTTTTATCAAAAAAATAGGTTAGAAGTTGATGATACTCACAAAATTCTAGGTATAATAATCCACACAAAAAGTATCACACAGCGTATCTTTGTAAATAGTATCTACTAGCTGCGCCCCGCGTTTTCACCCAAGTAAGTCCCGATTCCGTGGGAATATCGGGATAAAAAGATAGCCTATGTGTTAATTCAGGTCTCCAGCCATCTACATACCAAGTTTCATCGCAATCGGTTCAGTAGTTTTGGCGTGAAAGAGTAATAAACATCCATAGATACATACATCCATACATCCTCACAATCAATATTTGGATTAGATTTAAGCTTACATTACATAGTATTAACGACAAAATACTAACTTGAGGTATGCTATATAAAACATAAAAAAACGGAAAACCGGACAGGTGCGAGTCTGACTCGCGCACCGAGGGTTCCGTAAGCAAACAAATTTGTATTTAGATATTATGTCCATCTCGGGAATCAATTAATTCAATTATTCTCGAAGATTTTTGCCCGTCTTTTTTGAAAGACAAACTTACTTACTTACGACAAAGGCAACAATTCAACCGCAAAATATAAGTTTGTAATTATAAAAACTTTTTTTATGTGATAACAAATTAACAATTTTCGGGTTTTTCCCTTAACTTGTTATGTCAGACCTTGCTTTTTATCAAGTTTCATGACTCTAGGTCAATGGGGAGTACCCTATAGGTTTTGATTTACCTATAAAGTGTTCTTTGTTCAAAAAATCTAAGGGTTAATAACCGTATTTTTTTATTGCCTTGACTTAGAAGCTTCATTTTTTACAGCTTCAAGGGACCGTAGACTTATGTATTAAGTATTAATTTCAACTTGATGCGTCCACGGGTTTCTGAGAAAAAGGTCTTGACAGATAGACAGACAGGCAGACGGACAACAAAGTGATTCTATAAGCGTTTTTCTTTTTTGAGGAACGGAACCCTAAAAATATGTTAATTACTAATTTTAAACTTACATCATTTTTATTTAAAAAGTAAAACTTGTACTATTAAAAATTAAATTAACCATTTTCAAATTGCTTGGATGTCACTGACTAATATTAATAATAATATAAACTAATATTAATTAAAAAATATTTCATAGTTTCATACTTCGTTTACCAATTAGTGGGTTCGAGGGTCGAAATAGTCATTCATAATTTCCAATTGGTCCCGAAATGTGTCCCAATTAGAAGTATACCACAACCACAGAATATGTCGAAATAAATCGCCAATTCAATACAGGGTTAACGACAAATTGTTGTAATTTAACAACGAATGACTCTGCCTCCAATGTTCTATGCCTATTTACTGAAAATTCAGATTCGCGACACAAATTATGACGATTACAGTTATTTCGATTATACATTGAAATAGAGAATGTGGAAAGGTTTGTTAAAATTTAACTACAAAGTCTAATATGTACTTATTTTAATCTGTGCGTGGATTTCAATATACATTTAATCCTGTTTATGTTATAATTTGTTATTTTAAATTTTAAGTAATGATATATTATTAGTTAAACTAAAGCTATTTAAAATTGATTTATTATTAGCATTTTAAATTTTTATTTAAAAACTCACTGAGCGTATACTCTACATAAATATGAACTGTAGCAATATTTAGATTATACCATGTAATGTGTAAAATCAGCGCTTTGGCAATACTTGTATTGTAGAAGGACATTATGCTGAGGCGGGGGCATTTTCTGACTGGCACAAGGCATTTTTTTATTAGGTTAAGTGCGTGTAAATCTTTTTTTTTGTTTATCAATACTATTTATATAGACCTATCATTTATATGTATTGTGTTGGAGAAATAAACATTTTCCTTTCTTTCTTTCTTAAAAAAAGTAGGCTATATAAAAATCATTCAATTTCTGTAATTAAGTCATTGCGACTGTATGATTTTCTTAAGGTAATTTCATTGGTTACTTCGTCATTGTTTCTTGTTGTCGATGTATCTTTATTGTTCTAGATACTACTAAACTAAATTTCGAACTAACGTGCAAAGATACCTCGGAACTTCTCGGCGTATTTATGATACTAAATTTTAATGGTATAAGTCCTAAATACTAACTAAATGGAAATATATTAAATGACACTCTTAATTAAGACTAAACTCTAATTGTGATAAAGCTTTCTTGAAGAAGATTTAAACATCTATTCAAATATTGATCATACCGCAACTAAAAAAAAAAACTAAAAACTATGTTAGTATTTTTTGCAAAAAAAAATCTATTTTTCCGTCGGCTCAAATCAATCTTATACCTATATTATGAAAGTACATTATGTTTTAAAGGTTCCTAGTTTAAAACTAAAATTTACTCTTAAACCGATCGTTTATCAATATCTCGAGCTTATGGTTTAGTTTAGAACCTTGGAGGTAAATGTAAAAAAATAAAAAGCGATGAGCATAGTAAAACTGTTATTATTTTTAGTTATAACCTTATAACGCTACCTTTACACTTTTTATTACTTCTTAAACTGATTAAATTCAAATTATTTTATTTTTTTTCTATGCTTATGATATCACTTTTTTTCGTATTGTCAAGGTATTGAAGAAAAGAAGAATCACAAACGATTTAAATAATGTACCTCTACTTTCAGTACTAAAATCATTATAGCAACCGATAATTTCACTACGTCTATGAAACTATGGATATTTAACAACAAGTATATTGATGGAATGTTGAAAATGTCTACATAAAAAAAAATAAAAAATCTAAATCATGTCGATCGACATGAGAATTCATAATAGGAAAACTACTAGAAAAAGCATTGTCCAAAAAAAAATCTATATTTTGTTCCAAAATAAATCAACTACTTATCAGCTAGAGATAACGTTCCTAAAATTTAATCACACTTTTGTGTAATATCCTGAATACAGTTAATTATTATAAACCTAAAAAAACTCATAAAAGAGATATGCTTTATTTAACTTTGTACTCAAATTTCCGTGGTTACTTCCATTAACGTTGTATCGTGGTAAGCTCTATTGAAATGTAAATTGAAAATTAATGGTTCACCATTTTGAATGTTCGTTGCATAAATACCGATTGATTCGTAACCAAAGTATTCTGTAATGATACAAAATTTGGTAACACAACGTTTAATGCATGTTGACAGTGATCGTAACTTCGTATCGATCGTAACGTAACAATGTTAACAAAGAAACATTTAGCGCTCCAGCCAGAAAGTAGTTATCATCAGACGTATCAGACAATATATTATTGAAAAATAACCTCAGGTTTGATAGCCAGGCGTTTCTACATGGGGTTGAACCCCAAAGGTATGAGAAAGCAATTGTACTGGATTGAAACCAACCAACCAGTTGCTGCCAAAAGAGGAGGAGTGCACTTGACGTGGCAGATCTTGGCTACCATTTCTGGTTTCAGCGTCCGCAAGAAGGAAGATATAGTCTCTCGTCAAACAAATTAAGTCAAAGTGTATTTCAGTACAGGTTCTTAGAAGGTTATGGCACTTTCTCCTATCCACTGACTCAAGACCTTGGTCAATATATATAATATATTCTGTCTCGTTCAACCCGAATGTGCGACTATGTGAACTTTCTTAGACTTTAATTTTTTATAGTTTTTTATTCGTTATAAATTAAAGATCTGAAATGAAGTCTACTACATACCAAACATTTAAAAAAATTGAGGGGTTACTTAAAGAGTTCGAACATATTTAATTCCCTAAGAAATTTACAATTACACTTTATAGGCGCATTAAAGTCAGTAAGTTCGTTTGCTTACGATCTTCTGACCTGTCTTAACGTGTCATAAAAAAAAGTATATTTTGAGTCCTAATGACATTAAAAAACCGGTCAAGTACGAGTCTAACCCGCGCACCGAGGGTGCCGTTTGCAAACAAAATTGGTATGTAGATAGTACGTCCATCTCGGAAATTAATTCTCGAATACTTTTGTCCGCCTTTTTCAAAATATAAACATAACTTTGAGGTTGCGATGTATGACAAAGATAACAATCCAACCGCAAAATATAAGTTTGTAAACACAAAAACTACTATTTTGTGTGATATAACAACAAATTAACAACTTTCCGATTTTTCCCTTTACTTGTGCTGTCAGACCTTGCTTCCTACCAAATCTTATGATTCTAGGTCAATGGGAAGTACCTATAGGTTTTGATTTACCTGCGCAACGTACAAATTTGTTTAAATATGAGACATAATGGCCATATTTACCGATTTAGAAGCTTGATTTTTGTACAGCTTCAAGGGACCGCTGACATAAGTATCACGTACTAATTTCAACTTGATGCGTCTACACGTTCCTGAAGAAAGGGGTCTTGGCAGACAGACAGACAGACAGACGGACAACTAAGTGATCCTGTAAGAAACCCTTTTTTCCTTTGGAGGAACGGAACCTAAAAATAGGAAACAATTAAAATATACAGACTCGATTACAACAAATTCTCGATTTGTGTTCCTAACCGCCCATACCTCTATTCTCAAAGGCAAAGATAAAGTGCTGAAGGCTGTCTGTAGACTTATCAGGGCATTGAGAACGGTTTCAACTGTCTAAACTTGGTCGACGCTATTGATATTATTGGAAAATGCATTTAGTTTCGTTTGTTCAGACTTTATTCTAGATAGAATGGAAATCTCTAGTGTCTGTGATATTAGATGTCGGTATTCTGTTCTATGGTGGAAAATAAAATTTCTCATTGAATGCAAAATTGCAGTCCACATTTTAGTAGTGTATCTATTCCAATGATAATTTTATCAATTTGTCGTCAAATAAAAATTTTCGTGAAATGAATTCACAAAAATTAAATTCACGGTTTTATTTTCGAGTGAATTTTAGCGACGCGTTACTAGCTTCCGGCCCGACGGGGGCCCATTATCAAGGAGTGTCAGATACCACACAGTGTGTGTTGGGGTTTTTACTACCCAACAAACGGGGGTTATGTTTTGTTAAATTTTCATGATAAATGAGTTTACAAATAGAATAGAATAAACTTTATTGTACACCATTACAAGATAGGTTACAGTGAGTATACAGAATTAATATGTACAAAAGGTGGTCTTATTGCTAAATGGCACTTCTTCCAGGCAACTTTAGGATGGACAAAAATGATGTAGTAGAAAAAAAAAAACAAACCAATGGGTAGTTTTGGTGTTAAACATAGAGAGATAAGATTTATAACATCTTCCTTGATGAATATTTAGCTACTGAAATATAATTACAAATTTATGATATTAAAAACATGCAGCACGTTTTAAGAGATACTCGAAGGACCATATGTTGAGTATCATTGCCCAACAAGGATGATGTCGACAAATCCGTACACACCATGTATTGTGTTGTGTTCTGGTGTTAAATATTCATATTAAATGAGTAGAATCAACTCCCTTGATGAACGTATTGCTACTAAACTATAATTATAAATTTATAATGTTAAAAACACACACATCGTAATAATAATGCTGATTATTAAATAAAATAAATAATTTAAAAAAATCAAAAATCCGACTGCAAAAAATACAATTTAAAAGTAATGCATTAGAAAGACCGAAACAAGGTTGAGAATAGAAAACGAAATTATAATAAACTATACGCAAACTCTACTTCGGTTTAACAGACTATATTATGAGCTGAAAGCCTAAGTTAAATACCCGCATTAAGTTTAGTAGCAGGCGGGACCCAATTGCAAATTGAAAAATAAAAAATTAATGGGTACCGCTCCTTTTTTGCAGCCGGGTTTTTGATTTTTTTAATTATTTATTTTAATTTAGACTTTATGGTGTCCTGGCACACTCTTATGGACAACAACTGTATTACTTGTATAAGTCGGGCAAAATGTAGAGATAATTAATTGCATGCCAAACAAGACAGACAAATAAAAACATCAAAAATGTTTAAAACAATTTATTATTCCTGATTAAATTTAAACATATAACTTATATACATAGGCTGCTCTAAAAGTATCGGGAATGGAATATTTCCACTATTCCTATCATATTAAAATCTTTTTAATTGAAAACTACTTGGTTTTAAAAATCGAATACCATTTATTTATTTAAAAAAAGATTCTCGGTCTTCTCACAAGGTCTTCTCAAACTTGTTTAGTCGTTGAAAAAATGGAATTGACTCGAGAAAATTCAAGGGCGATGATTTATTATGACTTTCGAAGCGGTTTAACACAAAAATAGTGTGTTGACCGGATGCTTTCTGCATTTGGTGATAAAGCTCCATCCAAAACCACAATTTATCGCTGGTTTACTGAATTTCAACGTAGACGTGTCAAGCTCAGTAATGATCCCCGTCAAGGTTGTCCAAAAACTGCAGTCACCCAAGAAAACGTTGATGGTGTGCGTAAGCTGATTGAGGAAGATCGACATGTGACATACTGCGAAATTCAGGCAAATTTAGACATTGGCATGAGTCAAATACAAATAATCTTGCATGAACAATTAGGTGTAAAAAAGTTTGTTTTCCCGATGGATACCGCATTTGCTCTGTGAAGAGCAAAAAGCGGCTCGCGTTACTTGGTGCGTCAGAACTCTCGAAAAATTCCACGCAGGATCCTCAAATGCTGTATACAACACTGTATCAGGTGACGAATCCTGGATATATGCGTACGAACCCGAAACAAAAAACCAGTCACGAGTTTGGGTGTTCGAAAATGAGTTAAAACCAACTAAAATTGTTCGTTCACGGAGTGTTGCTAAAAAAATGGTGGCCACGTTTGTCTCCAAAACCGGCCATGTTGCGACTATTCCTCTTGAGGGACAAAGAACGGTTAATGCAGAATTATATGCTAGCATTTGTTTGCCACAGGTCGTTTCCGAACTCCGTAAAGAGAACTGCAACCGCCGCATCATCCTCCATCACGACAATGCGAGTTCTCACACCGCGCACAGAACAAAAGAGTTTTTAGAGCAAGAAAACATAGAATTATTAGACCATCCGAAGTACAGTCCCGACCTAAGCCCTAATGATTTCTATACTTTAACTAAAATAAAGAATAAGTTGCGTGGTCAGAGATTTTCATCACCTGAAGAAGCTGTGGACGCCTACAAAACGGCCATTTTGGAGACCCCAAATTCCGAATGGAATGGTTGCTTCAATTATTGGTTCCATCGTATGGAAAATGTGTCAAATTTCGCGGAGAATACTTCTAAAAGCAATACAATTTTACAATAAATAATACATTAATATAACAATTTTACAATAAATACATTTTTAAATAGTAATGTTGTGTCACTTCCTTGATTCCCGAAATTTTCAGTGTAGCCCTCGTATATATATATTTTTAATTTCCTTTATTTTGACACCCTACTCGTTAATAACGTATTACTATTTCACACAAAAAATCCACGATTTTGCTTTTTTTTCAAACACCTATCTAAGGACACTTGGGTTTTTAAGACGAATATAAAGATACCTTAACTGTCGAAATCCATCCAGCTATCTGGATACTACAAGATAATAAAGAAAACAAACAAATATACATACACACAAGATACCCGCCAACAACCTAACCCTTCCTTGGCAGTCGGGTAATAAGTAAAACAACACATAAAGATCAATGTCCATTGTAGCTCATATAAGGTTAGACAGGTCTGGCACTTATTTTATATTAAGTCAATTCTAAATTGCTTATTAAGTATGAAAGTAGCCCATCTCATGGTGAGTGATTGTACATGTCTATCTATATATGTACATTCGAAACACCAGTGGTGTATTTAAGGCGTTTGTAACCCCATTGTCCTCTAGCGACCCTACTCACCAGTAGAGACACAATACTGCTATATTTTATAAGGTGTTTTTAGAATTGGGCGTCTTTAATTGGAGCAATAATGTGCGTACATTCCATTTTCTTTTGTTTTTTGGCCGGACTTCCTTTAACACATTTACAATAAAATTAGAACGCAGATAATATACCTAAGTGCAAACTTTAATGGTAAAGTATTCGCTAATCACTAAATTCCTACCGAATTGCCGTTTTATAGGAAGCAGTAAGAACAACAAAGAAGAGACAACAAAAGTTTTCGTCAAATCAGTTGACCAGATCTAAAGCCAGCGCTGCTAAGAAATTCTCTGTTAAAAACAAGATATCTAATAAAAACTTCAAATTGGTAAATGAATTTGGAAGCTACGTCGTGACGCCATTAACAGAGAAAAAAACGTGGGCAATTTTTTTGCGTAATTTATACTAATATCATAAAGCTGAAGAGTTTGTTTGCTTGTTTGCTTGAACCCACTAATCTCAGGAACTACTGGTTCGAATTGAAAAATTATTTTAGCGTTGGATAGCTCATTTATCGAGGAAGGCTATAGGCTATATAACATCACGCTATGACTAATAGGAGCGGAGCAGTGACCATAAACAGGTGAAAAAAGCAGGTGAAACTGCGGCAACGGCTAGTTGATATATATTTATAGTAGGTATACCTATTTCTGAGTCTAGTCTATAACTCGTTGTTAATGACAACAATTGGGATTGACCACGGCAAGTGCAACCTAGTCGAAACATCCGGCAATTCAGAGGTATGTAATGCCTATTTCGTGGTCGCCAGTATATGTACATAATTATAACAATTGAGAAATTTATCTAAAGTGTACAAGTAGTTCTAAGAAGTGTTCAATGTTTTCATCTCACTGGTAACAAACAAACTATAATTAACACCCTAAATTAACTTTTTTGCTACGAACTTAAAGAAAGTAGGCAAAAACAGAACCTTTTTACTTAAATCGTATGCGATTTACACTAAGTGGGCCGGACTCAAGGCGTTCTTGGCTCACTGTAACCATTTATGATAAGAAGTCTGCTGTCCAGTTGATTATAAACCTTAATATTTAAGCACTTAGATCGGTTTTAGACGTATGCAAAGTTGAAGATAGAAAAGTATGGTGTGTTGTTCGTGAATTGTCGCTGTTAAGAGGAATACCGTGTCGTTAGTGTCGGAGAAAATGTTTTTGGTTTGAGGCCCAACGTTCTTTTAGTCAGACTTTATTACCTAAAAGAGAACATTTCTTAGTGTAAAATAATTGTACTGTTGTTACTGAATAATCTGTGTGTTCTGTGCATGGTATTATAATACAATACAATATTCTTTATTGTACACTATAGAAAAAAGGTAAAACATGCAAGAGAAACATTGAATACTCAATCGGTGGTCTCTTCGCTAGTTGCGATAGACAACCTTAAGGTGGACAAATGCGACTGCGACACGACTTTTATGCCGGTGAATTGAACAAAACAGCTCACTTTTTACTGAGGTAATAACGATGTTTTTACAGCTGACCAAATGCAACATTTGCTATTCAATGCTATAAAAATGTCAAAACGTACCAAGTGTTATGACACTTTTCTGTGATATGACATTTTTTTTTGTATTCTGACACTTTTTTGTCGGGTAGCGATATATACGTTTGAATCTGTGTTAACTCAAATCACTTTACTCCACAATTTTTTACTATGTGCTTTGTAGTCAGTTGTTAAAAGTCCTTGCTTTACACAGCTATCAATATCTTTGTATGTAAGTAGCATTTTTTGCTTGTTTATATGATATTGTTTCTTAACCGTCATACACGTGAAAATTAATATTTATTAATATCAGTAATACATCATTTATTTATGCGCTGCGTCATTGTCATGTCATCTATTATATATTATATTCGTGAAACCTCAGTCAAGGTCGAAGTAAATCGATCGCTCAAAGTAAAAAAGGTGTCATACATTACACAATAGACCTTACGTCGCAAATATTAATATTGTAATACGAGGGCTACACTGAAAATTTCGGTTTGAAAAAAAAGCAAAATCGTGGATTTTTTGCGTGAAATAGTAATACGTTATTTAACAAAAATTAAACAAACCTATTGAGTAGGGTGTCAAAATAAAGGAAATTAAATATATATATATATACGATGGCCGTTTTGTAGGCGTCCACAGCTTCTTCAGGTGATGAAAATCTCTGACCACGCAATTTATTCTTTATTTTAAGGAAAGTATAGAAATCATTAGGGCTTAGGTCGGGACTGTACTTCGGATGGTCTAATAATTCTATGTTTTCTTGCTCTAAAAACTCTTTTGTTCTGTGCGCGGTGTGAGAACTCGCATTGTCGTGATGGAGGATGATGCGGCGGTTGCAGTTCTCTTTACGGAGTTCGGAAACGACCTGTGGCAAACAAATGCTAGCATATAATTCTGCATTAACCGTTCTTTGTCCCTCAAGAGGAATAGTCGCAACATGGCCGGTTTTGGAGACAAACGTGGCCACCATTTTTTTTGCAACACTCCGTGAACGAACAATTTTAGTTGGCTTTAACTCATTTTCGAACACCCAAACTCGTGACTGGTTTTTTGTTTCGGGTTCGTACGCGTATATCCAGGATTCGTCACCTGATACAATGTTGTATACAGCATTTGAGGATCCTGCGTGGAATCTTTCGAGAGTTCTGACGCACCAAGTAACGCGAGCCGCTTTTTGCTCTTCACAGAGCAAATGCGGTATCCATCGGGAAAACAACTTTTTTACACCTAATTGTTCATGCAAGATTATTTGTATTTGACTCATGCCAATGTCTAAATTTGCCTGAATTTCGCGGTATGTCACATGTCGAACTTCCTCAATCAGCTTACGCACAGCATCAACGTTTTCTTGGGTGACTGCAGTTTTTAGACAACCTTGACGGGGATCATCACTGAGCTTGACACGTCCACGTTGAAATTCAGCAAACCAGCGATAAATTGTGGTTTTGGATGGGGCTTCATCACCAAATGCAGAAAGCATCCGGTCAACACACTGTTTTTGTGTTAAACCGCTTCGAAAGTCATAATAAATCATCGCCCTTGAATTTTCTCGAGTCAATTCCATTTTCTCAACGACTAAACAAGTTTGAGAAGACCTTGTGAGAAGACCGAGAATCTTTTTTTAAATAAATAAATGGTATTCGATTTTTAAAACCAAGGAGTTTTCAATTAAAAAGATTTTAATATGATAGGAATAGTGGAAATATTCCATTCCCGATACTTTTAGTGCAGCCTATGTATATATGGAGGCTCGTGCAAGCTGGAATGGACTTTAGTGTATCCAAAAGTCTCTATTTAACCCTTATCAAGATGACAGTTGCCAATTAGCAAAATTTTAAAAAAATATTTGTGTTTTTGTTGCCAATTAGTTACCGAAATTTTGATTTTATTGCTCGAGCCTATCGCTCAAAATCACAAGCAATGCTATCCTTACCAACTTATACCAAGGCAGCACGAGAGTTAACCAAATTGATTCATATTTAAGAGGGTTTTACATCGAAAATTATCAGAACTGTCTAAAGAACCAGCAACAAAATAGTAACAAAAAATATATATATATATATAATAATATAATCAGCATTGATCTTTGCGGTCCTTGCTACCTGTCAAGTATAAAGCATTTATCGTTGCATGAAATATTGATCAAAATTACCTAAAATAACAACAACAAATTAGTAACCAAAAATCTGACAGCTTTCATGATCAGCATAGAATTTTAAGGCACCTGCTACGCTGCTTCGAATGTACGGAGCATTTGTTGCTGAACAGATTATGGTACAACTTAATACAAAATTCACCGATTTGGTGATCTTCGTAAGTATCTCTTATTATGTATACCTTAGGAGGTATACATATTGCCCGCGACTTCGCTCGCGTCAAGGTAATTTTTCAATCCCTCGGGAATAGTACTTTTTTCTGGATAAAAGATACCTTATCTCCTTCTCTGTTTACCTTATCTACTGGCAACGTTTATGCAAAATTTGTAGATGATCGATGATAAACGCTACGGCAGCGCATAAAATACGAACAAAAATACATTGGTCTCTTCACTCCTTGAAAAAGGACCCCATTCAGGTCCCTAAGTAGTCGGGAATCCCCAAAATGCACCATTCATGAATAGTAATGTCAGTTACAGAAGTTTTTTATTCTGAAGAGAATTATTGTACTCTCTTATAGTAAGTAAGGTAGCACGCGTTACTACTGATTATTCGTACTAATAACGGCCGTATTACCTACTTACCAATCAGTTACCTAAGCCGCGCTAAGTAAGACTTGATATAATTCAGTGCATTTTTAAGATTCCGAGCCTCAAAAGGAAAAAGGAACCATTATAGGATCACCTCGTTGCCCGTCTGTCTGTCTTTTTCTCAGGAACGCGTTTCGGTATCAAGTTGAAATTAACACCAAATACTTATGTCTGCGGTCCCTTAAAACTGTAAAAAAATCGCTTCTAAATCGATGCAGTCAAAAGATATTTCCATGTAAATACATGGAAATATCTTTGGACTGCATCGATTTAGAAGCGATTTTTTTTAAATTAACATTTCGCAAAATTCGCATTTCGGTAAATCAAAACCTTTAAACCCCAAGGTTTTACTTACGGGTGTATTTTAGGGATGCCAAACTAGTTTCCAGCCTGGCCTTGAACAATAGTTCTAGAATTATGCCTCATTGTTCTAGAATCAAGAAATTGGGCGAGAAGCAAGGTCTTACAGCACAAGTAAAGGTATAAATCAAAAAGTCGTTAATTTGTTGTAATATCATATGAAAAACTAGCAGCGCCCCGCGGTTTCATCCGCATAAGTCCCGATCCCTAGGAATATCGGGATAAAAAGTAGCCTATGCGTTAATCCAGGTCTCCATCTACATACCAAGTTTCATCGCAATCGGTTTTGTGGTTTTTGCGTGAAAGAGTAACAAATATCCATCCATCCATCCATCCATCCAAACTTTCACAATTATAATACTAGTGGGATTGTTTCTGGATGGAAGTATATTTCTAGTTAGTTTTTGGATGATAGTGGCCCTATGTACTGTACCCCTGACGACATGTGTGTAAAATTTCATGATGATAGTTGAGTGGTTAAAGTGTGAAGGCTTACAAACAAACAAACTTTCGTCTTTACAATCTTAGTTAAGGCTAGTTAAGATACCGGAGGCTAGTTAGGATTATTCAGGGCTATAATAGGCAAGCAGCGGACACCGTGTTTTTTAGTCGGTAAGAGTACGACAGACCCCTTCGCCTCACAAGGGCGGAAGACATCCATGAAGATCTTTCACTCGTCACCAAAAAAAAAAATTACAGAGCTACTTACACCAGCGTATTTCTATCAATTGTTACAACAAAATGAACAATCAGTCCACCAAAGAAAGAAAAGATATAACTGAAATACATTTTAAAGCTTTTATGGTGCACATGTACTTATTTTCTATAACACATAAAACGATTTCATGTGTCCAACACGATAATTTATTTGTTCATCATGAAATGTTCTTTAATTTATTTGTATGAAAGGAACAGTGGCACTGTCTATTGATAGTGTTGACATCGATCGATTACAAAGAACAGCTGTACTACCTGTCTGTGCGCAATTTTTTTAAAGTACAAGAAATTTGTCTTACCTTTATTTCATAACCCATAAAAAGTACTAATCCCATAGGACATAAAATAAAGTCTATGTGGCAGTAATATACTAGTGTTTTTTTTAAGTGAAACTTCTTTGGAATCGTTGTGATTTGAAATTCGATGAAACGAAAAACTCACACTAAAAAGAGACAAACATTCATAAATAGGATTTAGCCTGCGAGAGAATGAGATAGAATACAAGTCTACGATGTTTCCTATAATCTTTGTCTTTGCGCCTGCGTAATACGAAGCCTTAAGTCACACTAAAAAAAGACAAACACAATACAATAGGATTTAGCCTGCCAGAGACTGAGATAGAGTAGAAGTATACAGCACTGAAAAGAAATAAACATATTTATAAATAGGATTTAGCCTGCGAGAGATTGAGTTAGAAAACAAGTATACAGTGTTTCCTATAATTTTCGTATGCTAGCACGTGTCTGCATGCTACAAAGCATTCTTGTGTCATTCACGTGTATCATTTTTGTTCATTTGCTTATTAAAACTCGTTGGTTAATTAATAAGTTTCACTTCTGACGTGTGGGAATTGCACACACACACACTTTTTTTATTTGAGAATATAAAACTGTCGAAGAATGCTGAAGCCGTGCCGTGTCACAAGTTATAAATCTAAAGTTTTGAGAAGACATTTTGATTGGATGAAGTTAAGCACGGAGCAGATATGTTAAACGTAAAAATAACAATACTTTCATCTGCAAATCATAATTTCCTACAATACGAGTGTTTATTGTATTTAAATACTGTCCTTTAAGAGACTGTGTTCTATCTGTAATACTGTTTTTATTGGATAATAGAATAGGCTTGACTGTCAACTCACCTGATGGAAAGTGACGATGAAGACGAAGATGGAACTCGCCTATGCAAGATAAACCTATTCACTCTTCTCTTGAACGTTCCAGTATAATAATTAGCTGAAATAGAAGCAGGCAGCAGAACACACGTTATTTACAAGACAATAGTACTGTTAAACCATTACATTGTATTTATGTAATTAGACCTATCAACTATGCAGCTTCCTAAGAGGGGAGCCTCTTCCACTCTGTTTGTGGGTAGAGAGACTTGTACCAAGTGATCAGATATAAGGTAACCGTTGTTACAACAAAAGCTATTGTCTCATCTCTGATGCCTCTTAATGCATCAACGTTTGTAACGTACGACTTGAGAAGCTGCGGTCTTTTATCAAATTTAAAAAATCAAAATGGCGGCTGATATATATGAAATTAGTTGTACAGAGACTATAGGCTTAACCATTTGGAAATGGGCGGTTATGGATCGACACAGGCAGACACTGTATTATAGTTTAACCATTCTTTTAACAATTTCACATTTGACAAAACAACCTATACTAACTTTTTTTTTTCGTTGCTTATCGCAAAGAACGGGGGGATTATCTAGCTATTTATTTTTATATATTTACGCCTAATTAAATGATTTAACACCTACATTATGCCAAATTCAATTTGATCTCACTCACGTAATAAGGAGCAAAATTATTTTTGTTGTAAGTATTCTAAAAAAAGGTAGAAATAAGGTCTGAAGAAAATTTGGAAAGCTCACCCAGAAAATTGGTATATCTATTCGGCAAAATTGTAAGTGCTTACTTAAGGAAGTGAAAATCTTTTGTTACTTAATAAAGCCCCATTTTATCTTTTAAGAGATTTGGACTAAATTTGGATCACAGATAGCTTGTATCCCGGATTAAAACATTGGCATACGGAAATGCAAACCAGCCGCGGTAGCTGTTAAGAATAATATTAACTTTTACTGGATAGATCTCTCTCAATGTAGCTTTGGTCAAGCACTTGCTAGTTTCTATTCATTTTATGATGATAACGCAATAAATGCCACAATTAACTAGTAAATAAAAGCTGCAGTCAGAGCAAAAGAAGTATTACGTACCTTGTAATCTCACACATAATAGATAAGACATAGTTAATAAGTATGTATCCTTTTCTTTGTTGTATAAATTACTTGCTCTGCATGCTTAAAAATCTAGCATGTGTATGCGGTTATGCTTGATAGCATGCAGTGCAACTAATTTGTACTGTATTTATTAATTACTAGAGAGAAGAATTTGGGATTTATTTAAAAGGTGCGGCCGTACTTCAGCTCTGAACAGCTGCTCAATCTTAATACAGCCCAAGTTCGATTTTGCATAGAGTTTTGCAGTCACCTTTGGGTTGGCTTACGTACTGGATTCCGTCGACTGAAGAGCCCGTAAGCTTATAAACGACGATGTGCTCGCGAAAAGGAAACTGAATACTCTGGAGAATCGTCATAAGGTCGCTGCTTATCGGTTTTTATTATTCGGTATTCGGAACTAATTAGACCTTCACCATTTCTTCATCAGACGACTAGACATAGACAGAGGTTTAACCCTTTCAAAACACCAAAAAGTCGAACGAATCACTAGGACAGCTCCTTTGCGGTTCGAGTCACCAAGGTCTGGAATTATCTGGCTGCATTATTTTTCCAAATAATTATAATCCTGGAACGTTCAAGAGTAGAGTGAATAGGTTTTTCTTGAATAGGCGTGTACTATCTTCGTCATCATTTCCATCGGGTGAGTTGAAAGACAAACGCCTACTCCATAACCAAATAAAAAAAGTTTCTGGTTATTTGTTCTTAGTGTGATATATTTCTTGTAAATAGTCAGTAAAAAATATTGACTACATTATCTCGTAATTGTTCTGGTACCAGTAACCAGTTTAACTGGCATGCATATGTTTAACTAATACAGCTAATGGTCGCCCGAATCAGAAGCAGGCCCGAGGCGGTGGCACGGTGTTTCAAATTTAAAATAAAGGATCCTCCGCACATTATAGCGGGGTCGCCTTGCTTAACAAGCAGCCAAATCTGCCGGGATTTACAGGGATTTTCTTTCCCGTGACATGACCGGGCCACAACACCTGGTGACGAAACACTGCGTGGTTTTAGTCGATCCGAGTCCGTCAAAACAACTTGTCGATAAAATTTATATATAGACTAGCGGAACCGACAGATGTTGTCCTGCCGGCTGTCCAATTGTAAATCTGAACCATTCTCGAATCCACTTGAAGACACATAACATATTTCAGTAAAATCGGTAAAGTCATTTAGGGGGAGTTTAGTGACATACACACGTACAGAAGAAATATATATATAAAGATATACTTGGCGTGTACCTTCAGAATTCTGAGGTAAAGAAAACTGCACACTCATTCTTCGAATTAACTATCTAGCTTCCCACTGAATGAGTGAATGAACGAACGCGGTAAGAGCTATACTGTGTAAGGGATAAAACTTGGGCCCGCAAACAAGTAACTATTGTTTCACCCTTCTGTTAGCGAGTGCTAAGTAAAATAGTTTGTAATCATCCTGTTTGTTAAAAGGTTTTTTTATTACGATAAAAATGTCTTACGTTTTTTTAAGTTGAAGGTATTGGAATTAGTCCCATATCTATAAGAGACTACATAGACAATGTCTACGTTTAAATATGTACCACTACCACTTATTCACCCAAACATATTTTATACAACTGTAATCAATCAAGTTTTGTCATACGTAGCGTGTACTTTGACATGACTCTAGGATGCAGTTACAAAAAGAAGTTTTTAATAGAAACTATCCGTTTATAAGTTATGACCGTTTGAAATTCCAGGTTTTTTTTACCTCCGTTTCTCATAAAAGCAGGTGGAATGTGTAAAGTTAAAGATTTTAAATCGCACTTGTTTTTTTTATTTTGGAATTTTTATTCCGTTACTAAGAAAATCCATAAAAACTAACTTCGAAAACTTTTAAGTTAGTTTTTATGGATTTTCTCAATAACTGAGTGAATAGTAACGAGTGTGATGTTGCAAATATTCTTAGGGTACGATGATCACTTACCATGAAGCGTACTGTATGCTTATTTGCAACGTTAGTGGTATAAAATTATATCTTTAAAAATTTCCTTGCTCTCTAAATAATTACCTAAATAGTAAAAAAAAATATAAAAAATATTGACAAGTAATTATAAACAATATTGAGCATTGCCGGTGGATGCCTGATACGCTTACAATTATCCACATAAATTGCTAGGACGACGACATAAAAGTAACTTTAACTTAACAATAATAAGTAAAGTTTTACAAGAATATCTTAACAAAAATTTCTATTATTATATAATGTAAAAACAAATTAAAATATTAGTAGAAACAGTAATACATTTATATTATTATAATTATAAATAATATTGGTGTGTTAATGGCTAATGAAAGTAACAATGCGCTCTGTAAGGCAGCTAACATATTTATAAACAGGCGCTAAAGATTCTCGCCAAGAAAATACTACCAATACTTTTAGACATCCTCGCAAAAATCAGCAAATTTACACCGAAGTCACGCGTTATCAAACGGCAGAGCGAGACAGACATACATAAAGTCAACGCATAGAAAAAGACAGATGATAACGGAGCCGCCATACAAATGTTGGTATTGAAATACTAAGTTTGGAAAGATGAAAGAAAAGCTTTCATACGAGGTTTTATGCGAAGCTTTTGGTCCATTTGAAGGGGATGAAGATTTGTTGCTGTACAATAAATATGATGTATTTTTTTATGGTTTTGTAAGCATTGTTAAGAAAACCTACAATATTTACAAGGGGAAATCATCAAAGGATTCTTACTATTTGACTGTCTCGTTAGTTTTATATGTACTTTATCTGCCTGTTTTTTTTGTACCTATTACTAACAAAGCAAAAACAACTTACGGCCAATAGTCTGTTAGTATTTTCGTTTCAGGATCATAATTTATTCAAAGTGTAAGAAGGAATATTAATTTAATCACCGCATTGATCCCATGGCGTATGTTGGCGCTTGTGTTCGTCTGAATCTAACACTAACCTGCGACTAAAAATATCGTTCGTGAAATGTGTGTACATTATGAATACACACAATACACCTTTCCGAAACCAAGTCTGTTGTTATTTACGGTTACTATATACTTTTATTTATTTATACTTCGACCATTTTACCAGTCAGTACATCGTCTACGTATTTATACAATAGTATTAAACACTTCGGCGGCACAAAGACAAACAAAGCGGTGGTAGCGTAATGGGTAAGGCGCCGGACTTGCGATCGAGTGGTTGCGGGTTCGAACCCCACCCAGTGCACTACCGGTGTGAACCCACTCCTAACATAAGCATTTAGCTTAGCTGGAGGAGTTAACAAGAATACTAGTAATGTGTGACCCACGTTACTAGTGTTTTAAAAAAAAAAAAAAATTCTTCAGCAATGGGATGATTCACGTCATATGAACCGAACCATGGCCCTCCAGGAAACGATCTAAAATATAAAGCATACTTTTGTATCAACGAATACATATTAATAAGTCCATACCTGATACAAGCCGCATTTGTTTCCGATCCGGCTACGACAGGTCTAAAGGTTGATTCACGTGACAGAGACCCCCTGTAAGTGAACATGGACGTCAAATCGGAATGAATTCTACACGTACAATTTCTTTCGTTTGAAGGGTATGTAGTTGGGGCAAGGGCCATGTTCTTACCCTTCTACCTGTTACAGGACTCATGTGTCCCTCGTGATTGGGGGTAGTAGGTAGCATTCCATATTATATATAATATGCATATTAAATAAATGGATACACAATTTTCAAACAAAAGCCGTAGCCGATTAAAGTTGTTTGAAGTTTAAACAGTTTAAGAACTGAATGAACACGCCACCGTAATGCGAACTTCGTGTTGTTTGTTTTGTTTTCTTAGTTTAAAAGTAATTGTGAAAAGATTTGCAGTTTAAGCGTCACAATCGCGATAAAAAGGTTACCAGTTCCATTACAACCGTGAACCCACTTAAAGAAATCTTCATATGACCCGCGTTTTTGTCAGGATACAAGTGATCATTACCGCGACGAAGAGACGCTAGAAGATCTTCACCAGAACTCCCTGGAGTCGCCCTGAGTCACGACAAAAGATTCGCTCACAGCGCTCTTCTTACCAATATTCTCCAAAATTCCCTGCAAAAATGATTTATTCCTAGTGAAGCCCACGCGGGTTACCCAACTTAGGCGGTGTATCACCACGTCCTAGCTGCCACCATCGAAGAATATCACTCGCTACCCACCGTTAGATCATCCATGATCAGTAGCAGAAGTTTCACCGCAGTCGCATCTTTCTGCGATGATGTTTTCCTGCGCCTAATGCTAATCAGAATATGGCCTCAAGAGAACGGGGTAGAGTTTTTCCTTCATTTCCTTTATAGTGGCGGACCGCAAAGTCGTGACGTTCATGTTTACATAACCTATTAATAGACCTATCCAAAGATTATGTTTGCTTATTAACGAGCAGGTGCTAGGGAGACCGCTGATGTGCTAACATTCATTCGCGGACCTATTCTGTTTGCGGCAACAAGACACACCGTGATCAAAATCTTGGTGTTGGTAATAGTCCGCAGGGGTTTCCACACGCCCAAATAATGTCCTCGTTTAGGATCTATCGTGAGCGGTTATCACGACGGCAAACATCAGGGCAATAAATTTTGAAAGAAAACTCGAAACGCTTTTTCATGGAGATCATAAACTCAAAACTACTGAACCGATTTTAAG
Source organism: Euplagia quadripunctaria (assembly GCA_963859945.1). Taxonomy (NCBI): domain Eukaryota; kingdom Metazoa; phylum Arthropoda; class Insecta; order Lepidoptera; family Erebidae; genus Euplagia; species Euplagia quadripunctaria. The sequence goes on from OY982583.1 coordinate 4,326,570, forward strand.
ATTAGAAAGCTACTTTATCTAGAAGTAACATATCTAGGATATATTTTACTTTAGTAATAGGTGTAAGTAAACACAAGTGAAGCAACCAACACAGTCGGTAATATATAATTTACTGCTTAAACTTTGTAAGAGGAAATTACCTTTGAAGTTATACTCCAAGTTTCCTCCAACAATATCTGTATTGCATTCATACTTATTATATCAATTAATAAAGTTGTTTCTGGTTCACTTTCGTCTGTATATTATCTAGAGAAGTCGCGTCTATTCAATAGTTCTCCCGGGAGTGGATTTTGTTCGGAGAACATTGAAGTGGAAAAATCAATTTGGATGCGGTATTCGCAAACAGTAATATTACTGGTGGTTCAGTTGCTAATTACGGATACTAGTCCTAATAAATTACATTACTAATTACATAAAAAGTTTGCATAAAAATAGAAAGATAGATAAATAATACTTTATTTGTACACCAAGTTTTATAGAAAATATGATACATATTAAGTGTAGCATTGAAAATGTACAAAAGGCGGTCTTATCGCTTAAATCATTCTCTTCCAGGCAACCTTAGGATGGACTATAACGATTTTAATGGATTGGTGGTAATCTTTTTTTTTTTTTTTTTTTTAATGGTTATTAGTAACGTGGGTCACACATTACTAGTAATCTCGTTAACCCCTCCAGCTAAGCTTATAATCGTTGGCATATAACGAAAAACTTAAATTAAATTTGCAAAACTTTATGTTCGCTAAACTAAATAATCAATAAAATAACCTTTAAAGAAAATTTATTAAATTGCCTAAACTTCCCGTCCAATGCTCAGCGTTTACTAGTGTCTTTGAAAATCGATATCGATAGTCACCTGTATTTTGTCTACGTAAGAATTTAGCCTCCCTTCGCTAGGTGTAAAAAGAACAAATGTATATTTATACACCAGCGTAAATATTCCTAAATCTAGACACACGGCAGCGTGTCAAGCCAAGTTCAAGTAAAAAAGTGGAAATTGCGACGCAGCAAGCCCTGTGTTATATAATATCATCAGTAGATATCCAGGATAATACATTGAGTTTTGTATTATGCTGTAGCGCTGTTCTGTCTTTAGTTAGTACATTCAAATCCCTAAAACAGTCTTAACTCACTTGAGCAAGCGTATACGCCTTGGAAGTTATCAGAGGAATACAAAAATTTCTTAGCTGTATTACAGTTTGAAAAATCTGTGCACAAAAATATACCGCATCCCTTTTTATCACATCCAATGGCCACAGGGTCTTACAAACTCAAATCTCGTACCAGCAACAAATCGAATAAGCGAGAGGCGCCTCATTCGAATACAGAAAGGCTCTCCAATGCGAATTCAATTCCGATTTAAAAGTGAGTACTGTGTCTAGCTTCACCATACCGTGGTTCTTAAGAACTAACTTTTTTTAACTACTAGGCAAACACACTGGCTTCGCACAGATGCAATAATAATAATAATTTATCTCATTGTTTATTAAAATAGGTATGTAGGAATTTCCTGACTTCTGCGCTGGTATAGTCTGTGGTGGAAAAGCCAGTGTCTTCTTCGTCACTCATAGTAATAATTTCGTGTCTTCTATCTAACAATGTACTAAATTGTTTTAGAATTATAATTTTAGTTTAAAAAAAACCGGATAAGTGCGAGTCTGGCTCGCGCACCAAGTGTTCTGTAAACAAACAAACTTGTATTTAGCTAGTACGTCCATCCCGGGAATCAATTCTTGAAGACTTTTGCCCTTCTTTTTCGAAAGACAAACTTAACTTTGCGGTTGCGATGTACGACAAAGTCAACAATCCAACCGCAAAATATAAGATTGTAATCACAAACATTATTTTTTTTATGTGATGTAAAACGGATTCGAATTCGGGTTCTTTCCTTAACTTGTGCTGTCAGACCTTGTTTCTTACCAAATTTCATGATTCTAGGTCAATGGGAAGTACAAATGAAATGTTCAAATTTATTAAAATCTAAAGTTGAATGGCCGTATCTTTTGATTGCGTTGACTTTTGAGGAGCGGAACCCTAAAAACCCGCTTTAATAGTGAACTTAATTACAAAGTAAAAAATAAATCCACTTTAACCTCCTGGCTTAACAATCAGACCATCATTACCAACATCAATCTGTTGGACTCTTCAAAACGAATGATATGAGCCCTAACTCGAGGGGTTTACTAGTAACCATTGAAAAGTTCCACTATCTACCTCCTGGCTCCAACATCAGATATTTTTATTCGTGGAAGAGCCAAGCTTCGGCACGTATGGGCCGGCTCGACCGCAGTGACACCATGGCCTCACAGAAAACTAAGTGAGGTTACCGAAGGCCCCAACCCTTCCCTCCTCCCCTCTCCCCCTCCCTTCCTCTACTCCCACCTTAAAGGCCGACAACGCACTTGTGACTCTTGAGTTGCAAGTGTCACAAGAAATGAAATAATCATCAGGTGACCGATGATTATTTCATCAATCACCAACGAACATCCGTCAATCATGTGCATGACGTTTGCATGAGCGTCTAATGGACGCCTTAGGCGAGGTTCAGTGAATATAAACATGGATGAAACCGTACTGAAAGGCTAGTAAATATAACAACATAGATTTTATAACCAGACCGATACCTGCTAAAACTCATTCAAGTTTAATCGGTTAGGGAACTAAATCGAACACGCCAACCTGGTTCAAACTTTATAATGTGTTGTTTGTTTTGTTTTACAAGTATGTGTTCGTGTAGGTACCACACGTCTATGAAACTCATAAACTTAATGTACTTTACGCTAGCGTACTAAGTTTATGTTATAACTACATATCGACGGTGAACTGCCAATACCTCCCAACAGAAAATTTTCTAGAAATTTAGTTTTTTAGCGTTTTGAATTTAGTTCGCATGTTTTAGTGAAATCACCCAGGTCTAGTTTTAGTTGCAATAGCATTAAATATTATATTACTAGCACGCGAGACGTGCACACTCACGGTGAAGTTGGTCCACAAGCTCAAGGTCACTCAGCGAGCTATAGAGAGAGCTATGCTTGGTGTGTCTCTGCGGGACATCATTCGTAACGAAGTTATCCGACACAGAATCAAGGTAACCGACATGGCTCAAAGACTTAGCAAGCTGAAGTGGCAGTGGGCTGGCCACATTGCCCGCAGAACTGATAACTGCTGGAGTAGACGAGTTCTGGAGTGGAGACCACATCAAGGGAAACGTAATGTAGGACGCCCTGCGGCCAGGTCGAGTGACGATCTGCGCAAAGCGGCGGGAAAAACTGGATGAGGAGGGCTGACGATCGAGCTCAATGGCGTTCATTAGGAGATTCAGCGATGGATAAAGAAAGGCTGATGATGATGATGATGATGTGCCCGCGACTTCGTCCGCGTGGAATAGTGTATTTATATCGAATCAACAGTCTAAAAAATAAGTTTCAAGCATCTAGCTCTACATATGACGATACTTCCATACAACTTTTCATCCCCACCTTTCAAACCTTTACACCCTTTTTTTCGCATTAAAAAGTAGCCTATGTCCTTTCTCAGGCTCTAGACTATCTATGTACCAAATTTCATTTAAATCGGTTTTGTAGTTTTTGCGTGAAAGGGCGACAGACAGACAGACAGAGTTACTTTCACATTTTTTAATATTAGTAAGGATTTATAACAAATAAATATATTAAATCACTTTCTTTCCAAACTTAAAAAAATAATCCAGCTTCTGTAAATTCTTGATTGCTTCAGAAAGGAGTTATTGACACTTCGCCGTCAATATATAAATATGTAGTGACTGCATAAAGATGGATCTCTTAAGATTAAAATAAATAGCAACTTTCGAGAACCTATCGTTGTTGATAAAAAATTGAACTTCTAGGTGGTGGAGCGGTAAAGTATTCGACAGCAAAGTCAGGGATACGGATGCGGGTTCGATTCCCGAGTGGTGAAATTATTTGTTTCCATATCCAAATATGTTTATCCGTTATCTTAACCCACAGCTATGCTTATTTTGGGCTTAGAAAGCGATGCGATCTTAGAATATTATATTATAATGGTCCATCTATAGACATGATTATCATTTTACTTACTTCGAAGGATAAGGTAAAAAATGTTCGAAAACCTTTCTCCGTATTCTCATATTTGTACCTCACCGCTTAAAAACAAAAAATAAATGGAATCAGGTCAAACAAGAACTAAATAACTTTTTTAAAGGGAGTTAGAGCATTTTTCATTGTGAATGAAAAGCCGTTTTAAGTGTATAACATTTAATCCGTTCTTTATTAAAATACTTTTTAGTAAAAAACCTATTTTCTGTTCACTATATATACTTGGTATATTTACTAGGGTTTACGTACTAGGTACGTATATTACGCGTAACGAACGCGGTTTATATTTTGCCAGCTTATGTTATGGACGATTAATTGGCCGGCCTACCATACAATACCATACATACAATTGACAATCGGTGAATCAATCATAAGGGCAGGTTTATACTTGGATGAGGTTAAGTTGCAGACATTTCAAGCAGAAATCGATTAAAGTGAAAACGGACTCTTAGATTTATTTGTATTGTTATAATACACTGTTTTATTTGAGTTAGTGTTGTTTAAAACGGCATAGAATGTTTTGACAATGTCGGTATTGCACGCATGACGTTTCTGGTGTTGCCAGCTTAGGATGGTTTCTACGTTGTTGGTAATTTTTGTTTGATGAATAAAATGTTGGTGTATTATGTTTGCCAGATTATAAGGATTTATAAAGTTCTACAATAGGATACCCATATAATATACTAAATTATTATAAAGCCTAAGGACCTAATAAACTAAACTAAAGTAGACCCTTATTTCTATTTGACAGCTCAGAAAACAAGCTAAATAAAAATTAAAAAAAAATACTTACTGTTTTTTATTTGCCGATATATGACAATATATTTAAATAAAACTAGGTCTCTAGATTCAAGCCAAATGGTTTTATCCTACCTCACACCGTTTGAAAAAATAATACGTATCATATGAATGTACGGTAACATGGATATGCAATGACGCATCTATTATAATATGCTTATCTCTTTCCAACTCATAAAAGAGAAGGCGTGCAAGCGAGATAGAGCTCGCTTATAATCTGTCAACAAGTACACGCTAATTGCACACTCAGCTTGTATTGTAGGTTGCATATGACTAATTTTTTTCAGGAGACAGTCCATCCCTTTTATGGGATATCAAACGCGAGTTACCGTGAGTGCGTTGCTCTCTGATATGTATTATCATATTTATTTAACCATTTGATCATTCTTTTCATTTTTAATTTCATTCCAATTTGGGAAACGAATCTTACTACATCACTACAATAAAACAAAGTCTGTCTGTCTGTTCGCGAGAAACTGAAAAAAGTACTGAATGGATTTTCATGCGGTTTTCACTAATAGACAAAATGATTCATGAGGAAGGTTTAGGTGTAGATTTTTTTAAGATTTTGTGTAAAATGATTGAAATATGTTGATGATTGTTGAAGATGTCTCTGCTACTCGTGCGAAGTCGGGGCGGGTTGCTAGTACGTACAAAAATACTTGTTTGTTGTGTCAATCAAAATTGTCCTTTGTGGTTTTTAATGTCATAACCTGTTTACTTAATAGTCAAAACTGAACCTAGTTACACCCGAAAAAAACTTATACTAAATTTAAAATATTACTATAAATTATTTGAATTACCTTGATGAATATTCAAAGATAACACTATGTTTCAGTTTGATTAATTAAAATAATATTATCCAAGTACATCGACATACATTCGGTGAATACATAAAATATTTAAACCGAAAATTATTCATAAACTTGATTTATTTACCCAGAACGTAGGTCACCACTACCAAATACCTAGCAGGACTTATTAATTATTATCGTTATTTCAAAAAAATACAGATGGCGTTGAAATTAAACGTGCCTATTACTGAAAACGTAAAAAAAGAAACCGAAAATGGCCGAAAGCCGTATTAAGATAGACTTCTTCTTTGTGTACTATTCAGTAACAATTCTTAAAATGATTAAACGTTGAATCTTCATTAAAATTTACGTCACACATCACCACCTACTTTAACTTATGTTCGGTAAGTAATATATATTTCATCACTAAAGTTCCATTTTTACGGAGAATTATTTATTACAACGCAGGTTAATGCCCACTTCAGAACTACTGACAGCTGACACAAATGTACTATTGTTCAGTTTACCCCTGACAAAAGGAAGTCCGAAAGTGATAAGGGACAAATCCACAGAATTTGTTGAACAAAGTTCGCCCAGCAATAAGTAAGAAGTTTTGTGACAGACAAAGTTTCTCGTGAAGGTATGTTTCGTCGGGAGGGATGTGAGTGCCGAATGGACGGAAAATTAGGAGATGATAAACACATTTGTAATATAAGATAATTGGCTTTATGTATGTCATGGTCAAGTTATCTATATTAATGACTAGCAACCCGAATCGGCTTCGCACAGGTAAAAATTATACACCTAAACCTTCCTCATGAATCACTCTGTCTATTAGTGAAAACCGCATGAAAATCCGTTCAGTAGTTTTTCCGTTTATCGCGAACAGACAGACAGACAGACGCGGCGGGCGACTTTGTTTTATGATATGTAGTGATATGTGATATATATTATGAATGATAACATATATTTTCCTTGAGTTTCGTTTTTAAAACCTAACAAAACCAGACATGTCGTTGGGACTTACGATTCTGTATATTATTTTTATGTCTAACATATACCAATTTTGATAGAGGGCTTGGCTTTCCCAGTAACAGCCAGTTCAAGTTCAATACCCCTTGCCATCCAATGCCTTCCCTTCTTAGCTCTAAAATTTAAACAAACTAATTCAGTACCTTTTTCAAGAAGCTGCTTTTTAGCGTTATCACTACATATTATAAAACAAAAACCCCCGCCGCATCTGTCTGTCTGTCTGTTCTCGATAAACGTAAAAACTACTGAACGGATTTTCATGCGATTATCACTAATAGACAGACTGATTCATGAGGAAGGTTTAGGTGTATAATTTTTACCTGTGCGAAGCCGATTCGGGTTGCTAGTCAATAATAAAAAAAGTATTAGAAACAGTATTTTTTTCAATTTTTAATCAATAATTTAATGAATAACAGTCGACTTAGGCAACCACTAGTCGAATAAAAACTTTCGTGATTGGTATTCATGTTTAGGACCCGTCGGTGTCAAACGCGGAAGGTCACCCCTTGATAAGTCCCCCGTCACGTCCGAAACCAGTAGGTCATCCCTAAAATACACATGTGAGTAAAACCGTATGTCCTTAATAAACCACTAGTCAATATATATTTATTATGGAAGATAAGGGCCAGTGGTTAGGATAAATTAAATACTTTTGGTATAGAAGAAGCATCAATAAAAAATTAAATAACCAAATAATTAAGTGTGACATGGAAACTATGTATAAAACTACAATGTATAGTAAAATTATGTATGGATATTAATGTTAATGAATATATCGGCATATACCTCAATGTACCCATGTATACATAATATTAGATATTGTTATACAAAGTGTTAAAAATTGTCATTATGAATAAGTTATCCTGTAATGTTAATGAAATTATTATTGTAATTTATACTATTAATGTTTCTAATTTTATTGTAAAAATTTGCTATGCCCAAAACTGGGTCCAAGATGATGCCTAATTTAATGTTGTATCACCTGTCTTACATTGTGGAATGCAAATAAAAAATACAGAATAGACGCACTCATCTGATATGTTTCTGAGGTACTGAATAACGCTGACAACAAAACTTCTTAGGGAGAAAAGTTATCCTATTTCCAATTTTAATATAATTGAATTTCAATCTTATTTATTAACATTGCTCTGGATTACTTTTGTCCGCTTGAATCAAATATTATTCTTAAAATTGAACGGAGATTGAAGACGCTATCTGAATTTGAGTGTCTTATTTCAAAATTGTTGGCTACAGCTCAATCAAAGATTTAAAACTTTTTTAACAACTAAGGACACAAGCAAGCAGAGATCAAACATCACCAATGATCTCATTTGTTCAAATCAAATCAAATTAAAATCATTTATTTCAATTAAACCCATTATAGGTATTTTTGAATTGTTAGGAGTAGTAGCCAGTCAGACTAAGTCAGTCGTGAAGCTAGTTCCAATAACTATATCCTGTGGAAAAAAACAGGCAAGAAACTCCAAGGACACTCTTTTTCAACACGTTTTTTACAAGTCTCTGGTTACATTGCGTATGTGCGCAAATTAAATGTGAGGACACTGTAACGTATTGTTCCAAACTATAGACAGTCGTGCAAACTACTACTATATGTAAGTAATAGCAGTTCGGAGATGACCAGCCCCAACCAACGGCACTCGTTCATGAGCATGTTCTTTGCTAATCCAATATTGACCTCTGCCGAGTCTACTGAATATTGTACCTCCGTATAACTGTTGTTCCTCCGCAGCTAAATACTACCAATGATACAGTGTTTAATTGCAGTCTTGTGCAGGATAGATGTACATTCGTAATTAGATGGCTGCGATTTATATAGGGACCCAATATCGTGCTCTTAAAAATTGTTAGCGATGACCATCACAGCTAGTGACTATTACCGTACCTCTCGACAACGATAGGGGGCTTATAGGAACTCCCTGCTTTGAAAGGTGCAACAAGGTTCATGCTATGATTTTTACTAAAGATTATTCTTCAATAATTTTATTAACGGTTTTTTATAGGATTCACTTTGGTGAGTGTGCGAAAGCTCTCTTCGAATTAATTGAACCCTCACCATTCCTATATTGGACTACTACGCGCAGACAGAGGTTCCATCCTTTCGTTGTCGAAACATCAAAATGTCGAACTAAACGCTTTGACAGCTCCTTCTTGGTTCGAGTCGCCAAGGTGTGGAATGAGCTGTCTGCGTCTATTTTTCCAGTCAATTATAATCCTGGAACGTTCAAGGGTAGAGTGAATAGGTTTCTCTTAGATAGACGTGTACCGTCTTCATCGTCTCTTTCCATCAGGTGAGTTGGAAGAAGCCTAATTCATTTCATAAAAAAAATATTTTCAATGTCAATCGTAAACTTGTATAGGCCACGATGACCGCTCGTTGCCAGGTAAACCGTGTGGTTGTTTGGTGATGTAAAACAAAAATATTGCCCAAAAACCTGAGTTTAAATCATCTTAAACAAATGAACATTATGATGAATAAAACTTAATTTTATTATTTCACGTTTAATAGTAGTATAGTAGTCGGAATGAGAACCCTACCAATACATTTGGTACTTACCGTGCTCAAATCTCTCCGCAAAACGATATCGCTTTCCGATTTCCGTCAGAAACTTTCCAATTCGCGTTTGCTGATATAAAACTAGTTTTGCTGACTCACTTTTTTACATTCCATTGTTAGTGATTTTCAGATTTTCTCTCAATTAGTTTTTATTATCGAGCTTTCCTTAATTAAAGTTTCGTTTATAGCTTTTATTATGAATGTGCCTTGAACTCAGAAAAATATTCAAAGTAAAATCAGTCTGTCTGGCTCTAATCATTAGGCCAGAAAAATTTGCATTTAATCTCAAGTTTTTCAAAGGTATGTTTATTTTAATCTCGTAGAATAGGGACTGGATTGGAACTTTAATTACCTACTAAAATTATGCATTTTAAATAGAATATTTTAAGAAAATTAAATTTCATTCTAAAACTCTTGAAAAAATACTTTGTTTTGGCTCTTCACTTTCTGTAAAATTGCTACTTCAAAATGTAATTTTAATTTTTGGTGCTGTACTTTTTCTAATGGCATATAAGTTACTTACATAAATACACGTATATAAATCATTTTATAAAAAAATAACGTAATTTAAAATTTATGCAATTTGAAGCTCTGATTTTTTTTTATTTTTAAAAGCTTCATACCCCTAGAACAATCAAACCCATTGCTAATTAAATGTTAAAGTAACTTGATGAAAATCCGAATAATAGCATTATTATTAACACGATGAAGATATTTTAAACACATAAGGCTGAAAAACTCGCATTTTTGTCGCTTCTAATCTCAAGGAGAAGAAATGGAAGGGAAATTTTAATGCAAACGATTTAAGATAGAATAATAACATAATTATCTTAACTAGAAAACCTACTTCAAGTTTTGCTGTTGAAAATTCGAAGTTCGTAATTCCTCCCCTTCTGTGAGCTGACGTCAGAAACCCATTTCCTCACTTAAGTGGTCCACATTCTTTCTTTACTGCTTGCACCTGATGTTGCCTCATTTGTACGTAAACTCTCTCAACCAACAAAAGTTTTTATCTGTTGGCAAGAACAAAATAGTTGCGTAACCAAGTAATTCAATTCCTTGAAAGGGTTCACTATTGTATAGATAAATAGGGTTTAGGGTTTAATTTAGTTTAGACTATCTGAGTAAGCTTAAGCTATCTTGACCTGGCCCAAAATACACTAAGTCTTAGGGCATGCTAGAGTCTCTGAAATATAAACCCAAACCTCAGAAATCTCCACAGCGTTTACGATTACACTAAACCCAAAAATGCAAAGCAAATTAAAAAAAAAAATGTTAACCATAATCTTCTCAAACAGGTATTTTTTTCTTAACCGGTTACATCATTATATTTTTATTCACAATTCATTTCTATCTTTATTGTAATAATTATAATTGGCTAAATAATTAATCAAAGTTTTATTAATAGTCAATGAGTTTGATATATTTTAGTTTTGTATTATATCTGTATAAATTTTCAGTAACGTCTATAATATTGGCTGTATCAATGCCTATGAGAATTCTTTGTACCCCTTTTCAACAAATTTTGCGGACAGAGGAATGTCAAATTAACAATGTAGTGGTGAAGAAACAAAGAAAATAAAACTACTACTTACTACTACTACTAACTAACTTTAAGCGATATTTACTGTGTTATAAATTTTAAAAATATGTAAAAATGGCTACATCAAGCTACACATGACCATAAGTTGACCTGCCATGGGGTACGTAAAGTCTATACAATGAAAATTATGGTCAAGATTCGATCTCTAGTGTGGATAATAACGTGATCAAAGTGGTGATGTTCTGAAAAATTTGCAAGACAATAGTGATGAGCCTACCCTGCTCGAGAAGAAGACCTAAGGAGAGGAGGCAATAGAAGAAAGGCGTGAGTTTACGTTTATACGCAATACAACTGCATATCATATCCTGCTATATTTTGGCATATAAATTAAAGAAATAGAAAGCAGCTTTGGTGATTTGAATTTTAAAGTTACTGGTACTCGCATAAAAATTTCAAAATTGCATTTTCTATTTTTGCAACTATGTACGTCTTTATGATTTTTTTTTATTTTTTATTTTATAGGGGGCAAACGAGAAGACGGGTCACCTGATGGTAAATGACTACCGCCGCCCATGGGCACCTGTAACTCGAGAGTCACAAGTGCGTTGCCGCCCTTTAAGGTGGGAGTAGGAGAAGAGGGGGAAGGGGGGAGAGGGGAAGGACAGGAATAGGGGAGAGGGTAGGATTAGGGCCTCCAGTAACCTCACGCGGCAAGATGCAATGCTAGCATTGCTTCACTGCCGGTTTTCTGTGAGGCCGTGGTATCGAGCGGAGTCGAGCTGAAGCATGGCTCTCCCACGTAAAATACTAATTGTGTTGTTATAGAATAGTTACGTAAAATATTGTCCTCATTTTTTGCACACTATTGCAAGTCACCATAACGAAGCAGTATGAATGCACCTCGTTAATTAGACGGTTTATTACGGATTCAAGTGTTGTACCCGACGCTACAGATATAGAAAAGACATTTTTTTTATCTTTTTTTAGCTTTTCCATGTACCCTTTAATATTTGTCTACTTTGTTTATTCTTTGCGTGCCTTGAAGTCGGTTTTATTTAACAAAAGAGATTCATTATGTGTCATATGGGAATTTTGTTACTTTTTTGTATTGTTCTCGTTTCCTCGTTTCTCGTTTCTATAAGACAACTCCCGCATTAGGAATTACTCCTGTGTCGCGGGGAACTTTACAAACATACATAACGGACACAAAGAACACCCAAACTCGGGTGGGAATCGAACCCACGACCTATGGCATAGCAGTCAGGGTCACTAACCACTAGGCCAACAGTCCAGTCCAGTCAATTAGTGCAATTATCAAGTATTGTTGCCTCTTGAGGAACGATTTTAATGTATCTTTTAGTTTAGTTAGTTTTTGTGTATAAGAGTGTGTAATAAATAAGAGATTCAAATAAAAAAAAATCATATATTTAAAAATAAAATATAATGAAAAAATATATATTTTAAATATTTTTTATATTTAAAATATATCGCTCTCTGTACAATAAAATCATGTAGGTATATTTGTATCTTGTAACGTGTTCGTAAAAACGAATAATATTGACTAACGTGTCTTGGGTAAGGGTAGTGTACTTACTACAGACGTGAACCAACTCCTAACAGAAGCATTTGGATTACTTGAAAGAGTTAACAATAATACATGTCACTCTCTTTCACAAAAAAAAAATCCGGGCCCTCAGCGGGCCCGCAGAGGTAACCTTTTTTTATTTTATTTTTTTAAATCTACCCCCAGTCCCCCCCTTTGGGGGAATATCCCCCATTCACGAACTTAACCTTCATCTTTGCCTTGTTGATTTTTCGTCCAAGTTTGAAAGCAATCGGTGCATAATTGCGACCTCTATCGTGCCGGTAAAGTTGAGGTAATTGAAGGTTTAGATGTAGATAATTTGTTAAGATTTTGTGTAAATTGATTAAAATATGTTATGATTGTTGAAGATGTCTCTTGCTACTCATGCAAAGCCGAGGCAGGTCGCTAGTTATAACAAAGTTACCCAACTTGCAAAGACAATAAGCTCCAATTTAATCAGAATCCAAACTACCTTAACCCAAATACACTGCACTCGTACCCAAACGAACTGTAATATCGATATAATCCAGTTCAAAGTGGAATAGTTAGCTGGCAAAACTTGCGTGGAGTATCGTACTCGCTCCTAATTTCTTGAGATCCGAAGCCAATCTAAACTTAGTTTTACTACTACCTAAAGTTTTGGGTTTAATCATTTTGTATTTAGATAGATCTTATAAAGACTGGTGACGTTGGATCCTGGATTGATTAACAGGATATTACATGGAGTACACTGAAAGTTTTGCGTAACTCATTAATAAAACAATTTACACGTAAAGTAATATATTTACTGCTTTTCGAAGTTCCTCTTCGCGGCCCCGTAAATGTTCACCTCTCATCAAACTTTGAATTTTTGGGAAAATAAAGAAATCGCATGGTGCCAGGTCTAGACTATGTGCGGGATGGGTCAATAGCTCTACCTTTTCAGAAACCAAAAATGATTTTGTCTTGTTTGCGGTGTGCGCCGAGGCATTGTCATGGTGCAATAGGATGCGACTTCTTAATCGTTTTTCCCTAACTTTTTCAAAGACACTGGGCAAAAGTCTGTTTTTGTTCTGGGGTGAATTCATGAGGAATCCAGCGGCAACAAAGTTTTCTAACTTTTAAATGTTGATATAAAATTTCTGAATTTGGCTCATACCAATCCCCAAATGTCCTCGAATCTCCTCATACGTGATACGCCGGTTTTCTTCAATTAGTTGCCTGACAGTAGCCACATTTTCCTCAGTGATCGCAGTTGAGGGCCGACATTCACGAATTTCATCATGAAAGATGATACAACACACACGAGAAACACGGCCACGATTAAATTCATAAAAAATCATCGCCCTAAAATCTTTTCGCGTTAATTCCATTTTTGCTACAGACGACGAACTATATATACTATATCACTACTTATTGAACTAAATGAAAATAAATGAATGGCATACTGGTGCGTGATTGAACATTTTTTCTTTATTATTCATTAATTAATTAAACTGTGCCCAAAACACGGATCACGATACGTATGAAGTTCTTATTATTCGCATTCTGTTAAATCTTTGCGACGTACTAAAATCGACTTCCTAAATTCGACATACCAAACAAATCTATTGAAGTAGCATATGAGAGAGGGAGCTGATAAAAAGAGTTATCAAATAAAACGCGGTGGCTATTCAATCCAGATAAAAGGTTTTAGATCCAGCTGTCTGAATTCGTTCCAACTTGATACTACGTATTGTGGAAATCTTCCAAAGAGATTTAGAAGGGCCATATGTTTGAAAAGATAAATTTGTAAAATACTTAGGGGAGGATTGTCGTAATACCATCACTGTGTTTATTATTTAACGATTTTACTTATCCGTATTACATTTTAAAGAATATAATAATTACTTTCTAGTAAACATTCTTCAGTATAAAACGATTTATGCTAGACTGAGTTATCATTTTTTCAAAAAAATATCGGGAATTGATAATTTAATTCTAATTCCAAATTCAATTCAAATAATTCTTTTTTTGTAGTTAAGTTGGCACAATTGTTTTCTATATTGGGGCGAAGTTTGAGCAATTTTTGTCATTTAGTTTGTTTTCAGTACTCGATTTTGTAAGAGTGTTTTGTGATTTTTATAATAAATAAAAACATCGAACAAAGTGTTTGTCTCATTTTGCATTGCAAATAGAATTTCATGTTCAGAGTCACTGAAAATGTTACAGAAAGCATACGGTAAATCGAATTTATCAAAAATTCGTACATATGAGTGGTACAGTGCATTCAAAAGCGGTTGAGATTTGTTGGAAGATTTACCTCGCTCTGGTCGAACGTCTAAAACTGAATACTATTTAAGCGTTACGCGACGCTTGAGAGAGCGAATTCGTCGAAAAAGGCAAATTTGTGGAAAGAAAATTCTTGGATACAATAGAACACCACAACAACGCGCCATCGCCCAAGGCCATAATTGTGAACGAATTTTTGACCAAAAACTCAACAAATACCATCTAACATTCACCATATTCACTGGATATGGCTCCGGCTGACTTTTTTCTCTTTCCAAAACAAACAAAACAAAAACAAGATAGAAGATATCAAAGAGCATTAGCGGTGAGAACTGAAGTCGTTTCCGGAAAATACATTTAAAAAATGTTTTGATAACTGGATTATTCGTGGGCGTAAGTGTATTATTTCTGAAGGGGCCTACTTTGAAGGCACATTTTGTGTTTTATTGACCTTTTCTTGGTACTTTCTTGATAGAGTAGTGTATACGTTCTGTATTGACTAGAAACACCTTAGGAAAAAAAACTGTACAAAAAATATCTACTTTATAGTTGGCAGTATATAAGCTTTCTAAAACTCACTTGAGATTTTAAACAAGATTCTTCAATTAACGCGCCTCGTTAAATTTTCAGTGTTCTGTAAAATGTTTACATAATTTTTTTGACGGCGGACAGCAGAATTCAATTAGTAATCCACGTGGTTAAGCAATGTTCCCGTAGACCAGTACATGGATGAGTGACCAATTTCGGATTACTGCTCCTTCACTCCTCGTAGAGCATGTGCCTGTCATGGCAACTGGTGACATGTGTATAAGGAAGTCAGTAGGTTAAATAACCTGATCAACCTGATCAGGTTATTTAACTTACTGACTTCATATGCTATGGTCATACAATATCATTATTGCTTTGAGTTGTGAGAGTCAGATAGAATAATCTATTTAAAAAAACAATATAAGAAAAGAATCTGAACTCCTAACTTGTTTGTTTGTTTGTTTTCACTCCTTAAGTGCTTGAGAGCCATGCTTCGGCACGTATGGTCCGGCTCGACTGGAGTGATACCACGGCCTTAAACAATGCTCGCATTGTATTTCGCCGAGTGACTGAGGTTACCAAAAACCCTAACCCTTCTCTTTCCCCACCTTCCCCTCTTCTCCCTCTCCCTCTTCCCCTCCCACCTTAAAGGCCGGTAATGCACTTGTGAAGAGTCACACTACCGCTACCCATGGGCACCTGCAACTTGAGAGCAAGTTGCAGGTGCCCATGGGTAGCGGTAGTCACTTACCATCAGATGACTCGTCTGCTCGTTTGCCCGCTATCCCACAAAAAGCAAAAAAAATGCGCAACTGATCATCATGAAATTTGGCAAACACGCTGTCAGAGTTCAGAAAAGGATAGAAAAATAACTTTTACGCAAGCAAAGGCACAGGAAAAAGCTAGATTGTAATAAATTAGTGAAACCATTATATATCACCTGTACTACTTGTAATGAGGTTACGTCATGAGCACTTAGCACGAGTGACTTAATTAGGATGTAGCTTGAATCAACATGGCGCGAGACTAAAACCAACGGAATCTATTTGCCTAGTTTAGATTACATGAACTGGATTCTGATGAATCTTATTGGGACGAGATTTGCCTTCCTGGTCGTTGTATCACTACAGTACATAGGCTGCACTAAAAGTATCGGGAATGGAATATTTCCACTATTCCTATCATATTAAAATCTTTTTAATTGAAATCTCCTTGGTTTTAAAAATCGAATACCATTTATTTATTTAAAAAAAGATTCTTGGTCTTCTCACAAGGTCTTCTCAAACTTGTTTAGTCGTTGAGAAAATGGAATTGACTCGAGAAAATTCAAGGGCGATGATTTATTATGACTTTCAAAGCGGTTTAACCGGATGCTTTCTGCATTTGGTGATGAAGCCCCATCCAAAACCACAATTTATCGCTGGTTTGCTGAATTTCAACGTGGACGTGTCAAGCTCAGTGATGATCCCCGTCAAGGTCGTCCAAAAACTGCAGTCACCCAAGAAAACGTTGATGCTGTGCGTAAGCTGATTGAGGAAGATCGACATGTGACATACCGCGAAATTCAGGCAAATTTAGACATTGGCATGAGTCAAATACAAATAATCTTGCATGAACAATTAGGTGTAAAAAAGTTGTTTTCCCGATGGATACCGCATTTGCTCTGTGAAGAGCAAAAAGCGGCTCGCGTTACTTGGTGCATCAGAACTCTCGAAAGATTCCACGCAGGATCCTCAAATGCTGTATACAACATTGTATCAGGTGACGAATCCTGGATATACGCGTACGAACCCGAAACAAAAAACCAGTCACGAGTTTGGGTGTTCGAAAATGAGTTAAAGCCAACTAAAATTGTTCATTCACGGAGTGTTGCGACTATTCCTCTTGAGGGACAAAGAACGGTTAATGCAGAATGGTATGCTAGCATTTGTTTGCCACAGGTCGTTTCCGAACTCCGTAAAGAGAACTGCAACCGCCGCATCATCATCCATCACGACAATACGAGTTCTCACACCGCGCACAGAACAAAAGAGTTTTTAGAGCAAGAAAACATAGAATTATTAGACCATCCGCCGTACAGTCCCGACCTAAGCCCTAATGATTTCTATACTTTCCCTAAAATAAAGAATAAATTGCGTGGTCAGAGATTTTCATCACCTGAAGAAGCTGTGGACGCCTACAAAACGGCCATTTTGGAGACCCCAACTTCCGAATTCAATGATTGGTTCCATCGTATGGAAAATGTGTCAAATTTCGCGGAGAATACTTCGAAAAGCAATAAATACATTTTTAAATAGTAATGTTGTGTCACTTCCTTGATTCCCGAAATTTTCAGTGTAGCCCACGTATTATACCAAGACCGTAACGAACACAAAATAACCATCTTATGGTAAGTGGTTACTCTATCTATGGATTCTATCATCATGATGGGGTATTACCCATGTCCCGTGTTGCCAACCTTAATATGTTAAACACTAGCTTTTGCATATCGATCTAATAGTTATTTGTCTATCCCTCGGAAGCAGTACTTTCTTTTCTGGGTGAAAGGTACCCCTGACGCCGTGATGAACTTAAGACAAATAAAAAAAAACTCGCATTTTAAAATTTGTTTAGATTAGAATAGTAGGCTTTTCACTGACGGAGTATCGTCTCTGAATGGAACTATAAAGATTTTAGCCCCCAAGAATTTAACACAAAAAACAATTTCTGGAATTGTCTCTATGGGATAATACTTTGGTAGAACTGACATTTACTATTAATTAACATACAAAGGTTAATATTTATAATACACGAATAAACTCACTGTTCCCAATATGTAGTCAGTGTTGGTTTCTGTATACATTGTAATATCCGTTTATCAATCAATTTACATATTGGAGCATTCGCATTAATATTGAACGACATCGAATATGTAATGCGATGGTGTCGTGGACGGAGCCATGCTTCTTCTTAATGCAGAAAAGTTGGATACCAAAATTTCGATAGAATTTTTTATATAGAATAAACATATCTCAATTTTGATTTTCTTTTGGTGAAAATATAAATAAATCTTCGTCTTCAGTTGCATCACCTCCAGAACATCCACCGTTAGAGGTTATTTTTATTCAAAACTCTCACAACGAACGGTTTTGCAACTGCTCTTTTAATTAAATTAATTGTACACATTTAATCACGTACATAATTGTTCTTCCTAAATATGATAAAACACCACCTAATGAGAAAGACAATAACAACGGAACAGCGAAAAACTAGTGAACAGTGTAAGAGAAAAATAAAGGATGTTTTTTTTCTTTTTTATAAGACAACTCCCACCTTAGGAATGATTACTCGGGACAACTATTTATGGATCACACACATTTTTGTTCTCTGTAGGATTAGGACCCAGAACACTCAGCGTGGCGTAGTGGTGAGGCAACCGCTTAAAGCAGTAACCTATCCGTGAAGTCAAAGGTTTCCAGCGTACAATCTGATGTCATTACTGCGAGTATAGCGCATCTATATCTCGGTGTATTACGTCGGCTCGTCATTAAGCGATGCGAATTATACAGATTATTCATGAGCATACAGACTTAAGTGTCGTTTTGACTAACACCGATTTCATCAAAGCAATGTCAGTGATATTACTCAAATAAATTCCATGAGCGATATTCTCAAGACACCCTACAAATGATATTCAAGCACACTTTACTAATTTTGAGCTACAACTGGTCTGGTTTGATAAAATATTATTCACAAATACAGCAAATGCCCACAACAGAACAGAAACAGGAAAGTTAAAAAAGGTATGACATAAATGATGTGATAAATGCATAATTGATGAAAATGCATGTATGCATATTATACCTATATGTTGAAGTTAGTAATTAGTAAAAAAAAATGATTGGTCAAGTTTTTCAAGAGAGCTACATTTATGTTATAAAATAAAATATTATTATTATTATGTAAAAGTCGACATCCACATGGAGCGAAACACATACTTCATTGTCATCTAACGAAGACACACCGAGTAACTATTTATCCTGCATCGTGCTTTGAAGTTTTCGCGTCGATTAGTATTTATTCAACTTCCGAACATCAACCGTTGGGCCGCGGTCTGCCAGACATGATCACCTGTCTGTGGGTTGTGAGGGACGTAACTCCCGTACCTCAAAAAGGTGGTTTCAAATTGTGGCAATACGCGTTGTAGTAAGTACTCAGAATATAATATATATAAGGACAATAATACTCGCTAGTATTACTTCAATAGGCACTTCAAAGACAGAAGTAATTTCATTGAGAGCCTAAGATCCAATGACAGATATTTATAGTAGAGAGTCATGTCTGTGGTCAGATTTAATGGTTTTAATTAAAATAATATTAAATCGAGCAATAAAACCACAGCAGGTACATTTACACATTTAAAAGCCAAAATTACTAAATATTTATTTCTCTCGCAAGTCGTAATAACTTAATAAATTAAAACTTGTAAACATTGTATAAAAAACGAGTAGTTTACAGGAGTGCTAGAACCTAAACCTATTTCTTAACCTTTTCTTTCACAGATAGCCAACGAACTCGCTTAGCATCACAGTAAGCTACACTAATTACGAACAATACTTGAGGATAACGAGCAATTAATTGAACCTT
This sequence comes from Euplagia quadripunctaria, assembly GCA_963859945.1. Taxonomy (NCBI): domain Eukaryota; kingdom Metazoa; phylum Arthropoda; class Insecta; order Lepidoptera; family Erebidae; genus Euplagia; species Euplagia quadripunctaria. The sequence continues at coordinate 4,346,395 of OY982583.1, forward strand.
GCTGGCTCAAATAGGTTAAGCTAATAAAAATACTTAGCAAACAACAACCCAATATCATAAGATATATAAAAGCCAGACCAAATAGCAATATCTAAACAACAACGATCACTATAAATTTAGCTGTAGAAGTGACGTTAAGGAAAAATCTTCAAAAAGTGGAGGCGGTTAAAGAATTTTAATTTTCCCGAATTAATTCGTATTCATTTTTCAACGAGTGCTGCGGTGGAAGACAGTATTAAGGACATGACAGGAACAGGATAAGGACAGTCTGTAGGAGAAACTTTTATGTTGAATCACCGAAAGCGGTGGATATACCACTTTAAAAATATTGATGTTGTTTAATTACTCATGGACCAAGTTAAAAAAACGAGGAAAAGAACTGTAGGTTTACCAAAGTGATGGAGAAATATTCAAAATAAATATAGCATTTTTCATAACTCTGAAGGCATGGTACAGAAAAAAAACCTTTTTTCCTTCAAGGGGAATCATTGAATGGACAATGTGGCATACCCATCTATGACCGGTAGAAAAGCATTCAAGAAAAGACTAGGAAAATCAGCTCTTATTAACGGTACGCTGAATTTAAACTCGTTAACAACGATGATGCTTTACATTCTGGTTGGTACAAAATCGGTAGTCTTTCCGGAAACCATAAAACAGTTCACTAAATAATTTCTAAAAACCGTAATGTAAAATTCGTGAGATAATAGTCACTTAAAAATAGCAGAAATGGTATTTACAATTTAACTTGAAAATTTTAACTTTAATTTTTCGCTTACTTACACCAAAAAAAAACAACAACACGTCGAAACCTCAGCGCCCTGTTTGAAGATGTTCAACAAGATAAAAACGATTTTTGTATATTTCTGTAACTATGGATGAAACATAGTTAAGTTATTACACACTTGACTCAAAAATATCATCAGCAAAGTGGACAGCAGCAAGAGTATGATTGTCATGATATTCAAAATCAGGGTTCATATGGTATTTTTTCAGCAACTATCTAAAGCAAGGGAAAAGTATTAATGGTGAGCTTTTATTATTAGAACATTTAACTATAGGAAGAACAAAAGGCCTATGTACAATGCGCTGTGTTGTTTTCTGTGTCACAAAACAATGAAAATAGTTGTTAAACTAAATGAAATAGATATTTGAATCTCCAACCGCCGTGTTCAGAAATGGCCTCTAGCGACTACTGCAGACATCGAAACATGCTCCAGAGCAAGAAATTTAGCTTATTTGAATAACTAGCAGCGCCCCGTGGTTTCACCCGCGTAAGTCCCGATTCCGTGGGAACATCGGGATAAAAAGTAGCTTATGCGTTAATCCAAGTCTCCAGCTATCTACATACCAAGTTTCATCGCAATCGGTTTAGTGGTTTTTGCGTGAAAGAGTGATAAACATCCACCCATCTATCCATCCATCCATCCAAACTTTCACATTTATAATATTAGTGAGATTATTTCCTAAACTGCTGCCACCACATAGGCAATTGTTAGATTTGATGATGATGTGATGGTATCAATAAAAGCTACAAAACTTTTTCATCACGGTCATATACACATTTTTATCAATTCTAGAAGGCTTTAAAAGATTTATCCTGAAGTCTTCTTATTACGTTTTTTTTTTTTTTATGCGATAGTCACAAGTGCGTTGCCGACCTTTAAGGTGGGAGTAGGTGATGGCAGGGAAGAGGGGGAGAAAGAAGGGTTAGGACCTCCGGTAACCTCACTCACTCGGCGGAACACAACCTAATCATTGATTTACTGTCAGTTTTGTGTGAGGCCACTCTGGTCGAGCTAGCCCATACGTGCCGAAAATTACTGAAATAAAAAAATACATGAAATAAGTTTTAATATCGACCACAGAGTGATATGCATTCTTATCCACCCGCAATGAATCTGAGAAAATTTATAGCCGCGACGAAACTCCCAGCACAGACGGATTACAGTATCATTTTTATACGGAGAGGTAGGTTTATTTAAATTTATGTAGCACGCTGCCACGGGAGAGTTTTGAAACCGAACCGCTTTCGAAACATTAAATTAATGTGGCATTGATTGTGTCGAGGTATCTACTTTTAAGTGGACTTTATTTACATTTCTTTTTTATTATTAACATAGGTAATTAACAAAAATGGGTGATTAATGAATATACCACAAAAACCATCAAGAGTTTATCAGTGGTATATCGGACACAGCATCTCAATACATACTTGGTTAGGTTACTCTGAATTGCTATTAAGCACCCGACCACAAGTTTATATTGTAGGTATATAAGTTATTTTATTTTAAAAGCAAGAGGAGGTTGACCTTTATCTTGCAAAAGTAAGCTGTAGAATATAGATAAGTTTGAGTATACTAATAATTACAACGTATTTTAGACCAGAATATCTAGCTACCATTCGTAAATGAAATTTATTTGTAAAATAACAAATTTACAGGCCAGAAAAAGAAAAGATTAGCCATCTTCGTGGGATGGCCATGCTTCGGTACGTATGGGGCGGCTCGATCAGAGTGGTACCGCGGCCTCACAGAAAATCGGCAGTGAAGCAATGGTTGAATTGCTTTTCGCCGAGTGAGTAAGGTTACCGGAGGCCCTCACCCTTCCCACTCCCTCTCTTCCCCCCTCTCCCCCTCTTCCCCTACTCCCACCTTAAAGACTGGCAACGCACTTGTGACTCTTGAGTTGCAGGTGCCCATGGGCGGCGGTAGTCATTTACCATCAGGTGACCCGTCTGCTTGTTTGCCCCTATACCATAAAAAAAAAATATCCAAGCAAAAACATAACATTCTTTCGCTGCCATTTCTTATCATTAAATAGATTCTTGTAACTTGTATCAAATTAAGAAATATTTAAAAAAAAACGCTCTTAACGATTTGATGTAGAATAAATTATCAAATTCTGTTGAAATTTGACTTAACGGCGCAGCGTTGTTACCTTTTTACTGTCCTTTGCTCAATCTTGGTAATCCATCATTCGATCTAATCAATCACGAATTCATTTCCGTAACACTCGCAACGTGAAACTCAATCCCTACTTGTGAGAAGCGACATACTGACTTTAGAGTCTTTAGACAACCATAGTAAAATTTTCTATCATCTTCGTTACGGATTTGTTTATTTTTGAAGTGAAAACTTCTTTAGGCACGATTGTGCTCTTTTGCTATGGGGAAAAAGCACTAAACTCGTGACCGTCACGCTAATAATACATATATACATCCACTAGAGGGCGCTAATCTTAACATTGAGTTCTGTCAGCTCCTTATTAATTAATGTCACCAACCTGCTAATGTGACATTTTAAGTTCGTTGTTTCGTTTAAATTTTTACTTCTGTCGGCAGTCCCATGACTGCTGCTTTTTTATGTTACTTTTTATCGTGTACTCGCAAGAACTCGTAGCGATTATTAATTGTCTTTCGACTTTCGCAACTTTTATTCATTTTAGATGCCTACATCGGGACTGAGTTGCGATAATAAAGTACGGAAACGGATGCAATTTGATCTAATCGAATCGCACCGATCGTAGCCACGATTAAGCCCCTGTCTACACCATCTAATGCAAGCGACAGTTTAAAACTGTCGTCTGACAATCACATAACAGGCAGCTTTCTAAAAATTAAATTCATTTGGTTACGGAACAGCTTTAAATATAAGTATAAATGCCAAGGGGAAGACAATGAAGAATAAATGAGAACTACTATTTTTTTTAAATAAGCGTAGGTAATAATATTATAATAATAACTGGAGAAATATCACACACGGCCGTCTGATCCATAACTAAGCAGAGCCTGTACTATGATAACCAGACTGCTGATAAACATACTTATATATTACTAAATACACACATATTACAGATAAATTACACATTATTAAATTTGTCCTGGGTGAGAATGCAATCCACAACCTCTAGCTAAGCAGTCAGGATCACTAACCAGTAGATCAACAACTCACTTGTTAATTCGGTTCAACGTTAGAAAAAGAAGGGAAAAACAATATAACTTTGCTTTATTTATATAAAATGAAACTGAATAAAAATAGCCATTAAGAAATGCGAGCAAGGAAATTAATATGTTCCAGGCCCTTCGAGAACTTAAGTAGGTAAGCACTGTAAAAAATATAATTCCTTTAGAAGATAAAGCATGAAGATCTTTCGTTTAAGATAAAAACAAAAAATGCAAATCTATTAGAAAAAAAATTTGATACCACTTCGAAACAAAAAAGAAATTTGCAAACGATCAATCGGGGAAACTTCTTGTTATTTCAACAAGAACTGTATACCAAGTCTTGTCTCGAAAAGTATTTGTTAAACAAATGAGGCGAGAACAGGGTTGTCACGTTTCTAACGTAAAATGCTTTATTAGATGAGCTTAATAATCAAACTGTAGATAAATTTAATGGGACGTTCGACAGATTGAACCACAGTATTTAGTTATTATAGATAGAATTTATAAAATATGTAAACATATATGTACATAATAAACATATTTATAATCAATAATAATATATATATAAACTAGCGGACCCGAAAAACGTAGTCCTGTGCGAACGTAATTATAAATCAATTATGGATATTATTTTTTGTTACATTAAGTGATTTCGGCAATAAAACAAATACACGGAAATAAAATACTAAAATCCAAAAAAAATAACAACAAAACTTTGGCATAAAAACTAAAAAAAATCTTTAGAACTCGATTGCAATAGCAGCCTCCTTGGGCAAAATATTTAATTGTTAACACCGGGACCTGCTTAAACACACACAAAATAAAAAAAAAAATAAGAATCCTAGAGCTCATTTGCTGTGCCACCGGATCTAATAGTGAATCTAAACCCACAAAAACACACCAAACGTCATTTACCATCAGGTAACCCGTCTGCTCGTTTGCATATATACCGTTCACCATAAAAAAAAAACAAAAAATCGTCTAACAATAAAACAAGAATCCTAGAAACTGTTTGCAGCACCACCTACCGGGTCAAATCGTTAGTCTAAACCATCCAGGGACCTAGTCACACACACAAACATGTGTCAGTGCAGAACTCTGATAAAATATCTATCTATATATCTATAAAAAAATTCAATGAAGTTTTATTGTCAAAATGTATCATGGATTTTGTCTTGTAAAAATACCAATCAAAATTTCAAACAATACCGTTGTTTTTAAAAAAAAAATGTTTTGTACAAACCTTGTCCCAGTAATTACAAAAACAACAAAGAAAAGAAGGTAAATAGATGCAGCCGTTCTGCAGTGATGTGGTTACATACGTTCAATACATACATGCAATTGATCGTTACGAACGTACGTACGTACGAACGTACGTTCGAACTTTAAAAAAAAGTGTACTTCTAGGCGTGCGTGAATAGAGTGCGGTGACGAAGAGGGGTCATGACGACATGAGATAGCGCTGTAACGTGCGCATGTAACTGGTTCACATCAAAAGGTCTAACTCATTACAATTCTTATACCTTTTTATAATCCTTAGATACCTAATATTGTCGAAAAGAACTTTAAATACGAATTTTCGGAAGCCCCACCTAAAGGTGGGGTACTTTAAAAAGTAGTCGAATGACTACGCCTTTATGAAAACTTGTAGTAATGCTACTGACATATTGTAACACAGAGAATTTAAATTGAATTAACATTTATATAATATCGTGGTACGTACAACCCTAACTTGTCGTGTTTTGCATTCGCAAAGCGAGGCGTGGGAGGAGCTACTTTTGAATTGTAAATGTGTGTTTCTGCATAGTCCGCCCCGTAATCATTGTGGAATTCTATGATAATCAAAACGGAATTACTGTTCTAACAGGTAGATTATTGATAGACATTTAAATCTTTGGAATCTTTTACAAGTCCACGTTCATCAGTAATCTATTGCGAAATGTTACATTTTAGCATTTAAAATTATAATTACCTTGCCTATAAACGTTTGCGAGGTGGTAAAGGAAGGAATCGTGATCGTTTTAATGATCGGTTATCTTTTGTTATTTTTCGTACATCGATTGTAACTATTATATCAACTGATGGCATTCGCTGATAGCGTTCTCGTCACGCATCAGTAACATACGTATGCTCTGTTCTAATTCCGTAAATCTCAATAAGGATCGATGCCGGGTCACAAACAAACACGTACCGAGAAGTGGGCACATGCAAATGCGTCATCAATAATAGATTAGCCTATTCTAGTCTACTGCTTGACACACGCCTCTCCCAATGTGCGCCATAGCACCTGGTCCTCCGCCTTACTATTCACACAATTCCATCCAGTCCATTACAGCAGTCCTTCATGTAAAGGAGCTATTACGTATAAAAATATATCAATTATAACTTTAGTAATAATAAATAATAACTTCACACATCTCATACACGGCCGTCTGATCCCAAACGAAAGTGAATTAATGAAAATACTAGTACTGTATGAGACCCAAGTTGTTGGTAACATGATATTTTTTTTAATATTAAAATAACGTTTGAAAGTGTTCTTAAAAAAACATGATAGATCCTTCCTTGTTTTGAACATAGAAGATAAAGCTGTAAAGAGAAAATATATTTAAAGTCTAACAATAAAAAGTTGTCCATGCCCAGCAAATCATTGGGAATGACACAGAATGTTCTGAAAAACTTTTCCAACCGCAGCTCGGCCGATAAACTAGATTCTCTCTAGTTCTCCGTGCAGTTGCAAGCGAATATTTGTGTTGCTCTTATTTTGATTTATTTGTTGCAAAGCTTTTACTAAAACTTCGTCTCTGTAGCTTTATTTGAAAATTATGATGATTTTTCGTCCGATGGTTCTTTTAAGTGTAGGATTAAAAAAATTTACCAATTTAAAAAGCATTTTAATGAAGTAATAAAAAAAAATCTAAAAATGCTTTCTATTTTTTTACAAACTAAACTGGAACATTTTTCTCTGCGGCCGAGTATTTTTTTTTTGTAAATTTTAGTTAGATTTTGACGTATTTTTGTTGAAGCTATATTTTTTATCCTTTTGCATTTTTAGCTTTTAACGAAGTTGCGCTTTTCGATGTTTACATAGGTATTATTTCTGAATACTTTTACAACAAATAATTTTAATTAATTTTTAATTTTAATTCATACTTGTTTTTTTTTAAATAAACATTGTGACAAGTTTTACTTACATGGATAAATATAGTCATTATATAAGTGCATACAACTTGATTGACAACAAAACGGACACCGTTCATTGTATTTAAACCAGTCTTTTATAAAAGTACTAGCAACCCGCCCCGGTTTCGCACGGGTAGCAGAGTCATCTTCAACAATCATCAACATATATCAATCAATTTACACAAAATCTTAACAAATTATACACCTAAATCTTCCTCATGAATCACTCTGTCTATTGGTGAAAACCGCATGAAAATCCGTTCAGTAGTTTTTTAGTTCATCGCGAACAGACAGACAGACAGACGCGGTGGGGGACTTTGTTTTATAATATGTAGTGATGATTCTGTACATACCCACATTTTTCTTACTTTTACAAAATAATTCTAATGAGCAGTTGAAGCGAGTCATAAAATATTGTACTGCATCAATTTTACATAATAAAAACGTAGTTTCCACAGAAAGAAAATGAAGATTGCATTTTTCAAACTTAAATGTCCACTACGGAACAGTTACATTTATATAAGTATTATTTTTTCATAGCCGCATGGCACACATCTACATTTGAAATCCGCGTTCCTAGTAAGAAGCCCACTCCAACAGCTCAGTACGTACTTTTAAGTATAAAATGCTCTCGCAAGTCGTTTCGAAGCGAAGCATCCACTGCCTAGCTTTTCATACATTTTATCAATGTGGTTCTCCGCTATAGATTTCGAGTTTTTTTTTGTTACGGTAGAGGGGGTAAACGAGCAGACGGGTCACCTGATGGTTAATTACTACCGCCGCCCATGGGCACCTGCTACTTAAGAGTCATAAGTGCGTTGCCGGCCTTTAAAGGGGGAAGAGGGGGAGAGGGAAGGGTTAGGGCCTTCGGTAAACTCACTCACGCGGCAAAAAGCAATCATTGCTTCACTGCAGGTTTTCTGTGAGGCCGTGGTACATGGCTCTCCCACGATTAAAGTTGTTTTTTTTTTATATAACCACACCAATCTTATAAGGTGATACTGGAAGTTGTCTTTGTGTCCGAGTTCATAGGGTAAAATTAATGAAATAAATTTGGACAAAGCTTAGTAAAAGGCCATTTATTTTATAATATTTAGAATCTTGATTTGCAGCGTTTTTTTTTTAAGTCTCGAAGCAAACTGCTACTGCGTTCAATAATATGTATATTACCAGTATTATCGAATAAGTACCACAAAACAGTATCAAACTGAAAACGGGGGCCTATGGTTTAATGACATCGTCATGCCGGGATTGATGGAATTGATTAAAAAAAATTGATAAAGATATATTTGATCAAGATATCTGATTTGCCAATCTATCCTACTTTTATGAAATAACACAATAAGAAATCGTACCCCAAAAGGGAAAAAATAAACAAAAAATACATCTAGCAACATAACCTTATTAAATTTCAATCATCGAATTCGCAAACGCAAAACAAAATAATAAACAACTTCAACTCGATGCTGTAATCGTCTGCAATCCAGTCAGCAACGTTAAATCGAATTACTCTCGTCGTCCGTCCGCAGCTTCGCCAGTGCTGCCTGTGCCTCATTTTTTTTTTCTCTCTTTGTTTTTAGAAAACATCATGTTACGCGCGAATTTCAAATTTGGGTTATTTTTAAATTGCTGACGTTGTAGTTGTTTTTGACGGGGTATCTATGCGCTTATTCTGTGTAGCTAGCTAATACATTACATATATTATACTATTTATATTTCAATTCTGAAACTGGACGTAACTTAATAATGCATTTTAGTAACCATTCTTCTTATGAAACATGGTCATGGTTTTTTAAATATATATTTTTTTAAGTTTTATCGAAAGAATTTAATTTTTCTTTTACAAGGAATTTGCTAGACGCAGATCGACTTGAGAGAGTTTATTTTTTCGTTCCACCCTCTGCATAACTCCTGATCTCTTTTTAGTTTTTTTTAGATAGTACTGGCACGTAAGCACAATATTAAAAGTATTGAAATAAATAACACCGTGCTTCTAGACTAGACTCAGTCTTATATCGATGGTTTAAATACTGTAATATCTGTATTTTTTATATATATGGCCATTATTAAAACATTTAGAGTAAGTATACCATCAACTATCACTCTCTAAGAATAATTTTGATCCACCCTAAGAATGGGTGAAAGAGATTGCATTTATAAGGCCGTTCTTGTACATTATCAGTTTGTTTGTATGATATTGCTACTATAAAAATTGTGTACAATTAAAGTGTTATATATCTATCTATCAACATTTTTATGTAAATAAACACGACGATATAGGATTGATATATATCAATTAAATACGCTTAAATACACTTCTTATTGAAATCCATTCTAAACATAATAAGATATGAGATCATATTAATCTATTTTCGTCAAACATTCCTCAATATTATCGTCAATCTTTTCCAAGAAAGGTTCAATTACATTTCCAAAATACTTATATTTCATTCATTTATTCCTGAAATATCCGACGTCATAGAACAAATCACTTATCCTTAGCAAACATGTAAAATAAAATATCAAAATGTCATTAATATCTTTACTGCTGAAGCCTTAAAAATTCTCTTACTGCTTTGAAAACATCACTGCTGAATTCTTCTGGCCTTTCGAAAGCCGCGAAGTGTCCACCAAAATCAAAATTTGTCGTGCCAACTAGGTTAGGGTATTTCCATTTTAAGACAAAATCAGGGCTGTGAGCTAATTCATGTTTGAAACGCAGACCCCAAGTTGGGACAGATGTTGGAATCCTGTAATAAAAAGCAAAAACTTATTGAGTGTATTTAAGAGACATCAGAAGAAATTATATCTTTCATAGAAGGAATCATAAAGTAATATGTTATAAGCTGACATCAAGCGGTTATCACAAACTAGTTAAAAATTATATTCCCCTTTTCCATGGATCTCTGGTAGGCTTACTCAAAGTGCAGCCTCACTCACAGCCTCACAGAAGTCTGTTTCAATCCTAATCTTCTGCAGGATGAATGTGCTTAACTAATACCTTGGCTCTAGCGTAATAGACGGTCCAAGTCTTTTATTTTCCAGGTGAGTGCTGTTTTACCATACGTAGTAAGCAAATAATTTTTGGGACGTTCAGTTTCTTGCTACCAGTTTGGTAGACCTTGACATTTGTAAACAACCATTTTAACCAGAAATATGTTTGGGATGATAAGCTGCAAGCACCCTCCAAGTTAACAACAGTATCTTTATTGAAAGCTTTATTGAACTCAATACCAGTATGTATTAATAAAACGAAATATGTTATGGTACCTCACTCATTCACATTCAAGTTAAGACAGTCTCGATGATATCATTTACTAAAATAAATATTGTAAATAATAACGATTTTATTCACTATAATAATATTATAAATGTGAAAGTTTGGATGGATGGATGGATGTTTGTTACTCTTTCACGCAAAAACTAAACCGATTACGATGAAACTTGGTATGTTGATAGCTGGAGACCTGGATTAATGCATAGCCTACTTTTTATCGGGGTAAGTTAATCTTGACAGTTAATAATACCACAGATAAAAATCGTTCAGAAAATAATATGTTGATCATCAGACGATGAAGGACACTATGTCCTATCGCCTCTTCCGCTTTCTGCTTATGAAAAATGAATACTAATTCAGTCGCCATAAATAACTATGTTCATGTGCCTTACATCCTCTTGGCCTAGACCTGTTATTTTAATTTCAATAAAATATAAATCAACTAGCAGCGCCCCGCGGTTTCACCTGCGTAAGTGGGAACTTCCCGATATTCCCACAGGATTGGGCCTCACGATGAATTAGTATTTATTCTTCATAAGCAGAAATCGGAAGAGGCGATAGGACATAGTGTCCTTCATCGTCTGATGACCTACATATTATTTTCTGAACGATTTTTATCTGTGGCATTATTAACTGTCAATATTAACTCCTTTAAGAATTCTCCGAGGCACAGAGAGCGTGACTCTTTGTGAGCGGTTTATAGACGTACGTGTGCATACGTTTTTAACTATACTGATCGCTTGGGACCCCTCAATCAATAGATATATCACACAATAGAAAAGCTCCGCTCGATTCTACTTATTTTTCAAATATAGGCTTATTCGAGGCTGAATAGAATCGAGAAGAGCTTTTAACTTGATTAGTACCAATGTATGTGTGTCTTATCACATAAATATAATAATCAATATTAATTGTCTCAGGTTGGAAATCATTAGGCGTATTTTATACTCAGATGTCTTTATTGACAAGTCGTTTTACGTCGTAGAAAATGTAATTATAATCGTATGTGTGCGTGCCGATGAAATCTAATCCCGAAGTGACTTGGCTAGTTTTTTTATATTTTTTTACATTTCCGTAAAATTTGAAATACTAACTATACTTTTTTTCGTGATTATTGCAGATCATAACACTGCAAACCGTATTCGGATGCGTTCAATGCTTTCAAAGATTAGTACCAATAAAAGGATGACACAGCGCTTTCTAGAACTTAACTACTTGCAGTTACCAGTGTCTATAAACACCTTTCCATTTAGCTCTGGGGCCTTACTCACTGGCAACAAAATTACAACTATACTATAGTAATCCTACTTAATCCGTGAAGAGACACCGGTCTTGACCGTAGCCTGTCAGTGATTGTCCACTGTTTCTGAACGTATCCAGACACAGAGAACCTACTTCTCTATCTATCTTTTTCAGAGAGTAGAGTTTCCTTTCTCGCATATCAAGTCAACCGCTCCAAAGGAGTCCAGAGACCCTCTCGCAGTTTATGCACTGTAAGAGTTTCAGATGTTAACATAACTAACTTACTCAGCCAAAGTCTGTTCCACTTCAGTATTTACAATGCACTCTTTATACAGCCTCATAGCTGTAGTAATACTGCCACTAATCCAGTACAACATGATATTGTCCAGCAGCTTGTCGTAACTGAAGTATTTGTCCAAACCACCATCCTGTGACAATTTGTTCGCTGGATCAGTAAAGACCATGAGTTTGTCTAGGATGTAAGCTGCAAGTCCTGTTGGCGAGTCTTGGAGAGCAATTCCTGTAAAATGTAATCAAATTATATCAGAGCTCCTGCTTTAAGAATATGGGTATAGTATGGTGTAGTCAATATTTAAATAAAAAGTTATTTTTTATTGTAGATAAGCTGACCGGGTAGACGTTCTCCTGTCCAAATTTTAATTAAAAATGAACGTTTGAATTCCATAAAAAAAAACCGTGAGTCTAAAAACCTTATTTGCCGTACTACTAACATATGAAAAATTGCCATCTCCGTTCAATTCTCAGCTCAAATTCTCACCTTGAGAAGCCTTTACCAACATGCGACTTAATTTTTTTTTATTTTATACGTATATATGTTTTTATATAAAAAATCAATCGTAAAATTTCACAGTACTGTAATTTTCTGTCAACGAAACTTAAATATTTAATTACAAATAAGAGTAATTAAAAGCTTTAGCAGCAATTATCTCAAAAGAAATTAATAGTTCCTGAACGAATTCCCCATAGTTGGGACTTACTTTCAACCGTCAAGTGTGAGAACTTAATGTGATCCATATAAAAACTAATTTACCGTCGCAGATTCAAGGAAGATCATTTAGACCATTACAACAAGAACAACCAGTAATACAAGTAGCACACGTTCAATTGAAAAAAAGTAGGTAAATAAAGTTTCACCTATTGTATCCGGTTTGGTAGATTGTAGATGCATATAGCCAAATTCTTCTATGTAAAATTTAATTTTCTCCGCCAAAGGATACCATTTATCTGCATGTTCTCCAGCAACATACGACGGCCAAATAGAACCAAGTAGCCAAGCCCAGATTGCATTTTTAGCAAAATTGACCGGAAAATTTGTATGGAAACCAAGAACTTCATATTGGAAGATGGTAGCCATGTTGGAACCAATGGCGTGGCCAAAATCGCCACCTTGTATGTAATAATATTTGTGTCCAATTCTGTGCATAAGATTCCTCATTACAATTGCTATTTGGTGTGGTGACAATCCTGGACGAGCTGGTGCCTGGAAATTGTTCTCTTTGAAAATATGTTGTAGATAAACATTATCTATAGGTAAAATTGAAATTGACATTATTGTTACTTTTTGGTATTTTAGAAAAAAAAAACTGAGTGTTGCTACTACAAAAAAAAAATTAAAGGAAATAAGTTTTTTTTAGTCTTTAACAGACGAAATAAATGTAAAAAAATGTCTGTGTTCAAGTTTTAAGACTAAATTGAAAGTACCTTTAAACTTACCGTAAATGTTTGTTCGATCTGCTCTGATTATAATTTAAGTAAAATTAATTATGGTTTCTCTAAAAGTAGGTCTATCAAACGTCAGTTTTGACAATTACAAGACCTTGAAACACATAGACGTAAAAATGACGTAAAAAATATGTTAAATAACTTACCTCAGAGAATATGAATCCAGGTATACTAGGAGCGATAACTTCAAACACGAAATTGTATCCCGGTCTTGGTGTAGTTAACAACGGAATAGCTTCGTAAAATTCTCTCACAGATCCAGGCCAACCATGCAATAATAGCAAAGGTAAAACCTGCGGAAAGGGCATCGTATTATATATTGTGTCAGTTATTTCGATGGTTGTGAAGTCCCTTGAAGGCACAGGAATCATTCCTAGTGTATGAGGAAATAAAAACAAAGTTGCCCAACTTTCAAGCAACTTGCGTCATTTGCCTTTGACTTCCGATCTAGGGGTTATGGGTTTAAACCCTTCCCAGTACGCTATCGACATGAACGATTTCTAAGAAAAGCATTTAGCTTAATAATAATATTGTTCATTTTAATTTCAAAGTTAAATAGATCCATTACATTGCAGATAAGTCAAAGGTAAAAAAAATACTAAATATTTATTTTTTTTATAAAAGACAACTCCCGCATTAGAAATATTCCTGTGTGGCTGGGGGCTTCAGAAACATTCAAACAACGGACACAAAGAACACCCAGACTCAGGACGACTATTTGTGGATCACACAAATTTTTGTCCCGTGTGGGATTTGAATTTACAGCGCGGCGTAGTGGCGAGGTGACCACTTAAACCATTGCGCCATAAAAAGCAAAACTTACCCGCACATTCTTATCCACTTTTGGCTTTACATGAATATAATGAATATCTAACCCTTGTATGTTAGTCTTGTACTGCTCAAATTTGTTTAAAAACTTGGGTCGTTGTCGAAACTCATACTTGAAAATCCAATGGGAATAGAAATTGGCAAAAGCTTCGCTATTCACACCATAAGTCCAAGCTGCATCATCAAAACTATTCATCTTCAACCTTCTGCGATACATTTCGAAGAGGTTTCTGAGATTTGATTCCATCTGAAATTATACATTATCTATATTAACAATAAGGAATACAATGAACCAAAAGCTTTTTTCGTTATCGAAGTCTATTGGCATCTGCGTAAGTTGTTGAGTCTAAAAAAAAACAAAAATGAGCAAAGTCAACACCTACAAAATTATAATGGTATGCGGACACAGCTTCACATTAACCATTTTTTACCGACTTCAAAATAGGAGGAGGTTCTCAATTCGACGTATGTTTTTTTTATGTTTGTTACCTCCGAACTTTCGATTGGGTGAACCGATTTTGATTATTCTTTTTTGTTTGAAAGCTGGTGCTTTCCGTGTGGTCCCATTTCAATTTGGTCCAGTTCTGACAATGGCATCCATGAGAAAACCATAGATAAGTCTTTTATGGAATAGTTTTTTTGTTGAAGTCGGTTTTTTTTTTAAAGAATCATTGTACCTACGTCTTTATTTTTGTCTGAAATATTTTCTTGTTTCGTACTTTTTAAATTACAAATTTTTTCGTAGTCGGCAAATAAACTTATTTTTTTATTTGCCGAATCCTTTTGGAAATTAAAAGTTTTATGCTAAAAAACTAACAGTGTAGCACAAAATTATTATTATATTTTTGTAATTGACTATCTGTTCATGTATAGGACCCATGGTTTTTTTTTAACTGTTTTGAGAAACGGACTCGGGCCACCTATTAGAGTACTTATGGTTTCTAATCATATTAATTATATTATTGAAGTAAAAATCATAATAGCTCTATTATAACACTCAACAAATGAGTTGGTAGGCCATCATAGCAAGTCGCGTTCTGGGTATGTCATGCTCGCCTAGAAGTCCTGCCCATGGTGGTGGTCGGGTCGTTCGGTTCCCTTCAATATGGTTAATCTGTACGATGACTGGCGTGTGAGTCATGCTCGTGAACGAGTGCCGTTGGTCGGGGCTTAAATATGTATAGTAGTAATTGGCGCGTCTATTTTATATTTTAGAATAATAAGTATATTACATTGTCCTCACATTTCGTTTACGCTTATAAGCAACGTAACCAGAAATTTGTAAAATACATTTTGAAAAAGAGTGTCCTTGGAGTTTCTTGCCTGTTCTTCTCCATAGGATCTACGTATTGGAACAGGCAACTAGCTTCACGACTGATTTAGTCTAACTGACTCCTACTCCTGACAATTAAAAAATACCTATTAAAGGTTTAATCGAAATAAATGGTTTTGATTTGCCACACAAACAACGTACAAAATAAAAGTACCTATATATTTTACGTAATACCTCTGGCGTTAAGTCCGTCTATGTGCAATATTCCTAACTATAATAATAAATTAAATAATTAAGAATCTATGCTAATATTATAAAGCTGAAGAATTTGTTTGTGTTTGGTTGAACGCTCTAATCTCAGGAACTACGGGACAAATAAATTTATGAAGCCAAACAAGCGTGTTCTGTACTTTCATTCTCTTCCAATTAAATACAGGTTCATTTTATACTAGCGCAATACAGGTACTTGAGATAAATTACATTCTTTGAAGCGCTAGGGAGCTTTTTCTGTCGTAATTCCAATAAACGTTAGCATTAGAAACTCGTAAATAAAAAGACTTTCAAATAATAGGTACATTGAATGTGTCTTGAAATTGCCAACCCACAGAGCAATAAACTTTATGAGCTAAAAAGGCCAATACGGTACTTGACGTGCGGTTTTAATGTTTGGTTTGACAATTTAAAAATTAAAACAAGTAATCAATAAAAAAAATATTAAAAACACAACTCCCTTTACAAAATACGAAATACGCGCCGTACCGCCGCCATATTAATTTTTATAAAATTTAAGCCAGTGTCACTCGAGATGATAATGATTACATTCAAATCTGTTCAGGCATTTAGAAGTTATAGTGGAATAAAGAAACTCACATACATACAAAGAAATGTTTAACTTTACACATTCCACCTATTTTTATGAAAAACGGTGACAAAATACCTCGAAATTCATACGGTCATAACTTGTAAACGGATAGTTTTATTCAAAAATTCTTATGGGAACTGCATGCTAGAGTCATGCCCTTTCAGTGATTTAAGTAAGTATTCTTATTAACCCCCGACGCAAAAACGACAGGGTGTTATAAGTTTGACGTGTCTCTGTGTGTGTGTCTGTCTGTGGCATCGTAGCTCCTGAACGGATGAACCGATTATGATTTTGTTTTTTTGTTTGAAAGGTGAATTAGTCGGGATTGTTCTTAGATATAATTCAAGAAAATCTGTTCAGCCGTTCGAAGATTATGATCTCTTTTCTAATCGTTGAAGGGATTTTCGAGTCAGGGGTGTTTTAAATTGTAAATTTTATATTAGTTCAAATGCACTCTGTATATACATGAACAATCTCATTACATTACACTCCTTCTCTGGGCAGCTGTGTAATAAATATATTTGTTCTATACTTATATGATTAAATGAGAAAGTTTCTATGTCTTATTTTAACTATAAGAACTTCATACCTTATTCCCGCCTCTACTTAAAAAGCTACCAAAGAATATTTAACATATAAACAATCAACCACAAATCTATTGTGCTAGATAGATTAGAACGCGAGAAAAAAATCTTATTTCACACTTTTGAAAGCCTTGTCATCACAGGAGGACGTAGATACATCATATCATTACCATAATATTTACATACATACTCACCGCATCCGAATACACAATTTTATAGGGCCTGATAGATGTATCTTGAGGTTCTGTTGTATTGTGCCCCCACCACACATTTAAATCTACATTGGGCATATCGGGAACTTGCACTATGTTCTTGTAAATCATATATCCCGCTATTGATACACCTACTAGCATGATTGCTGATAAAATGGACAATACCTGAAACAAGAAAAAAAAAATTTTCATTAAATTTTCGGTTTTCCATCGGTCGATTTTTTTATTCATAACTGTTTAAGAACGTCGTCCAATGTCGTAATTTTTATAAAATTCAATATTTTTTTTTGTTTTAGTGTTAAATTAATTACTCGCCGTATTTAGATTACATTCCTTGCTTATTTTTTATTTTTCTTTGTTAACCATTAAATTAACATAAATGTTTGTCATACTATCATATGAAAATTTACCAGGAGCTAAACTAGCAGTGACCATAGAGGAATTCCATGCGTTAGTAAATTACCTTTCAGTATTTTGAAAACCATCGCGCTTAAAAATCTGTAGTTACATACTTCAAAATATATAATACATATTTTTAATATGGAACGGGTCACCTGATGGTAAGTGACTACCACCGCCCATGGGCACTTGCGACTCAAGAGTCACAAGTGCGTTACCAGCCTTTAAGGTGGGAGTAGGGGAAGGGGGAAAAGGAAGACGGAGTGAGGGAGGAAGAGGGGAAAGGGGAGAAGGGTTAAGGCCTTTTTTTTTTTTTTTTGTGCGTGTGGAAACCCCCTCGGGCCGTCACCCCACCGGGGTTTTCGGTGGGGCGGTGTGTCGGAATCGAACCGACTAAAACCACACGGTGTGCCGTACTGCGCCTTAAGTAGGAGGGATCCGGGAACAGCTTTGTTACGACATCCGGAACAAGAAGGGTTAAGGCCTCCAGTAACCTCACTCACTCGGCGAAAAACAATGCAAGCATTGCTTCACTGCCGGTTTTCTGTGACGCCGTGGTATCACTCCTGTCGAGCCGGCCCATACGTGCCGAAGCATGGCTCCCACTAACAAAATATATTTAGAAATAGAATTCTAACTAATATTATAATGCTAAGTTTGTTTTTTTTTTGTGTTTTTGTTTCGATTTCACGTCTGAACTGCTTAACAGATCATCATGAAATTATGCATTAAAGTTGTCAGGTGTACAGAAAAAGATAGAGTGCCTTTCATTCAGGAAAAGGTAATATCCTTGAGGTAATTTTTGACAATTATATTCACATGGGGAATTGGTTGATTGAAAAAACGCCTACATTAACCCGAGCGAAGCCACGGGCAAAAGCTATAAATAAAAGTAAAATAGTAATTATTATATGAGAGTGTTGTGTATTCATTCTGACTGGCCTGATGGTCTAGTCGTTAGCGAACCTCACTGCTGAGTCTGAGCTCGTCAGTTCGATTCGAGTGATGAGCAAGATCATTTGTTGTGTCTGGGTGTAATTTATCTTTCATATGTATGTATTTAGAAATATATAAGTATGTTTACCAGCAGTCTGGTTACCGTACAGACAGACAGACTCTGCTTAATTTGGGATCAGACGGCCGCGTGTAAGATGTGTCAAGTTATTATTATTATCCACAGTTGCCAATCTTTGTACGATCTGAACAGTCTGAGTGATACTTTTTCGCTCACAGATAATGTTTGTTAAGTCCCCCGCGATGCAAGAGTATTCCTTCTTTCTTAATTTGTCTAATATAATGAAAAAAGTATGTACTGGTTTTTTTAAGCGTGATGTTTTTCAAAACCCTGAAAGTTGGTTAACTTACCTTAAGTTCCTTTACGGTCACTGCTGGTTTAGATCCTGGTAAATCACCGTATGGTAGTAAAACAATAATTTATGTTAATCTAATGGTCAACAAACCAAAATATAGAACGATCAAAATATTAAACGCAGTATTAAGGAATCTAAGCAATGAATGTAATCTAAATACTTGTTTAAATTATTTAACACTATAACTAAAATTATTTAACACTATAACTAAAATTATTTAACACTATAACTAAAATTATTTACCACTATAACTAAAATTATTGATATAAGCGACCGATTAAAGGTTCAAGACAAGATTAAATGTTAAGAATAATTTATTAATTTTATACTAAATTGTTTCAAAATCAATATAACAATCATCTATAATATAATAACATGAAACAATATAACAATCCAAATTTACCAGAAGGTTTTGTTGTTGCCATATGAAAAACTCATATTTATTTTATTAAAAATAGGGACAAACTATAATAGATGATAAAACAGTTCACTATTTAATAAGAATGAGTTAATAGACGTGATTATGACTGGTCATTGGCTATTGGTCGGTTGATAAATATTTTTGTTGATAAATAATAAAAGAGTAGGAATGTATTACAAGTTGATAACAATCACTTGAGTGTGGAGAGCGGTACGAACAACATGGCAATTACTGTCAGTTAGTGATTTTCATAGTTCATAGCAGTGGCTGTAAGACGGTTTCTAACTGTTTATATTTAAAAAAAAATGTTTTAATAGTTTGATCTTTTGGTATAAAACGATTCAAATCTCTGGTTTTACTTTTTGTACTATTCAAATAAATCTTGAACAAGTGGCCATGACAACGAATTTCAATAAACTAAAACATTCCACTTAAAACCGTCTTTTTTATTCATTTGTTCACTTAAGTAAATAGGTACCGAGTATATGTAGTTTGGATGACAATATTATAGTTTGACATCCTGGAACTGATATGATGATGGAACCAGGAAGTGGATAGTGGAACTCTTCAGTGGCTACTAACCCCTCGAGTTTGGGATCATATTGATTCGTTTTGACGAGTCCAATAGATTGAACTTGATGATGAAGCTATGAGATGAATAGTGAAAATACTTTTTTCTTTTTTTATTCTTTTCGATATTAAAGTGTGTTTTTAGTTTTAGTCAACTATAACTATTAAAATTTATATTCGACTGCTTCGGAGACATAAATAATGCAATAAAAAAAGTATCACTTTATTCCAAAGAGTATACAAATACAACGTTAAACTATATTCTGCCAAAAAAAAAATACAGTCCAATTGAAAATGCATTCCTTTTTTGAAATGTATTGAATAGTTATGAATCTAAAACAAAACTCACCGAAATATCATCGCTGTTCTTGGCTTTCGTCATTGTATTTCTAACATCTCTGCCACTACTTTTTTCTTTCTTTTTAACTTTTTTATTCATTATCACGTCTTGTGCCTACGGCCGAGTGAACTGTACTAAACAAAATATATTTTATCTATAGTTATCAATGTGTCATGGATGTGTTATATGTTATCTGTTTACATAACTTTTAATCTGTTGATAGTAATTGACTCAATTTTACAATCAGAAATAAACACGTACGTAATTTGAACAGTTACTAGTAAATTAAATGTGTAAATCCGGATTAATATAATGCGGTAATAATTAAGAAATTTTAAAAAGCAATTAGGTACGTGTGTGTTGCTAACAACTAGTAAATTTTAAGCCAATTTCTGTGCATTTTATTGATATAAGTAAAAAGCTATAAATATGTGTATCTATATAGTATTATAGTGTTTTAAATATAACATTACTTGCAGAAAAACTACTACGTCACTACAACTACTAAATCAATAATAATGTATTAAAGCGCTGAATATTTTAGTAATTTGAATATTTATTTAATCTAGTTGTAATTACACCTACAACCACGAATTTTATTATCAACACAAGATTGTATTAGAATGATGGACCAGGCAACAGTATTCAAATGCAACAAAGGATTTTTTCTCCATCTCTTTCTATCTCTCTATAGAATAAAGATTATTTTTAGTCTATTCTACAATTTTCATTAGTGTTTTTGGAACTGGTTAGTAATGGCTACTAAAAAATTAGTTATAACCAATCAAATAATGTACTAGCTTTACCCACGACTTCCATCTCCTACGATGACATGTACCATGTAAGGTTTTAAATTTAAAATTGTAAGAATAACAAGATAGGCTACATTAAAATCATTGGGTTCCACAATCTAAACATACAAACATGGGTTTCTGTTGCATCATTCAAATTATAATTCATTAAGTAATCAGTATTATGCCTTTTGCATTCAAGTGGGAAACACGCGGTGCAGCATGGTTTTATATTGAGAGTGCTGTTTCTGGGTCATTCGTTTCATGTAGCAGAGTGCAGCCTCAAAGATGTACAAACTCCATAATTTTGCCAGGACACACATATATAACACAACAGCTTCAATACAAGTATCTATACTAATACAATAAAAGCTGAAGAGATTTTTGATTTATTGTTTGCTTGTTTGTTTAAACGCGATAATCTCTGGAACTACCGGTCGGGTTCGAAAAAATCTTCTTGTATATGATAGCCAGGTTCATGAGGAACAGTATAGGCTATGTATTTGGGAGTGGCGCAGTGACCATAACCGTGGGTGAAACTGCGGTAAACTGCAAGTTTTAAATACCAGCATCGCCCCGCGGTTTCACCCGCGTAAGTTCCGATCCCGTGGTAATATCGGGATAAAAAGTAGCCTATGCGTTAATCCAGATCTTCGGATATCTACATGCCAAGTGTCATCGCAATCGGTTCAATGGTTTTTGCGTGAAAAAGTAACAAACATCCATCCATCCATCCATCCAAAGTTTCACATTTATAATATTAGTGGGATTAGTGGGATTGAAACACGTTATAACACGTGCAAAGCGCAGCGCATGACGTCCATCAATAAGCTGGTCTAATGACTTTGTACCAGAACCAGATAAAAAGACAGAGACTAGTATCTTGCATGAATCATCAATAACAGTCTCAATAACATCAATATCAGAAACAAATGATCATTAGAATTTATTCTTACGTTGTATCTACAAAAACTTACTCCTTGTGTGGTCCCCCTATAGGACTTACGTATAAGTAGAAGTTATAGCAGAATGTTTTCACTTTATTGGTGTACGGCTTCTAGTATTTTGTTAGCTACTTTATAACCTTGAGCCAGTTTTAGTTACTATACATTATGTTACAGAAAGGTGTGATCTAATTTTAGGAGCGCTATGTGTAGCCAACAAATAGTTGATTTAGCTTGAAAAAAAAGGGTTCCGAATTTATTTTTTAACAAACATTTTTTTCCTAATGTAGATGCACATTTCTAAACAACACATTAAGTATTTTCATGTCAATTTCAATGGTTTTGATTTTTATTTTTTAACCGACTACCAAAAAGGCGGAGGTTCTATGTTCGTCTTTTTTTTTTTTGTGTATGTTTATCGATATGTTCGCCAATTGTGAACCGATTCAAAAAAATATTTTTTAGTTCGAAGGGCATATTCCTGAGATAGTCCCATTATCATCAAGTCAGGATCTGATCATGGAATCTCAAGGAAATCGAGGAAAAACTAAGTAACAATGTAATAAAATCTTAGAAGTCAATTTTAACTTACTTCCAGGTTTCCGATTAAGCTGAAATTTTGCATACTTATGTAAGTTTAGTAACAACGCAATAATCTGGTATTATTGAGCTGATCTAATGATGGAGTCAGGAGGTGGATAGTGGAACTCCTCAATGGCGAACAGCAAAGACACGAAATTTTGTAAATGAAATTATTAAATTAAAACTTGTTTTGCACTAAAAAGGGTAAAATAAATTAATATAATTATTATTAGCGCTACCCATTCATCTATTTGAAGTCCGTGCTAGACAAGCCAAGTAGGTAGTAGATAGAATGTATGTATGTAGTAAGTAAGTAGATACTTGTAGGTAGTATCTGTCTACTACCTATTAGACTTGGCTGGCACCGACTTCAAATAGATGAGTGGGTAGCGCTTATAATAATTCATTCCTCAGGGATTCCTCCGCTGGTCTTTGGCGGTGTCGCACGTATCCTTACCCCATGTTGAATTTTTATTTTAAATTTTATTTCCTAAATTGTGATTGGTGAATCTGCGAATTTTCGATTCCTTGTCTCGCAACCTGTGTTTGTTCCTGAGACTCCACCTACTGGGAGGGGCAAGAGCGAGACGGCTGCTTTTTGTGAGTTACAATCTTCCTTACATTATTCTCTGAAGAAACAACTCAAGACAAGTCACAAAAAGCCCACATCGTCGTGTGTCGGATTCGAACCGTCGAACATAGTCGTGCGGATCGAGTGCTCTACCAACTGAGCTACCAACGAGTGGAGGCCGCACGTCAAATTAGCTATCACTATCGTCACCAGTACGGATGAGGCTCTTCGACCAATAGATGGCGTTAGCTGTACCTTTTTATTGATTTGCATCTGAAACCTTATAAATTTACTATTTGTTATTTACTGAACCTATTGGGATATTTTTGCTGAACCTGTATTATCTTTGATCAAAATGCCACGTTGTCCTCGATCTCCTCTAAAGTCAGCAAATATTTGCGAAGCTCACTCAGAACCAAACATGGCTGCTATTCTCGCAAATGAAAATGTGGAAAGCGTCAATATAACTTCTAGAGCAAAACGCCTGCGTCATGATGACTCCTTCTCACATTCCACTGAAATAGAGCAATTAAAAGAAATGCTGCTATCATGGAAAAATGAGCAGACCGCTGTATCAAACGAACATTCGACGTCTTTAAAAACAATTGTGGCTGAGATAGCGGTTCTAAAGAATCAGTCACTTCAAATCCAAAAATCCAACTCCGACATTGAAAAATCCCTGGAATTTTTCAACACACGTTTTGAGGAGGTGCAGCGACGTGTTGATGTACTAGAAAAAGAGCGTAATTATTATAAGAAGGCATTTGAGGGCTTAGAGACTAAATTACAAGATCTAGAGTTCAGGTCCCGACCTGCAAGTATTGAGATCCGTAACGTACCGGTTAAAGAAAAAGAAACCACTGAGGAACTTACCAAAATCGTACTGCAAATCGGTGCTAAGGTTCAAAAGGAAGTACAGGTGAATGAAATCAGAGATATTTATAGACTTCCCGGTAAACCGAATACAAACAGGTCTATAATTGCTGAATTTACCTCAGTTCCAGTAAAAAATGAGTATCTTGCCTCAGTCCGATCTTATAATAAAAATCGTGAGATAAAACAAAAACTAAATTCCTCACAAATAGGCCTGAACTGTGAAAACTGTCCAATATACGTGAACGAACATCTGTCTTCAACGGTCAAGAAAATATTTTATCTGGCTAGAGAATTCGCAAGTCAGCATAAGTATAAGTTCTGCTGGTGTTCTAATAATAAGGTATTTTTACGTAAGGTAGAGGGTGACAAACAGATTTATATAAAATCAGAACATTGTCTCGAAGAACTTAAGAAACAACAATGACTAGGCTTCTTAATGTATAACTTTGCAATTTTTTACTTACTATTGTTTATTCCTAAATATAGTAAAATCATATATAAAATTTGTTACATAAGCTATATAAATGATGTAAAATACACGCACACTCAAAGTTTACTCAACATTCAATCATATCCTCTACACACTTCAAAACTACTCAACAAGCATTCGTCAAACATTCCAATCACACTTACAATCTTCACCAAATTTATACCAAATTCATACATACTACACACACTAAATTTGAGAGAGAGTACAATACAGCTGCTAAAATTTAATTGCTACAATAGGCCTCTAGGGTGCGCAACACATTTTGGTATAATATATTTATTTTTAATAAATGGCTAATCAAATGGATAACTTTGTGCAAGAATTGGATGCTTATCAGGTATCAAAATCTTTTAAAATTCCGGTAGATGAGTGCTCTAAAATTATAAATAACGTGCAAAAACAATTCTCAATATTGCATCTTAATATTCGTAGTATAAATAAAAACTTTGACAACTTTGTAGCCTTTTTACAACAATTAAAATTAGAATGTGATATAATTATACTAACTGAATGTTGGATAAGAAAATCTACTGTATTACCCAACTTAAAGGGTTATAATCTGCACTTTACGAGAAATACATCAAATCAAAATGACGGAGTGGTTATGTACACAAATACTTCACTCCAGTGCTCCGTTACAGAACCTGCAATTATTGATGCAAATTGTCTTCTTTGCAAAGTTGAGGATAATGTTGCCATCTTGGGCTTGTACAGGTCGCCGTCGTATAATTACATAGACAACTTCTTGAATAGTCTAGATGCGATATTGCATCCATTATCAAAATTTCAACATGTTGCTTTTGTTGGCGATATCAATATTGATATAAAACCTAACAACAAAGACAAACACTCCTATGAATACCTCACTTTCACCGCCTCTCAAGGACTACTACCAGCTCACTTGTACCCAACTCGTTTAAACAACTGTCTTGATCATAAATTTTTAAGAACCAAACAGCTAGGAACCACCGTTGTGATAGAAACGCATATAACTGACCACCTACCTGTTTTGACAAGTTTTAACTTGCACGAACCTGCGCCTAAATATACCCATACTGCGAAATTTGTTGACATAACTAGCATCCAAAAAGACATTGAAAACTCGGATTTCTCCTCAGTTTTATTAGCCAACAATGCAAACGAAGCAGCAGATATACTAATTTCCTTACTGCAACAAATCATACAAAAACACACTCGATATAAAAAAGTCACACGAAAACACCGAAACATTAAGCCCTAGATTACCCCCGGTCTACTGCGATGTATCCGTAACAGAGACAAAATGCACCAAACCCTGAAATCGCAAACGGAAAACCCTGTCCTAAAACTAACTTACTCCCGCTATCGTAACTTCTGTAACTCTCTGCTACGGAAACTCAAGAGAAACTACGAGAAAGAAGAATTTTTGAAACGAAAGAATGATCCTAAGGCTACATGGAACTTAATAAAAACAATCACACATACCAAGCAAATACCATCACCACCTAGAGAACTCTTAAAAACAGACACAGACGAACATAAAGCAGTAAACGCAGTCAACAACTACTTTGTGAACATAGGGAATAGCTTAGCTACTAAAATACAACACAACTGCAAGAACTTGCCTAACTATGCCAGATTAAAATCACCATGTAACTCTATTGGTATTCTGAAAACCGACAATCTGGAAGTAGAGCGTATTATAAATAATTTAAAATCTTGTTCATCCGTAGGAAGTGACGGCATTCCAACTAACATTTTGAAAACGTCACGCATGATTCTAGTCCCTTACATTACTCACATCTGTAACCTTACTATTGATACCGGTATTTTTCCGGATGCCTTTAAAATAGCTCTAGTTCATCCAATCTATAAGGGTGGAGACAGAGACAGTGTCAATAATTATAGGCCAATATCGGTCTTACCAACTATGTCTAAAATTCTAGAAAAAATCCTAAATAATCGTTTACTTGCATTTCTTCGAGCAAACGGCATACTCTCGGAAAACCAGTACGGTTTTAGAGCTGGTATTGGTACAGATGATGCAGTTATAGGCCTCACTGATATAGCAGCTAGACAAATGGATAAAAAACAGAAGTGCCTAGGTATTTTTCTAGACATTTCTAAGGCTTTCGACACTGTCTCTGTCCCAATCCTCTTGTCAAAATTGGAACGTATAGGAGTGCGTGGCATAGCACTGAACATATTCTCAAGTTACCTTAAAAATAGATATCAACAGGTTAAAATAGGGGAGGTAATAAGTGACAGGGCCGAAATTGAATATGGCGTCCCTCAAGGGAGTATTTTGGGACCAACACTTTTCCTCGTCTATATTAATGACCTATGCTCACTCCCTCTCACAAATTGTTCAATTTTTACCTACGCTGATGACACAGCGCTGTTAATACACGGCAAAGATTGGCAAGAAACTGAAAAATATGCTCAAGCGGCACTAGATGTTGTAATGGATTGGCTTGCTAAAAATTTATTAACATTAAATACAGATAAAACTAAAATAATATCATTTTCGATAAGCAACCAATCACAACCAACCATACAACCTACCATAAAAGCTCATACTTGTCCAGATCACGCAAAATCTCTATCGTGCACCTGTCCTTGCCTTACACTAACACCTCACATAAAATATTTAGGCGTACAAATTGATAAACACCTGAATTGGTATACTCACATAGATAACTTAGTGATCAGGACCAGAAAACTAATCTACATTTTTAAAAAACTACGCTATTCTGCTGACTCAAATACTCTTATGGTTGTTTACTTATCACTCTGCCAATCACTCCTTACATATTGCCTGCCAGTATGGGGAGGCGCTTGCAAGACCTACTTTATTAAATTAGAGAGAGCCCAAAGGGCCGTGCTTAAGGTTATGTTTAGCAAGCCCTTCAGGTATCCTACAGCGAAACTATACACGGACTGCAAAGTTTTAACAGTAAGAAAGCTATTTGTACTTCAGTCTGTACTGCGTAATCACCGTGGGCCTATACAAATAACGAAAAAACGTCGAGCCGATATTGTGTTTCCTCCCATACGTCATTATACTTCCTTCGCAAAACATCAGTACTACTATCTAGGACAAAAGTTATATAACAAGTTAAATAAACTACTTGGAATATATAACCTTAACTTTCATCAATGCAAACATAAAGTAAAATCATGGTTGATGGAACAAAATTATAACGATATAGAAAAGATTATTTTTCCTACATATTAAACACACACATACATCCTACACACACATACACCCCACCCACACATACAGAACACAAACACATATATCAAAGCAAATAACAACAAATATAAAATGTATTCTTTATATACTTTAAATACTGTTACTGTTTCCATTTTATGTTATTTTATTTTATTTTTTCCAAGATTTAGTAATTTCTTATACATTGTTACATAACAGGAGGAACACTGACTCCCAAGTCACAGGCTATAAACCTAGTTTGGGAGGCAGGGAACCTATTATTGTAAGTGAATCTTTTATAAGTTGTATCCACCTTTATATAACTACTATGTAAAAATTATCTGGAAGCAAATAAACTTTATTATTATTATTATTATATTCGTTTTCCATCTGTCTCTCTGTCAAGACACTTTTTCTCAGGAATGCGCGGAGGAGGTATCAAGTTGAAATTAACATCAAATATTTATGACGGTGATGCCTTGAAGCTGTAAAAAAATCTAGCTTCTAAGTAAATGCAAACAAAAGGTGCGGCCGGTAAATAAAAACATAGAGTAGGTACTTTCCATTGTCCTAGAATCATTAAAATTGGTAAGAAGCAAGGTCTAAAAACACAACTAAGGGAAAAATCGCTTCCACGCCGTAACTTCTCAACCGATCAACATGAAATTTTGTACACACGATGGCAGTTTCCACGGGAACAGAAACGAACATAGGGTAACTTTTATCCAGAAAAAAGTTTACTTACCGATTAAAGAATATAACAATATTCAGATACAATGAAACGTAAAACACTCAAATAAGTACCTAAATAATTACGTAAAAACTCGCTCATCGATATTCGTGTCCTATTTATTGGCTTTCCCTCACTGTGAATAACAAAACGACTCGATGTGATCCGATTTTAAATTCTTATTAAAAGCTTCCTCTTCTCCTTTGCGTCGAACGAGCTTAGCACTTCAATCCGACACGGTTCAAATCGATCGGTGTACTCATTTTTTTGTACGAAGTAAGTACTAAGTTATGACTCATGATTTGATACAATTGACTGCGAAACAAATTACGTAGTCCAATTATTTTATTAAAATAGCATAAATCCCAAATGGAATTTTTGTTATCTTAATAAAATAACTGGTTTTCTTGGATTGATGTAAGCTTCTTAGTAACATTTTTTAACATCTCAGTGTGACCTGGAAAAATTGGACAAACGCAGGTTATGATATCACTTTTAATTATTAATGTGTATGTATTGAATTGAATGTCATTTAATAAGATAAGTAATGTAAGTTTTGATATTAATTATTTTCTTTAAACCAGAAAAGGTCTTTGAAGTGAAGAAGGTAGCCGCCACGAATTTGATACATAGAGCTCAATGTCGACAGGAATGTAAAATATTGAAGGAGGCCTAAACCAAGAGGTCGAAAAAGGCTAAAGAAGAAAAATAATATTCTTTAAATAAAACGTTCTTGATATCAAAGAAAATAATGTTAGTTTCATGTTATCTCAATGTGTTAAGAATGGTCACCCATCTTAAGACTGACCTGGCTAGTATTACTTAACCTTGTAATGTGCTAACCCACTCGGTTACCACTTAGCCACGAACCCCACTAAAAGAATATTTTATAATACGCTTTATAATATTCAAATAGACTGTAATGCATAGTTTAGTATGAAAACGAATCAAAGCGCAAACTGGGACAGAATCGTTCAATCCGACAAGACAAGCAGACGTCTAATCTACATAATGCCGACGCTGGTGATAGTTGTGAGCTTGGTGGAGTAGGAAGCGAACTCGCAATAGTTTTTGTCACGAGTATATCATTGGGTAAAAGCAGGCTAAATAATGAGCGTTGTTAAGATGTAGTAGGCAGTGACTTAGCTCATTATTCACAAGTGTCACATAACAGACTGATAGGACTGCGAAATAAGTTGAATAAAGATCATCACACACTATACCGTCATGGTAACGGCACGGCTCCGACCCAGTAATAAAGTTGTCATTAAAATCTGAGCATTAAAACGTGGTCGTGCAATATATTTCATAATGTCAATATGAAAAAGCCGACGGTGGGCAGTAAGCGCGTATTGACATTATGAAATATTATACGACCACGTTTGAAAGCTCAAATTTGACTAACTACTTAATTGCTGGGGTGGAGCCGTGACGGTAGTGTGTGCTTTAGACGCCAGAAATTGTCACATGGCTTTACCAGCTTTTCTTTCTTATCCTAAAATCAAATCTATCTCCCTAATCTTTTATGGTAAATTAACTTTAATTCCTTTCTTTCCTTTTAAGATGATATACTAGACCCCCTAATGTAACTTATAGAATTAATGTCGGTTTTGCTATTTAATTATACCAAGCAATATACTTTTTCGGTTTTATATACATAGAGATCTCTAATCTAAGTTTGGCAATTATTACAGAACTTGTGACGGAACACCGTGTGGTTTTAGTGGGTCCGATACATACATACCACTTCACGGTTAGCTCCAGTGAGGTGAAGACCCGAGGGAGTTTCCACACGAAAAAAAGCCAGCCGGTTCCAGTTTCAAGTACACAGCTATTGTTTACATTCCCAAATCTTTTAAGCAAGATTTACGCTTCTACTAATACGCTTGCCCCCTATTACATAAGTGGGTTCAAATTATAGGTGCCGTAATTTGGGTGTTTAGTACACTTCTGAATTCGTATATATTGTCACACCTCTGTGACATAAGTTAGTACTGGCGGGTGAGAAGTCTGCACTGAGTTCTATAGAACAATGTTTAAAATGTATAAATGTCAGAAAAGGAAAAAGTTCTGGCAGACGGCGAAGAGCCTGCACGGTCTACTCAAAAAGCGACGATTTGTTCAAGAAATTATAGAAATTGTCATAATTGTTATATGTGTTAAAAGTTTAGTGTACATCATATCTAGTTAATATTTGCTAATCTTTTAATTTTACTCGTCTCGACATAGACATCCCGTCCTAGAGTGCCTACGCACGTCCCCAACATTACAATATTAAGAGGCGAATACATGTATGTATGTATGAAACCTCGGCCTTCTGTGAGGTGGAGTTGCTTGCACAGTTCAGCGGCTCTCTCAGTTACAGCTAAACCTGCTCGTCTTTCATTAAGAATATTCTCGAGATCTTGCAGAGTGTCATGTTTGGCACTGCTTTTTCCTAAGTATTTTAAGTTCAAAATGTGAGTTGTAATAATCCCTCAAAACCAGGTGTGTTATGATATGTATTTTAATATTGCTGTCAAAAGTCTAACCAATTTGAAATTTCTGTAATACGGAGATCGATTTCGCATAACCTTGATATATGATTCTACAGTAGCGTACACACACATATGTGCCTGTAATCCTGTATAATAAACCAATAAAAACGCAATCAATTCTATCCGCGCCTCCCCTCAGTATGTCCTCACCACAATCCACACAGACATCGGTAATCCCCATAATGGATGAAGATTTGATCGTCTTCGGTAAAATCGTAACAGATTTTTGTTCAATTATCAATCCATTTGATTTGTTGACGGTACATTTTGTAGCAATCTATTTGTAATCATGGCTCCAGCGTTGTAGAAAATGATGGACGAATGGTGTTGAATTATTGAACAAAATTGGGGTTGCCTACTTATTATTTATGAGAAATTTTATAGAATTTGTCAAAAAGTGGTAGATGATTTCTTTTTTGTTGTGTAATGCGAAGTAGACGTAACTATGGAGAAATAGTAATTTTTCGACTTTATAATATCCCTGAGACATAAAACGCAGTGCTAAACCGATAACCTAATAAGGCCTTCTACTATGTGTGTTCTAGAACACGGATAAATAATAATAGCAAATTCTAATTGATAAAATTACTAGAGGTAACTGACACATTAGTATATGTATCAATTCAAACGTGGGAGAGCCATGCTTCGGTACGTATGGGCCGGCTCGAATCCGCTCGATACCACGGCCTCACAGAAAACCGGCAGTGAAACAATCCTTGCATTACTTTTCGCTGCGTGAGTGAGGTTACCGGAGGCCCTAACCCTTCCCTCTCCCCACTCTTCCCCCCCTCACCCTCTTCTCCTACTCCCACCTTAAAGGGCGGCAACGCACTTGTGACTCTCGAGTTATAGGTGCCCGTGAGCGGCGATAGTCATTTACCATCAGGTGACCCGTCTGCTCGTTTGCCCCTATACCATAAAAGAAATCAGGATGGAATTTGGTGTGGATAAATGCGCAGCAGCTAATTTTTACAGAAACCTATATAGCAATAACAATCAACTAACTACATTAAAAAATAAAAACACTATAAAAACTATAAACATGAAGGAAAACCACACTGAACAAATTAACGAAGATAACATAAAAGCAATTAACGAAATTGAAATCATAGATGCAATAAAAAGGCTCAAACTGGAAAAATCACCTGGATCAGACAACATAACAAACGAAGCTTTGAAAACAGCTTATCACTTACTGGCAACACCGCTCGCTGAACTATTCAGCCTGATATTACAAAGCTCTGAAACGCCTTCACAATGGTCTGAATCCAACATTATTTTAATATATAAGAAGGGAGACCCAAAAGATATAGGCAACTATAGACCGATAAGCCTGCTACCAACTCTGTACAAGCTTTTCTCGGCGATTATAAACTCGAGAATCAGCCCCGTAATCGAAGCAAGACAGCCTGTAGAGCAGGCCGGTTTCCGAAAAGGTTTCGCTACGATAGATCACATACACACCTTAGAGTTAATTATTGAGAAGTATCGGGAACAACAGAGACCACTCTATCTCGGATTTATTGACTACCAAAAGGCCTTTGACACGGTTGCTCACAACAGCGTTTGGCAATGCTTGAAAGAACAGGAAGTAAATGAAGTGTATATAAAAGTGATCCAGAATATATATAATAACAACATAGGCAGAATAAAGCTAGACATAATGGGCCCGTGGTTTGAAATAAAGAGAGGTGTAAGGCAGGGCGACCCCTTGTCGCCAAAAATATTTATAGCCATACTCGAAAGCATCATTAACAAACTGAACTGGAGCAAACGAGGAATCTACATACAAAGAAGCTTTCTTAGTCATTTGCGTTTCGCCGATGATATAGTAATATTATCCGAGACCTTCTCAGAACTACATCTCATGATCAATGACTTACAATCAGCTAGCACAGATGTAGGACTTGAAATTAATCTCTCTAAGACCATGATAATGACTAATAGCCTCAAAAAACAAATAAAAATCAATGAATATCCACTAGAGTATACAGACAAATATACTTACCTAGGAAAAACAATCAGCTTTGAAAAAGAAAACAACGAACTAGAGATCGAAAGAAGAGTACAGCGAACTTGGAGTAAATTCTGGAGTCTGAAAGGAATTTTCAAAAGCAACATGCCGATAAAACTAAAAACTAAGACATGGAACTCTAACCTCTTACCATGCTTAACATATGGATGTCAAACATGGAAATTTTCGTCAAAGGCTAAGCAAAAAATAACATCCTGTCAGCGCGGAATTGAAAGAAGCATGTTAAAAATAAAAAAACTAGATAAGGTTAGACATGTAAAGATAAGAGAAATAACGAAAGCCACTAATGCCCTAAGCTACGCACAAAAGTTAAAGTGGAAATGGGCCGGCCACATAGCGAGGCTTAGAGACAAAAGATGGACCTATAAAACCACCATATGGAGAGGACCCCAAGGAAAAAGAAAGAGAGGACGGCCCTCATCACGCTGGGAGGATGAGATAAAAAAAGTCGCTGGTCCAATGTGGTGGCAAACAGCTCAGGATAGAGAGAAGTGGACATCGTTGGAGGAGGCCTTTACCCAACCTGGGGACCTTGCTAATAAATGTAACTAAGTGTTATAGATAGTACCTAAAGTAAGATGAAATGTAGCAGGATCAAATAAAAGGCTTTTTTTATTTTATTTTATTAAATGCGCAGTCATGCAAGTAAAAAGAGATAGGATTGTGGAATCTGATGGGAAGGAACTCTCAGATTCCACACATCTTAGATTTCTTGCCGCCAACGAAACTTACAAGTATCAAGGTAAGTCACAGTCGTTAAGCGTAAATGAATTGTCTATGAAGCAATCGTTACAGGAGCGCTTCTTTGCCCGCCTGAAAAAAGTATTCAAAAGTCAGCGTTTTGATAGGTGGTAGTAAGGTGCGGGCCTATAATGCCCACAGGGCCTATAAGGCCTCCTCAAAACGGCACGCATAGTGAGGAGGTTTCAGTCTCTGGAACCCTAACCACCGGTAGCTTAGTCCCTGTACCCGATACCGGTGGGACACTATTTTTTATATTTTTAAATTTATTTTTTATGTGAATGTATTTAAAAATGTAATTTAAATGTATATTAAATGTACAATAAAGAAAATAACAATAATTAAAAAAAAAATTGAAATTGATTCGGCGATCATTGTTCGGATTGCCATATCTGCTCATGGATTGATAGCCAAGTTAGACGGCTGGATCAAGGGTCTGATGCAGAAAACAGATCTCGTCAATGCGGCCCTTATGGTGAGGAGGTTCCTGTCTTTGGACCCTTAACCACCGGTGTCTTGGTCCCTGTACCCGATGTCGGGGGTCTAGACCCGCGACATCAAATATAAACAACAAATAGGTAGGCAGGGTACCTACCCTACCTACCTATTTTTTATATTTTTTAGAATGTAATTTATAACTTTCAGGAGTAATTAAGAGAATAATAATAACTAGAGATCGCGTGGTGGTCGAATTTCGACCATGGTTTATTTCATTGTCCAATATTACTTGACCTGTCATTGTATAGACTTTTGTACCATGACAGGTCAAAATATGTACTGGACACTCATAGCTGTATGTACCCGTTTTTGCATTATTTTTTAACTTTGTAGCAATTATTGTTCAAAAATTTTAGCATTCGTCACTTCTTCTCTGTATAAACTATAAGTGTGAGAAATTTCATACTCCTTCGTCCGCCCAATTTTCGTAAAAAGGAATCCAAAGTTTTTGCTTCACGTATTGTTATATAGATAATAATAATAATATATATGCATCTTATAAAACAAAACAAACAAAATAATCCTAGAGTAAAATACATAACAATGGTGGTTTATACAACTGGTGGCCTTATTGCAGTATGGCAATCTCTTACAGTCAACCATCTGAAGAAAAATCCCACTAATATTATAAATGTGAAAGTTTGGATGGATGGATGGATGTTTGTTACTCTTTCACGCAAATACCACTGAACCGATTGCTATGAAACTTGGTATGTATATAGCTGGAGACCCGGATTAACGCATAGGCTACTTTTTATCCTGATATTCCCACGAGTTTGGGACTTACGCGGGTGAAACTGCGGGGCACTTCTAGTTGAAAATCAATTTTGGGCGGTATTGTACCGCCCAAAATTGATTGCACGATCGATTGATGCACGATCTGTAAATTATTTTGTTAAATATCTTACAAATAACGTAGTATATGTACAAGTACATAATAACAAATTAATAGATAAGTCAGTACATACATAATATATTATACAACGAAACACCCACATCGATAGACAATCATGTATACAAAAATTTGCACTGCGCGGCAATTAAACCCGCGACCTCCGACATGGCTGTCTAATGAATCACCGCCGCGCTTCGTACTTGTAGGTTGTCAATAGTGAGTGAGGGATCTCTCTTAAAAAGATAATCCGCAATCAGCGGCAGGCATCACCGAAACACTTTAATGAATGTAAATATTTTTATTCTTATATCTTGTGTTTGTTTATTGCCATGCTCATAACTAACGCAGCTACAAGTAACAACAGATTCTTCCACATTTTCATAACGCAATAACCATTTTGCGAAAACTCGGCTATTTTCCATGTACAAACCATTTTGTAGCCAGTTATGGAACACAATACGTCACACACCGAGTTGCGCGAGATAAGGGCACTATTTCGTTGTGACATTTTACTGAATAACTTGCGCTAAACTGTACTGAAATGTTCGCCAGAGAACGGAGCTTGTTTGAAAAAAATATGTTTTGCGTTTTCATTTATTCTCAGAGTGTTTTAAAGTGTATTGTTAAATGTATATAAGCAGATTGGATACATTATTTTATAAGTAAAATTTAGGGAGATACATACTTTTTCTATATCCAATAGAACAAGACCAAAAGATTATTATAAACTAAATTATAATTACCAAAATAAAATTAAGTATTCATAAGGGTTTCAATCTGATTCCCATGTCTCTTGTCCCATGTAGAAATGATTAAATACATGTTTCATATTCTGCCATTTATTCTTGGTTTGTAAATAGAATGTATGGACATTTTGTATCTAGCACTGTTAGCCGTGTAGTTTTACCACAGTCAAGATTGTGATTGACGGGTAACCTATCGGCTAATAGATACAGTGCCTGATGGTCGCATGATATTTATTGCCTGTCAGTCATGACTTTTGAAATTAAGTGACGCTTGAAAGTAAAAATATTTCTAATATATGGGATTTCTCTTATAACATTTATTTATTACATCGTCATTTATTTGTCTATTCTGTTACACTGCCTGTAAGAAGTTACTTTTAATGATCGCTCTTTGTATGTGTAATCTACTTACTTATCAGATTAGTTAAATATTTTAATTGGTGTAGAATAAAGCCTATTTCCATTCTACACCTTTTTGTATTCCTTGGAAAAAAGAAACTCTATGTTTCTTTATTTAAATGACTGAAGAGTTTGGGATAGTACCTTTTGAACTTGTACGCATGTTTGTTTGTTGTTTGTTATCAACGAAACGAGTCGTTAATAACTGAAAAATATGTATTTCATTTGTACTCTCCAATTTGAGTGAGGATACCGGAGGCCCTAACCCTTCCCTCCACCTCTCCCCTCCCCTCGTCTCTCTGTCACCTTTCCCCTACTCCTATCTTAAACTTGTGACTCTTGAGTTGCAGGTGGCCATGGGCGGCGGTAGTCGTTTACCATCAGGTGACCCGTCCGCTCGTTTGCCTTCTATACCATAAAAAAAAATTAGCTTACCATCAGGCGGGTTGAGGTCATACTGACGAACTAGTATAAAAAAAGGTTCCAACTACTAATAAGGTAAAGAGCGTGTGATGAGCACGATCATTTGTTGTGTCTAGTTATAATTTATCTAAAATTTGAATGTATTTAGAAATATGTAAGTATGTTTATCAGCAGTCTGTTTACCACAGTACAGCCTAGTTTAGGATAAGACGGCCATGTTTGAGGTATATCAAGTAATAGTTTCACCATACCTAGCTGTTGTAAGTATTTATATGATTAAAAAAAACGATTTCAAACTCTTTTTAACCGATTTCATAAAATAAAGATGATTGACGCTTGCACCAGTAATCGCTATCAAGATTTAATCATCTCCTAGCTTCACAAAACAGAATGCACCATTAAAGCTAACAAAAACGTATGCCAAAGGTATAATACAGCCTATTTCAAGCGATCATTTCCATAAATTTTAAGTTGTCCTCTCCAAAAATTCCTCTCACGTTCTCAAATTATTCGGATAATACTCACGTGAAAATTTCAACTGAAATTAGTTCGGCACGCGTTGCCGCCTGTAATCTCGAAACTGAATAGGGGACAATTTGTGACGTCACATACAGACATTTTCATACCATTGATTAAGAGAAAATGGAAGCGTTAAATGGATATGTGAACTATAGAAAAATCATGTTACATCATGCCATGGTCGAATCGAACTAATCACCGTCCCGGCCTGAAACAAATACCGTCAATATATTGACGCTGTCGCCCCGTGGCTGGGCCATATCAGTGCTCCGGACCAACAAACAAAAGTATCCTATGTTAAAAACAATCTCACCACTATTGCTATAAACTATCAAAATCACTAAATAACAGTAGCTATATTGTTCGTACCTTTATCCGCACTTAAGTGATTGTTATCAACTTATAATGCATGCCTAGCCTTTTATCGCCCTACCATTGTTAATCGACCATTAGCGTAACTCTACCGGTATAACTAGTCATAATAATATAACTGTTTTATCATATCATATCATAATCATAAAATAAAATCTTTTTAACAAAAAATTAAACACACGAAAATAACTAAAAAGCAACATAACAACCTGATTAATTATCTAAATGTTATATGTACGTAGAAATGGAGAAGGCTCTACGTAGGTAATTAATCAGTTTGTTGTTTGGCCCCAAATCAAAATTAGATTATATAAAATTTGATAGTTTATGTTAATAAGCTCAATACTCAAGACTTAAAAGATTATTTTTTGCTTTTTAGTTCTTTTCGTCGGTTTCATTTTTTGTTAAAAAGTTTTTATTAAATGTTCCTTTTTCAAATACCAATAATAATATCTGTTTATCAAGCGTGCCCTATGTCTATTTTTGTATCTAATGTACAAGACCTTTCACTAATTGCCTTAATAATGAAATAATAAAAATAATAATTGACAGGTCTGTTGGCCTAGTGGTTAGTGATCCTGACTACTGAGCGTCATGGGTTCAATTCCCACCCAGGACAAATAATTGTATGATGAGTACGATCATTTGTTCTGTCTGTTAGTCTGAGTACCCATACAGGTGCTGTTATGTCAAGACAAGGATAATCTGTTTTCTTGTTTTATGTTATTAAGTAACCATTGTGGTTAATAAAATCAAAATCAAAATTATTTATTTCAAGTAAACCCATTGTAGGTATTTTGGAATTGTCAGGAGTACGAGTCAGTCAGAATTAGTCTATAGAGAAGAACAGGCAAGAAACTCCAAGGACACTCTTTTTCAACATGTTTTTTTTTAACAGGAACCTGTCACATTGCTTAAAATTGCTTAAAAAAAAAACACAAATTGCCTGTGAAGTGAGAGCACTGCATCATATAAGTGAGACATCAAGCATTCGTGTCATACGTACGTAGTAACGTGACGCACTCTACACGTGATATTAAGAATATCCGTCAAACAATCAGATCCATAACAAACAGATAGTCAACAATGTATCGTAAATATACTTACCCTTATCTCTAAAGGGTCCGTCGCAGAACCCTTATCAAGTCCCGAAAATATGTTTGTATCTGACCATTTTGACTAGCCCTTGTTACTGTCAAAACTCATCTCATTAAAAATGGTTCATTTTCTCTTTTTGTAAAAAAACTTCAAGATTCTTTTGTAGGTAATGGAAAATTCAAATTATAAATGAAAACGGGAGACATATTTTTAAAATTAAATGTAATTAATATTCTTGTTCAGTAATTTTTATAACAAGTTTCTGCTAACTTCATTTTGTTATCAAAACAAAAATGTACAATTGAAAATTTACTAGCTTGAATTTGCTATTGAAACAACAATTGACAAATCTGTTTATAACGATTAATACACAACATAATTATTTTATGCTCATGGCATCACTAGCCGGTTAAAACACGGTAATGTTATATATCCATTGCGGTGGTTGATGCGAGCAACACTGAGCGCGCCATTATGGTTTCCGAGTCTCTTAAATTATAAACTTAATGTGTGGTGCGTGATATTGTATTCCATACTTACTAAGAACGTATTATAGTTTCATTATAAGTCGTAGATTGTGTCTGAATGATTGTTAATTCGTGGTAATAAACGAACTAATATTTGCAATTGTTTCCATTATTTATCGTTGGTGCAAGTGCAATCCAACCATTTGGCGCGTGTCCCCGCGCCGTCTGGGACACATCCTCTCAAACTCAACTGATGTAGGAAGGATCATGAGTTTCACTTTGCGACTTGCTGTCAATCATTTTGATTGCTTTATCGAAGTCAAAACTCAGTAATGATTTATTTATAAAAGTTACTTTCTTCCATGAACGTTATAATTAATTGTTTCAACTTGCTGTTTCAACTGTCGGAATAAATCGCAAACTTATTATTAAATGTAAATATTGATGTAAACATCAAGATCATGAAGAAATAAATTGTTAAAAGTTTACTTTGAAGTTTTGTGTGGGTTTTTGTGTGGGAGAGCCATGCTTCGGCACGTATGGGCCGGCTCGACTCCGCTCGTTAACATGGCCTCACAGAAAACCGGCCGTGAAGCAATGCTTGCATTGCATTTTGCCGCGTGAGTGAGGTTACGGGAAGCCCTAACCCGTGCCTCTCCCTTATTCCCGTCCTTCCCCTCTCCCCCCTCTTCCCATTCTTCCCCCCCTCCCCCTCTTCTCCTACTCCCACTTTAAAGGGCGGCAACGCACTTGTGACTTTCGAGTTGCAGGTGCCCATGGGCGGCGGTAGTCATTTACCATCAAGTGACCCGTCTGCTCGTTTGCCCCTTATACCATAAAAAAAAAAGTAGACGTTTGTAATTATTGAGCTATCTTTAACCTTCTTACGTTATATTAGCCATCTAAAACTAGAATTATCTATTTCATATCGATCCTTTGTTCCTTTCTTTCTCTTTGTCTATTTTTCTCATTGTTTTTGTCTTAAATCCTATCTATTGTGGTACTTTGTATATACTATATGTATATATATTATGTTTATGAACTTGTATATATATGTATAAGTAAACTAGTAGTATGTAGGTAGGCTTATTAATCAATGTGCTTGCGTAAAATTCTAAGTACACTAACTCACACCGTCTCTTCAAATAATTTTGACCCATCCTAAGGTTGACAAGGTTGGTTGATAAGGCCGCCCTTTGTAGATTATCTCTCCGATACCTCTTTTTATGTTTATCTCACAGAATATGTCACCATATTTATGTACTTAATTAGACTGAAACAATGGTGTTGGTACTATAAATACAGTGTTATCCAGTCATTATTAAATTGACGATTTCGTATAGTAGACGAACAATTTTATTGATTAAAATTGAATTTGATCCATCTACCAATATATCGATCTATCTATCAGTCTATCTATCGATCTATTTATCGATCTATCTATCGATCAATCTCTATCGATCTATCTGTCAGTCTATCTATCGGTCCACATATCGATCTATCTATCGATCAATCTCTATCGATCTATATATTGATCTATCTATCGATCTATCTATTGATCTATCTATCGATCTATTAATCGATCTATCTATCGATCTAGGTACCGATCTATCTACCGATCTCTCTATCGATCTATCTATCGATCAATCTCTATCGATCTATCTATCGATCAATCTTTATCGATCTATCTATCGAACTATCTATCGATCTATGTAGGTAATATACCAACCTAAGTA
The DNA here is from genome assembly GCA_963859945.1 of Euplagia quadripunctaria. Lineage (NCBI taxonomy): Eukaryota > Metazoa > Arthropoda > Insecta > Lepidoptera > Erebidae > Euplagia > Euplagia quadripunctaria. The sequence continues at coordinate 4,387,288 of OY982583.1, forward strand.
CGCTTTTCACAGGCACTTCCATTCATTGAAGTCCTACGTCGCTATTCTGTCTGGTTGAATTCCACACATAATTATTTCTGGCCACAGAGCAATACGTTTCACTGTAGATGACAATTAATGCGAACGAGAAATGGGCCATACAGTTACTCTGCATCAGTCAGTGGCTCTCCATCTGTTTCATGGTAGTGCTGACTTTACTAGTAATAGGAGAGTGATTTCATTTTGAATGTACTAGTAGGAAGCCTTTTACAAGCCGTGGATTCGCTTGCGTTTATGTAGAGTTTCTCAATCAAGTCAGAAATCCCTTCGGGAATGGTACTTTTTCCTGATGAAAGGTACTCTTATCTAGTTTTGTAACTAAAATGTTTCAAAATAAATTATTAAGTCTAAATCGGGCAATGTGACATCTTTAATACTACGAAAATTATCCTCTGATTTTATTTTAATGTTTTAATTTATTCTATACTCTTTAAATCAATTTAAAAAATAAACGATTTGACGCCTTTTTATTTCGACCAAATAATGTAAAATGTACTGAACAATGTTTTGTCCTTTAGTAAAGAGATACTGATAATACTGATTTTACAGAAAGAAAAGTAATACATTCATACCGACATACAATCATGCTCACGCCTTATTCCTGGCCTGGGTAGGCAGAGACTATATAACAGCATTTGCAGCGATCCTGACATACAGCTCGCACCTCTTCCACATTCAAACCTTCAAGAAGAGAGCGTACTCCCACTGCAAAGACCGGCAACGCACTTGTGACTCTTGAGCTGCAGGTATCCATGGGCGGCGATAGTCACTTACTACCAAGCGTCCCGCCTGCTCGTTTACCGCCTATACCATAAAAAAATTAGACCTTTCAGAAAAGTAATACTAACTGTCATTCTCAGTCATTGACGGGATTGAGATTAATATAATCTATTTCACGTAGATGTAAAAATTATAAGTAATCTTAAAAGTCCTATAAGAAACGATATATACCTCAGTTTAAAGTTCACTGTTATAGACGAAACAAAAGAAAATTTCTAATTTTCAACGTTCAACAACATGAATAGCCATTAACTTACTTAATCACAGTAATATTTTTTTAATTTAATTCCAATTGTGGTCACAATCAGTAGCACCCGTGACCGCAATTCGTAAATTCGATAGTTGATTAAACAAAAGTTTATAATATAATAAACATACATATTTACACAATAAATCATTTGTCAATCTAATAGTCGTCATTATCCACTGTATTCTTAATATTAAATTTAAAGTTTTGAACGCTACCCAGTAAGCTACCGGTGTGGACGCAACTTCAAACACAAGAATTTACCATAGCGTAGAAGTTGATAAAAACAACTAATATTGGACTCACTTCACTAATAGTCGTATTTGGTCACCTGATGGTAAATGACTACCGCCGCCCATGGGCACTTGTAACTCGAGAATCACAAGTGCGTTGCCGCCCTTTAAGGTGGGAGTAGGAGAAAAGGGGGAAGGTGTGGAAGAGTAGGAAAAAGGGAGAGGGGAAGGATGGGAATAGGGGAGAGGGAAGGGTTAGGGCCTCCGGTAACCTCACTCACGCGGCGAAATGCAATGTAAGCATTGCTTCACTACCGGTTTTCTGTGAGGCCGTGGTATCGAGCGGAGTCGAGCCGGCCCATACGTGCCGAAGCATGGCTCTCCCACATAAATTGTCAAGTAACCAGCCGCATTGGAACATGGTATGATATGCTCTTGTCCGAAATTCGTCGGACATCCCCGAAACACACACACGTAAATATATCCAGTTAGCCTAACTAATATTATAAATGTCGAAGTCTGTTTTTAGCTAGCATGCCACTGAACCCATCATCTTAAAATTTTGCCTTGCACCCAGGAAAAAATACTGTACTTTAGGGATAGATAAAATAATTTTAACGCAAACAACCGCGGAGGAAAGCTACTCTTAATAAATACGAATACCAATCATTATTTTTTATTATAATATGCTGAGACTGTCAATCATTCTTGAAAGAAAAGTTTTCTTATTTTTAAAAGTTTTTATATAACGTGTTACATAAGATATTGTCATATTACAGAGCCGTAACGTGAATCTCTCATAATTTTTTGGAAAATTAATAATTTAAGGAATTTTCTTCTTGCTAGTTAATATCAGTACAGCTTTATTGACAGCATTAAAAATTAAAGATAATGTCAATATTTTTAGCATTGAGTTTAAACTTCAAAAATCATTTTAAATTAATTTAGTTACTATGTAGAAGCATCGTTGTATTTCAATCTCTTCTGATTATATCATAATTGAAAGTTCAATTTACTTAAATCAAAATAGTGATAATGCCGAGACGCGAGCTGATTTAGCTCTGTGAAGGTTCCTTAGCTTTTATGGTTGTCAATATTCTGTAGAAATCAAGCACTTGCCCTTTTTCTGCATCAATATCTAACATATAAAAGATTAAAAAGTTTTTAATGCGATACGGCAAGTTTTAAATAATTACTGATCGAATTCTAAATCCCGGAAGTTTTAAGAAAAGAGTGGTATAACGATGTTTTTTTTTTCTAACGGTGGTAGGGGCACCAGAATTCAGAACTTGATGGAAGTAGGGTTGTCAACAAACAAATTTTGCAATACTATTAGTGTTGCCAGTTTTGATTATATTTACCACCAATTTCAAGATGCAGACAAACAAGCACACAACACTGTGCTTGTTTGCCAAACGTCTTGAAATTGAAAAGCGTTACCTTCATGCGTTACATTAAATCCATGTACGGTTTCGACTCAAAAACAGTGTGATCACAATATGAATCTCACGAATGCGGTCGCACACGTTGTGTTCGGTAGATACTACCTTGTGCTACGAGTCCGAACGCTACTCATTTGTTTTGACAATATAACGAAGCGGTGACCATAATTTACTTTTGATTTTTTTATGGTATCGGGGCAAACGAGCACACGGGTCACCTGATGATAAATGACTACCGCTGCCCATGGGCACCTGTAACTCAAGAGTCACAAGTGCGTTGCCGGCCTTTAAGTTAGGAGTAGGGGAAAGGCGGTAGAGGGGGAGAGGGGAAAGAAGAGGGCTGGAGGGAATGGTTAGGGCCTCCAGTAACCTCACACACTCGGCCAAAAACAATGCAATCATTGCTTCACTGCCAGTTTTTCTGTGAGGCCGTGGTATCACTCCGGTCGAGCTGGCCCATACGTGCTGAAGCATGGCTCTCCCACGATTATAGGAGAAACTTATCGAAATTTATTCAACAACCTGATTCTGTAAAAGCTCTATTTGGTGTTTTTTTAATATGTTTCATACTGTATAACAGTCTAATAATAAATAAATCAAATATATATTTAAAGATTCTCTCAAAAAAAAATTTCTTCAAAAAAGTACTGCCACAGTAAAAATAGTTATTAATAATTGTATTCCGTTTTAGAATTCGAGACTTAGAACCCTAAAACATCTATTGATGATGAACGGGTTAATTGGAGAGGCATCGGGTGTCGTTAATGACTACCAGCCCTTAGAAATCCACCCCCTAGAGATGGTAGACATCCTGTCGTGTTTTAGAAAGGGAAAGGGAATATTTTGTACCTAGCTCGGGTTTTTGAAGTTCTAAAGAAAATGTTTCTGCGAATTGGCTGGTTTTGTTCATCGAAATTTTGCTTCCGATAATATATAATTTTATTTGTTTATTTAGGTTACTTGTATACTCAAACGTTCTAATGCGTGCGTACATGCCTGATTGTGCATGCGTGTGCGTGCATGCCTGATTGTGCATTCGTGTGCTTGTATGCCTGCTTGTGCATGCGTGTGCGGTCGTTTACCAGACCTGTGTAACATGTTTAACAATAACGCATGTTTATCTTCTTCTCTGATCTGCCGTTCTGAACTTTCCTTTTAAGGACCACCTACCTACGTCCAAGGTCGGCAAAAATTACCTAGGGTTTAATTTTATTCTAGTTTACACAGGTTATAGAGGGCTTGGTGCCAACGTTGGAACCAGTGACGTAACTATGAATGCAGGTCTCCATGTCATAAAAGACATATCTACGTTACATAACAAACATGAAATTTACAACAGATACACTCCCGAGACATGGCGGCAACACCGCAACTACAAACTAGATACAATTAAGTTATTGTCAACAACTGAAGTTCTGCGGTTGTAACTTACAACTTAACTGAAACTTCCTCACCTAGTCTGTTTGTTAGTGACATAATTAATGGTATTGTACACTACATAGTATATTTAGACAGTTTTACATTTCTCAATAGCATAACAACATTTTAATAACTCTTATTTTTTTATGGTATAGGGGGCAAACGAGCAGATGGGTCACCTGATGGTAAATGACTACTGCCGCCCATGGGCACTTGTAACTCGCGAGTCACAAGTGCATTGCCGCCCTTTAAGGTGCGAGTAGGAGAAGAGGGGGAGGTGGGGAAGAGTAGGAAGAGGGGAGAGGGGGGAGAGGGGAAGGATGGGAATAGGGGAGAGGGAAGGGTTAGGGCCTCTTAGCTATCTTCTATCTTAGGGCTATTAGGTGAGATGCAATGCAAGCATTGCTTCACTGCCGGTTTTCTGTGAGGCCGTGGTATCGAGCGGAGTCGAGCCGGCCCATACGTGCCGAAGCATGGCTCTTCCACGTAAATCTCATCATTAATCTTATCATTAACTTCAAGTTCTAGAGTTATAAAAATATGTTACATGAAGGTACGCTATATTCTCCAAGATTGTCGATTGTCCTCCAGAGTATACTCAACTCAAAAGCCAATATAAAAAAATTAAAATCTATCACCCCTGTCCCTTTTACACGCTTTATATTAGCTTGACCTGTCTCACTATCAATCTATCTACCTACATAGCTATCGATCTATCTATCGATTTATCTATCCATCTATCGATCTATCAACCTATATATGTACCAGATTCTTTCAACGTAGTCTTCACCAACTTCAAGACGTCCGATTAACTTGAAACTTTGCACACGTTTTAAGAACATATTACAGACACGTCCTCAGAACCTACCGTTACCATACGGATTTCATTTGACAGGTAACTACCACATTGATGCCAAAGATGTTCGCTATACTAGACATTGAGTTCACAACACATATTCAAAAACTAATATTGTAGGTCAAATGAACAGTTTCTATTTTCATCACAGCCTCATATTTCTTCCCACACAAAGTAATAAGACAACACAATTTGCACAACAAGTATGAACCTACAGTATTATTAAGTTTAAATTCCTGTTTGCCAATAAATTACAAAGTTCGTGAACGACCGAAGGAGTTTTTGAATATCATTAATTTTATGAATCCGATCTTTCTTATAAATCAGCGTCGTAAAGATTTTGTTTGGAGACAACGTTGGTGTTCTAAGAATTTTGGTTTAATTGAGTTAATGGTTGAAATAGTCTAGATTTATCCGGACTTCGTCGTCTAATTAAGAAGTTTTTACCCTAAGGTAGTGCCCGCGCTTTGCGGGCAAGCGGTAGGAGGGGTTCGGATGTCTTGATTTTTTTTTTTTACTGTGTAAGGGGCAAACGAGCAGACGGGTCACCTGATGGTAAATGATTACCGCCGCCCATGGGAACCTGCAACACAGGAGTCACAAGTGCATTGCCGGCCTTTAAGGTGGGAGTAGAGGAATGGGGGAAGAGGGGGAGAGGAGAGTAGAGGGAAGGGTTAGGGCCTCCGGTAACCTCACTCACTTGGCGAAAAGCAATGCATTCATTGCTTCACTGCCGGTTTTCTGTGAGGCCGTGGTATCACTCCGGTCGAGCCGGCCCATACGTGCCGAAGCATGGCTCTCCCACTGCAATAAAAGCTGTTCTCGGATCTCTCCTATTTTAGGCGCTGTACAGCACACCGTGTGGTATTTGTCGGTTCGATTCCGAACCAAGCCCCATCGACAACCCCAGTGGGATGATGACTCCACACGGGAGGTGGAGGTTTCCATACGTACAAAAAAAAGGTCTAGATTTATCCATGAACTCGTGTTTGATAGATTTTTAATATTGGTATTTTTGTTGAAGTCCTTATTCTGTGAAGGCCTACAAATTGTCACGGACGTGAGCAATAAATATTATCTAAAAGACATCATTGTACATCCCACTAATATTATAAATGTGAAAGTTTGGATGGATGGATAGATGGATGGAAGGATGTTTGTTACTCTTTCACGCAAAAACCACTTAACCGATTGCGATGAAACTTGGTAAGTAGATAGCTGGAGACCTGGATTAACTTCGCCACCGCAACTAAGCACAGGTTCTCGCACTAAAACAAATTAAAAAATATATGTGATTTGGTTTTTGACAAGAGGGAGGGCACGACAAAAGAGGGGTAAATAGGGCCAACTCTATCTTCCTCCCATCTCGTGTTGCGAATATTTATAGCCACCGGTAGCCCGTTACATCAGACTGTCTGTTTACTTACTTGGCAAATTGACTGTATGATAAAAATATTTTATTTCTATAATAATCGCAGTCCGAAATGTACGGTTACAAGCAGTAAAACATAAGACCGATGGCCTCGACTGCAATAATCCCTCCTAAACTGAATCAACACTCGGGTGAATATTCATTCTTTTTAATCCTTAATTTTTCTGCGTCATTGTTCTCCTGCTGAAATGTGATTCATTGTTGGTAATTGTCCTAAAATACTATCATTTGAATCAAGCACGTGACTTAATCCACGTACGGGCTGGTTCGACCGGAGTGATACTACAGCAATAATTATTAATATATATCCCACTAATAATATAAATGTGAAAGTTTGGATGGATGGATGGATGGATGGATGGTTGGATGTTTGTTACTCTTTCACGCAAAAACCACTGAACCGATTGCGATGAAACTTGGTATGTAGATAGCTGGAGACCTGTATTAACGCATAGGCTACTTTATATCTCGATATTCCCACGGCACCGGGACTTATGATACAGTTAGTTAATAATAATAATTATTAACTAATTCAATATCTCGATGTCACTAACACTAATATGGTCTATATAGTCTGAAATAAATGGTAGGTAATTTATTTATATTTCATAAATGCTTGATGATTTTTTTTATCGATAAAGAGATCTTAGTCAAATCTACTGATACTAAAAACTTCTCCATTGTCGAATTCGCCTAAAAATATAGTTAACTTTCGAACTAATATCTGTATATATCTACTATTACTATTCTAGCTAGAAACCGGTAAAGTTTATTCATAGTACGGCATTCGAAGTGCGAATCTACAAATTAGATTTATCGCGACATACACAGCGAATGGTAAATAAACTCCGGGTTGTCTGTTCGATTCCTGTGCGTGGCGCGTGATCTGAATATTATTGGCTCATCCTATTATTATGTGACTCGGTGTTGTGATGTATGTAATGTCAATATAGAAATCTTAGAGATTTTGGTTGACAAAATAAATTCAATATTTTGCTTTTGTTTTTGATGTGATTTTGTCCAAAACAAAACTTAATTAAATGAGTTTTTCTCCGCGGTTTCAATAAATCAATCAATCAATCAGTCTATCATAGTCCACTTCTTCAGGTCGTCGGTCCATCTGGCTGAGGGGCGTCCTACCGTTCACCGATCCGCGGTTTAATATTGTATATATATATTTTATATATTATAGGGGGCAAACGAGTACACGGGTCACAGATGGTAAGTGACTACCGCCGCCCATGGACACCTGCAACTCAAGAGTCACAAGTGCGTTACCGGCCTTTGAAATGGGAGTAATGCTCTTTTCTTGAAGGTTAGAAGGTCGTATCGGTCCTTAAATACCGCAGGCGACAATTTGTTCCAGAGATTGGTTGTGCGATGTTTAGTTTTGTGTTTGTTAAAGGCCATTTAAAGGCCGTTGCATAGTTTAAAAGATCTAAGCATACATAGGGACAGATGGAAAGCAATTTTGTTTTATACTAAGTAGAGATAATCCTATAAAGATCTGTATTTCAACAATCTATACTAATATTATGAAGCTAAAGAGTTTGTTTGTTTGTTTGGTTGAACGCGCAAATCTCAGGAACTCCTGGTTGGAATTGAAAAAATATTTTAGTGATGGATAGCCCATTTATCGAGGAAGGCTATATAACATCACACTACGCCCAATAGGAGCACAGCAGTGAACATAAACGCAGGTGAAACTGCGGGGACAGCTAGTACTTTAATACTTTTGTCTGCGACTTCGCTCGCGTTAGTATACAAGATGTATTTGAAAAAGGAACACTTACTTAAATCACTGAATGTGCATGAGTCTAGCATGCTGTTACAATAAAAATAAAATTGAAAAAGAACTATCCGTTTACAAGTTATGAACGTTTGGATTTCAAGGTATTTTTGCCTCCGTTTTTCATAAAAATAGGTGGAACCTGTTAAAGATTTGAAATTGTACGTATTTTTTTATTTTGGAACTATTCACTCAGTTATTGAGAAAATCTATAAATACTTTTTTTTATGAATTTTCTGAGTAATGAAATGAAATATATAATACTCTATGTCCATTTCTTTAACTCTGACAAAATGTGTACAAAATTTCATGATCATCGATAGTGCAGATAAGCCATAAAAGCGTAACAAACAAACACAGAGCCATGCTTCGGCACGTATGGGCTGGCTCGACAGGAGTGACACCACGGCCTCACAGAAAACGTGCAGTGAAGCAATGTTTGCATTGCTTTTCGCCTTAGCTAGGATAGTTATAGTTAATTAATACTATAAAGAAGGAGGGAGAGTGGTTAGTGATCCTGACTGCTGAGCCAGAGGTCGTGGGTTCGATTTCCACCCAGCACAAATAATTGTGTGATGAGCGTGATCATTTGTTCTGTGTTTGGGTGTAATTTATCTATAATATGCATATATTTAGAAATATATAAATATATAAGTATCTGCAGTCTGGTTACCATAGTACAGGCTCTGCCTAGTTTGGGATCAGACGACCGCGTGTGAGATGTGTAATTATTATTATTAATATCATACTTTTTTTTAAACATAGTCTATCCTCCGATGTTTGAAATCCGTTCGATTCTTTTTGGTTTGAAAATATCAAGTCTAACTAAAAATTTATCAGCGCCTTTCCCAATAACATCGTGGTGGGAAGGGTTTTTAAGAATTAAAAATTTACCCTGCATTATGACTTTTTACAACTTTACGTAACGCTCCCCAATAATCAGAATGATAACACAAGAGAATTGTACATCGTCAACGAATCAAACCGAGTTACATAATGGAATGTTACGTACGATAGTGGGATCGCTGATAATTTCTCATGGGACTCCCGTCCGACGATACCTATGTGCTGCCAGCGGCACAGATTACCTGGAAACAGGTCGCAATACTTAGTGGCCTTTTTCTTATTATATGTTTATATATATAGTAAAATGAAAGACTAGGATTGTGTCCTTGGAACACTAGATATCAACTGCATTAATTCGTCAGCTGGTGATGCGAATAAGTCACAGATTTTTTTTCTATTATTGCATTGCCATTGCGCGTACCTACATACATTATTTTTAGTAACAGTTTTTTAGTTTAACAATAGTGATTATCATATTATAATATAATATATTCTATTATATAAGTACCTAACACTAACTAACATCACAAACCAAAAATATAGTAAACATACATAATACATACTCCACAATAGAATAATATATTTTTTTATTTTTACTACCAGTTCATCCATCCTCGCAAGGAAAAGAGCTGATGATCTTCGAACGGCTGGACCCGTAATTTGTACCCGTGCAAAGCCGAGGCGGGTTGCTAGATAATTATAAAAATCTCATTTATAATAAACTAGCAGCGCCCCGCGGTTTCACCCGCGTAATTCCCGATCCCGTGGTAATATCGGGATAAAAAGTAGCCTATGCGTTAATCCAGGTCTCCTGCTATCTACATACCAAGTTTCATCGCAATCGGTTCTGTGGCGTTTTAAAGAGTAACATCCATCCATCCATCCATCCGTCCGTCCGTCCGTCCGTCCGTCCGTCCGTCCGTCCGTCCGTCCGTCCATCCGTCCATCCATCCATCCATCCTTCCAACCATCTATCCATCCATCCATCCATCTAAACTTTCATATTTATATTAGTGGGATGATATTTAGGGACGTTATACACATCGTAACCTAGACCCAAACTAAGCATAATTTGTACAATGGTCTCAAGAACACGAATACACGAATTAAATCGTGTTTTAAATTAATTCGATTGATTTTATCGCCTTAATAACTGTAAAGCAAAACTTGTAAACATTTCGTTAATTAAATATTGGCTTAATTGATTCGTGAAAACATTTAAATTGAGAGGAGTCCTTTACAAAATTTTATTGAAGCCCGAACAATTTACTAGAAGATTTTTGTGAAATTAATTCCTAGGAGCCCGCCTATATTTCGTCTGTATCCGGGTTATTATATACAATACATATTTATATAAGTTGGTCTAGTGGTTGGTGATCGTGACTGAGGTCGTGGGTGCGATTCCCACCCACGACAAATAATTGTGTGATGATCACGATAATTGGTTCTGTGTCTGGCTGTAACTTTTTTTTATGGTATAAAAAGCCGCCCTTTAGGGTGGGGAATAGGGGAAGACGGGAAAAGGGGTGAAGAGCGGGAAGTCGGTAGAGGGGGATTAGAGGGGAGGAGAGTGGGGAGAGGGGAAGGACGGGAATAGGGGAGAGGGAAGGGTTAGGGCCTCCGGTAACCTCACTCACGCAGCGAAAAGTAATGCAAGGATTGTTTCACTGCCAGTTTTCTATGAGACCGTGGTATCGAGCGGAGTCGAGCCGGCCCATACGTGCCGAAGCATGGCTCTCCCACGTAAATAACTTATCTATAATGTGTGTATATTTAGTAATATATAAGTATATTTATCAGAAGTCTGGTTACCATAGTACATGCTCTGTCTAGTTTGGGATCAGACGGCCTTGTGTTAGGTGTCTCAAGTTATTATTATTATTATAAACTATATAAAATTGTTCAAACAGGAGAAAAGGTTCCAGAGGTTCCTCTCCACATACATACAAACCCAAAAAAATCGACCTGATATGATAAACAATTATAATATTAATATTTGCATACTTATGATTGTTATTGTATTTTGTTTAATAAGAGACCGGGTCTTTTAAGAGACTTACGTAAAGCCATGGGTCCAACACGTTAAACTATAAAAAGTCTTAGAAAGAAAATGCCTAGCCCCCTATATAACTCAGCTGCATTCCAAATATAATTAATAAAGATATTATTATGCATAATCAAAAATTTTTAATTTAAAACACCCCCGACTCGAAAATCCCTTCAACGATTACAAAAGAGCTGATGATCTTCAAACGGCTGAACAGATTTTCTTGAAAATTCATGACTATAAACTGAAACTAGACTATAAATTAAAATTATTTCCTACCAAGGTTTAAAATGTCGATGTTAGTGAAATAATTAGACTCGTTATAAAAACTATTGGCTTACTAGTTTTTTTAAAGGGATTTCCGAGTCGGGGGTTTTTTGGATTTTAAATGTATGATTATGATATAACTGTCTGTCTAAATGTTAATACTAAGGCCCGTGTTCGCCAACCTTTAAACCAATAATAATAATAATAACTCCACACATCTCACACACGGCCGTCTTATCCCAAACTAGGCAGAGCCTGTACTGTGGTAACCAGACTGCTGATAAACATACTTATATATTTCTAAATACATACATATTATAGATAAATTACACCCAGATTAAATATAATAAACATATGTTTAAATATATGACCAGGCGAATAATTGAAATTTCGTGTTCAATGCAGCATAAACGTCGTTTAAAGACGATAAACAGGTGATTATGTTAATCGAGGCCAAGGATCTATCGTTCAACGTTTACTGTAAATTTGACTGATCTTGAATTTAATACAAACACTGTTTGATTCATCAGCTAACCGAGACCAACTCACTGCTGTTTGAGCATTTGTGGTAGCGTCTGTTAGATTATTCTCTATGATGTTCTTGTTTACATTATTTATTACAATATCGAAAATGTGCGGGTGGATGAAGAACCTTCTACCTCACGATCTCGTCGACGGAGGGCGTGCACCGCTGAGCCAGTCAGCCTGTGACCACGGCCAGTGCAACCTGGTCGAAACGTCAGGCAATTCAGAGGTATGTAATACCTTTTCGTGATCGCGTTCATTCCCGTATAAGTACATAATTATATCATGGAACGCGAAAGTTTAAAATTTAGTATTTATTACAAACTAGTATTAACAAATTTGAACCTTAACGCGATTGTTGTAATCCTTTGTAAAATCAAAATAAATACACTAATCGAAACTGACAACTTTAATTAAAATATTGATCAATTAACCGTACCTACCAAGTTAAATAAGAAAATTATACAATAAAAGAAATATACAGCCTTTATATAAGCCAACCTTCATACAAAAATTTTATTGCATACTAGCAACCCGCCCCGGCTTTGCACGGGTACAAATTATACACCTAAACCTTATGAATCACTCTGTCTATTAGTGAAAACCGCATAAAAATCCGTTCAGTAGTTTTTCAGTTTATCGCGAACAGACAGACAGACGCGGCGGGGGACTTTGTTTTATAATATGTAGTGATTTTGTACAAGTAGCCAAATCAAAACGCATGTAGTGTTAACGTAATTTCTTCATATTAATCATGTGTATGATTTAGTAGTATAAACATGTCACGTTTATTCAATCATTCGGAAAACTCGGTTTGCTAGGCTTAGTTAAAATCATGATACTGAACAGTAAACAAACGCGTGGTGTTTAACTTATCTGTAACTAGCAACCCACCCCGGCTTCGCAGGGGTACAGATTATACACTTAAACCTTCCTCATGAATCACTCTGTCTATTAGTGAAAACCGCATAAAAATCCGTTCAGTAGTTTTTCAGTTTATCGCGAACAGACAGACAGACAGACAGACGCGACGGTTACTTTGTTTTATAATATGTAGTGATACCCGATTCCAATCAACGTTTAAAGTAATTTCACACACACACACACTGAACACGACGGCTACAGTTAAACCAAAATCGCAATACAAGAGCTTCTATTAGAAAACTCTATTTATATCTAGCTAGAGGTGTGTAAGAACAGGTAAAATATATATAATAACATCCGCAAAATATAAAACAATCCTCGCAATAACTTTTATACAGCTACAAAACAATGACAGTTACAATTAGCGAGTGGTTGATTCGACCTCAAAATGTCTGTCAAACTGATTTTACACGTCAGTCACAGGCCTGTATAGCTATCTAGCTAACTGTACCACCGGAGAATGAAATAAGTATTAAGACCGATTCACACATATCAGCGCAGTCATAGTTCCGGCACAGTACCGCCACCGTAATAATTATTCTTCCATACATTCTCTATGAACGCATCCACACCTCTCAGTGTCAGTGACGGCACTGTCACTAAGAGCAATGTGCCGTCATTGACACTGACACTGTGCCGGAATTGTGCCGGAACTGTGCCGGAACTGTGACTTCACTAGTATGTGTGAATGGGCCTTTCGCCGAAGGTTGGCTTTACTGAATAATTTAAAACAGTACAACAGGCAGGTTACAGTAAAAAAACGGTACGGTTAAAAAAAACAAAATACGTATTTGTGGTTGGTTAAGCATTGCAGGCATGCTTTAATTTTTACTGTTTTGGATTTTAAGATATCTTCGCATTGAAAAAGGTTTTAGTAGTGTGAAAAGTGCAAAAATAGAAGTTGGTAACACTTAATTATTTCCTGTTTTCTCTGCATCACCCAATGGTTGACTGGTAGAGAATGCCTTAGGCATTAAGTCCGCCTATGTACCGAATGTGCATAAAGTGTAAATAAATAAATAAATTATTATTACATCTCGATGGCTGGAAAGTGTATCGTGTGACATAACGAACATTAAAAGCGAAAAGATTATCTAATAATTTATCTAAATATATAAAAACTAATCCCTATTTCCCTTAGTCCCGCCATAACTTGAGAACGACTTTCATTCATACTAGAGATCACGTGGTGGTCAAATTTCGACCATGTCTTTTTCATTGGCATGCATAACTTGAGCTGTCATTGTACAAACTTACTTACCATGACAGGTAATCACATATACTGGACGCGTGTAATTTCATTAAGCCTTTTTCACGTAATTTTTAAACTTGTAAGACAGATTAAAATTTTAGCTTTCTGTACTTCTTCTATATATAAACTGTAAATATTTCAAAATTCACGTTACTGCGTTCGCGAAATTTTCTTAAAAAGGGGTACAAAGAGTTCTCTTCACGTATTAATAAAATGTTTTTTTTTTTGTGTTTTTTAATACTTTTTTGGAGGTTCTTACGAAAAATTAAGAAAATTGAGCAGAAAATTGGATCCCCTGGGATAAATTTGAAATTCCTAGGCCATTTATATACATAAATGAAAATGAAATGGTAGTTCAAGGTTGTCTTTGTGTACTCTTTGGCTAGTCCTATTCGTGGGAAAGCCCCTAAGAATGACTTGATGGTTTTAACTAAAATACAGGGCTTAATTTTTAAATATCCATAATAGTATGAAATAGTTTTTAAACAAAGAAACATTAAAAAGGTTTTTTATTTAAGTATTCATTTATTTTGCAGAATGTAAGTGGGTTGGTACATAGGGTGCACAAACCGGCCGCAGCGTTCCGCCATCGTTCAACGCGATAAAACTTTCATTCCCATTACTTAGATGATTGGCACTCCTGTGCGGTTCTCCAGAAACTTTTTGCCTCGCACAACCAATCTCTGAAACAAATCGTCGCTTACGGTATTTCCGGACCGACACGACCTTCAAACCTTCAAGAAAAGAACGTACTCTTAATTTATTTATTTTTATTTATTTATCTATATAACAACAGCTGCCAACTCTTAACTAGGTACTTAACAAAGATTACACGAGTAGCCAATAATAGTTATCCTCGGTAGATGCATAGAGTGGATGAATATAATAATAACTCATAATAATAATAACTTCACACATCTCACACACGGCTGTCTGATCCCAAACTAGGCAGAGCCTGTACCATGGTAACCAGACTGCTGATAAACATGCTTATATATTTCTAAATACATACATATTATAGATAAATTACACCCAGACACAGAACAAATGATCGTGCTCATCACACAATTATTTGTCCTGGGTGGGAATCGAACCCACGACCTCTGGCTTAGCAGTCAGGGTCACTAACCACTAGACCAACAATCCAGTCAAATATGCTATAAACAGTACTTAATATTAAAACTATTGGGCACACTTTGAACAGATACATTCGAGAGAGAGAAATTAACTCTCACCTCAAAGGCCGGCAACGCACTTGTGACTCTTGAGTTGCAGGTGTCCATGGGCGACGGTAGTCACTTACCAGTGAACCGTCTGCTCGTTTGCCCCCTATACCATAAAAAGAAAAAATATATAGTATCACTACATTTGGCATTACAGCATGCAAAAGTATCAGGCAATATAGAAAAAAAAGTTAGTGACTAACATCTTAATATTATTCTTAAAGTTGATGTATAGATTAAGTGCAGAAAGCTAACATGTTTAAAGAATGCGGGTACACCAACCTACACACGTCCAGTTTAATATGTAGACCTGTCATGGTACGTAAGTCTATACAATGACAGTTCAAGTTATACTAGCTAATTAAATAAACCAAAAATGAATTGTGGTCACCCAGGCACGTCAAATTTATGACACGAGGGGAGTTTGTGTTGAGGGTTAATAATTAAATATTTACGAATATACATTTCTTATATCGGTTTACCATTGACGTAATCTTCACTAGACTAATAACATTTTTCTAGCAAAAGCGATGTATTATAGATTTGAACACATTTGTACTTTCTCTCAGCATAAACTTCTTAAATTGTGTAAAAATATGTCTAAATACTATGAACCAAAAACTTATGAAAGCTGAAAGGTCAATAGTATACTTGGCTATAAAGAAAATCTGATTAACCGTTCGATTTTTCATAAAAAAATTCAAACGGTTAATTAGATTTTCGCTCTTTTGTAATCGTTGAAAGGATTTTCGAGTCAGGAGCATTTTTATTTATTTATGCTTGTTATACAAACACATGCCCTGCCTAATGTTTCTCTGGAGTTTTGGTGACCTTACCACCAACAGAAAAAAAAATGGTGGCGGTTCTAAGAAATGCAACAACAAACCCTCACATGACTTACTTACTAATCTTTAATATACCATCGATGTCCGCTCAGTGCAAACATTGTAATTATTATTTTTTAGGGTTCCGTACCCAAAGGGTAAAAACGGGACCCTATTACTAAGACTCCACTGCCCGTCTATCTGTCACCAGGCTGTATCTCATGATCCGTAATAAGTAGACAGTTGAAATTTTCACAGAATGTGTATATCTGACCAATTGACGAATCTCAAAATTAATATTATTTTATTCGTCATCTCGTCCCTCTCTTGGTTTTACCCACTTTAAGTGGGTGCTTAGATTCTTGATAACAAAGTTTCATTTATTCCAGAATATGAATTAACCAAGCCCGTGTGCTTGTTTTGCCTAACTAGAAAAAACCAAACAGAATTGAGTGCTGAACAATTCTTGAATAGTTTTATGCTCAGTTAGCGTCAAATAAAAGAAGTCCGTCACTAAATCCACTGCATCAAAGCCAACGTTCAACCCGCACACATCACGTCTGTCGCATGAGCACAAACACTTTAAATATAATATCATTGTATCGGCAAACTCTAGGAAATTGAATATTGAGACTGAGTCACGTTCGCCATATTTAGGACGGCCACACGTTAAGTTTTAGAGTTTATTTCTATCAGATTATTAATTTTGTTGACCGTAGTAATCCATGCAAAATTACTATACTATATTATTTGCTGACGATATAGCAGTTGTAATTCCAGACGAAGATAAAACAAGAAAGTACAATGAGGTAGTTAACTCAACATTACATAATATAGTGCACTGGTTAAAAGAAAACTTGAAATAAATTTAACTAAAACGAATTATATTCAATTTGCAAATTACAAGCTGAAACCTCCGAATCTAAATGAAACTTAATCTGGAGAAGTGATAAATAGAGTTAGTCATATCAAGTTTTTGGGTATCTCATTAGATGAACACTGTAACTGGAAAATTCATGTAGACGTGGTATGTAAGAAAATAAATAGGTTTGTTTATGCATTGAAGGAATTACGTAAAACCACAAACGAAAAAGCAGTACTCGCAGCATACCATGGATTTGTGGGTTCTGTATTAACGTGTGGATTATTGATGTGGGGTAACTCCACACACATAAACAGAGCATTCGTAATACAAAAAAAATGTGTCAGAGCTATATGCGGAGTAAACCCGTTAGAATCATGTAAGCCTCTTTTTAGAAAGTTGAACATTATGACACTGGTATGTCTGTACATATTTGAGATAGGCATGTTTGTGACAAATCATAATAATATGTTTCCCAAAGTATATGAAAGCTGTAGATTTTTACATAGAGATCCTACGAAACTTATATGGCCGAATTGTAAAAGCACGTTTCTAGGTAAAAATTGTTCTATAATGGTAATACGTGTATATAATAAAATTCCTCAAAGCATTCGTGAATTACCTTTACGACAATTTAGAATTAAACTAAAGTTGTGGCTAATTCAGAAAAGTTTCTATACACTTAAGGATTTTATGAACTACAAAATTGCAGACAGACTTAAAATTCAAAGGTAAAATATTTTTTTATTTCATAATCTATAGAAATTTAACACTCTTGACATAATTTTGATATTGTGTTGTTCTTTATTTTATTTCATTCAGTAAATTTATTTTATTGTTACATTAAATTCAACTGTATCTTGCCTACAAATGATATTATTAAGTAATATTATATGTTTAAGTATGTAGTATAAATGCAAGCAGAAATGTGTTATTTTTAATATTTGCATGCTTTAACCAAGGCGGAACATGAACTTGTTACTTTATGATATAAGACCTTTTGCTACCCTGTTCCCGCAAATAAAGTTTTGTTTCATTTCATTTCATTTCATTTGAAAATAGGTTCATTACTTTTAAAGAACGATGACATAGAAATATACATACACACATCCATCCGAATTGAATACAGAACTTTCTTTTTTTTTAAATGGTTGAAATGAAAAACAACTTTACTGCCAAAAATAGTAAACCTTTTTCAAGCTATTTTATAAATAAAAGAATTTCCACAAACACATGAATTCCCAGAAACTTTTTCGTAGCATATTTTTTTTGCGACAGGACTTTATAAATTTTATATTCGTCGCCGGAATATGACGGTCAGTCTTGGGATCTAAGTCACGTCCCGATTGTATAATATTCCGATATCAGAAATGAACTAGTATCCGATTCAGTACTTCCTTTTTTTGTTTGAACTTTTGCGTATCGCTCGATGTGGGTTTAAATGGCTCTGAATCTTTTTAAATAAAATATTGATACTTTTGTTTAAGTACATAAACAATTCTTTATGAGGCATTGGGTTAATAATGAAGCAAAAATATGGAATAGGGGAATAAAGTCGTTCTTACAACGTTATGTCTGAGAGTGGATTTCAAGACCTTAACGAAGATTTATGATAAATTTTATTGCAGCCTCAATAGTTGAAAATATAAAAAAACAACTATTGTTGCGGAACACAATTGAATTAAATGAAACTTTTATTTGCAGGAACAGGCTAACAAAAAGTCTTACGTCATCAAGTAATAAGTTCATTTTCAGCCCTAGTAGCCTGCAGGGCATGCATATTGAACAGAACAATTCGGCACGTAAAGGCCGGCTCGACTGGAGTGATACCACGGCCTCACAGAAAACCGGCAGTGAAGTAATGCAATTTCGCCGAGTAAGTGAGGTTACCGCAGGCCCTAACCTAACCCTTCCCTCTCCCTCTCAAATTTTGTCCCGCTCATGTTACAGGGGACAAGACTTTTGACTTTCAAGATTTTTGAAGCTATACTTCTTTTGGCGCGTTATGGAAAAATGATAAGAGGAACAATGTGCGCGCACATCGTCACAAAAAAGCGGCACCCTGAAGTTAGCTAGTCAACATTTTAGTTTTTCAAAAAAGTTACCAACTTCACGGTAGTGATAAAAATGGTTTTACATATTACTTTGAGTAAGTTTGTAAAATTTGAGATTAGTTGACGGTATGTATTATTGAAGTTATAGTTCTTTTGGCGCGTTATGGAAAAACTATGAGAGTATTTTTTTTTAAATTTTAGTACGGTTTTTTGATGTTGTTAAAAGATCCCTCTAACTAGAGGGATCTTAAAAGGGAAATTTCAAATGATAGTTATGACAACTGTCATAACTATCATTTGAAATTGAAGATATATGAAATCAATGTATTTTGTTATCGAGCTAATACTAGTTTGCTTTGAACTAATTGTATGTATTAATGTTCCTTCACATAGACGTACTGCAGAAACGGACGCTATTTCTCTCCAACATTAAGGAAGGGCCCCCTTCCGGTGGCTACGCCTGGTCGACCGCGATCCTGCGGTTGATGCTAAAAAGTTACTAGCATAAATATATTGTTACCCGAATTTTAGAAAAGAAGAGGGTACCCTCATTAAAGTTGTATAAATATCGCATCGAGCGGTGCATTCATTCTACGCGTGGTGTTTGGACATGACGGACGTATTCAATTGTAACATCAGTCTTATGTAATAGTTGATTAATAAATAACTAAGTGTGTCATGTATTTGCGTGTTATTTTTTTTTAATTTAATTCTGGTTTAGTTTTTACAATATATACGTAGTGGCCTCTTAAAATTGATCACATCATGACGTATCTGACCATTTCATACATTATCCGTATTTTGTGAAGTGGTCGGTCCCATTTTAATATATAGGTATCATGGTCTGGCCAGGTTAATGAACAGCTAAACGCACGATCGTAAAATAGTAACATTATCCACAGTTAGAAATACGACCATTTCCTTCAATATCCGGACGATGTGTGGTCATTGAAGTGGTTAATTGTATGATCTAGCCACGATATATTACTAGTCAGCGCGATAACATTTCATGACGCGATGCTGGATCAGTACCGTCGAGGCTCGTAACATCGCCTGTGTTACCTATCTTCGCCTAATTTCACATAATTTAAAATTTCAACGGTTTCTTTTGAACAAGTCGCACATATAACTGTTAAATAACAAGTATTTTTCATATAGGGCAAGATTTTAAGGATTAGTTGTGGCTAACTTCACGTTGTTAGTGACCAGTGCATTTTTGATGTAGGACAAACTACTCTTTTTTTTTTGTTGGTGTATGAACTTCAATTTTAAAAAGTGCTACATATCAGGTAAGGCTAAACTTTTTATTTGATTATATTATACAACTAATTGCCTTTCATATGACGTTATTCTTTTTTATCTAATTTACGTTTGGAACTCGGAATTTAATAAAATATTATCGGCGTGATAATGGTGGCATCTTGTTGCCGAACTTCAGCTGCCCCTAGGGTTGTTAATCCTGTTGTGTCATATGAATGCAAATGTGATAGATAGTAAAGTAGTGGGTACATTACCGAGATCGAGGCTTCGATAATAAAACCGATTGTTGCCGAACTTTATAGGTACCCACGATGGAAAACAAAAAAGTGAAAAAACGCATAAAACGGACATACACTACCAATCATTCCGAAAATATGATAGACCTTGCAGTGGAAGCATTAAAATACAAGGCAATGTCCTCTTACGACGCAGAAAAAATCTATGGAATCCCTCAGCGAACTTTATTAGATAAGTTATACAATAAACACCCTAAGAGTCCAGGATGCCCAACTAGATTAACAGATAAGGAGGAAGCTAACACAATAAAAGTGTTAATTGCAACCGCTGATTACGGCATGGTCCTTTAACCCTTCTAGATTTGCGAATTGTCGTACACAGGTGAGGTTTTAAATTATTTTAATAAACAGGACATTTATTGAATAATAGGCTACAAATAGAAAGAAGTATAGATGTACCTAAGGGAACATTTTTTATTAATAAATGTTTATCTCTTATAACATTTTTTTTCTTAAACCATTAACCCCTTTATTTTACAGTTAGGTAAGTTACTAAGAATTGTGGCAACCCTATCAATGTTATAGCAAATGTATGGAACAATCTTCAGACTGTTCCCTGACTTCGCCTACTACATTTTTTGAGAAAATATGACTTTATTGTGTTAAAAGTATGGTTCATATTCTTCTGTCACATTTTAACTTCCATATACTAGCTAATGTTAAACAAATTGTTTTTGATGACTCTGTGACATAATGTAGGCGAAGTTAGGGAATAATACCCATACTTCGCCTGTTACCTTTGGAGTCAATTTTTAGCTTGTTATTAAACGATAGTCAAAACGTGAATTTTCTAAACTATAGCCACAGATAAGTAAAACCATTTTTTAATCACTATAATTCAAAATACTTTTAAATCCGAAAGAACTGTTGAAGAAAGTATCAAAACCCAGGCGAAGTAAGGGGTCGTGACGGTAGGTAATACGTAGTTCGGTTGATCTTCGCTAGATGTCGTTGAAATATGTTTCTGCTGTACCAGAATCAGATTATAGAGACGGAAGATGGATAGTGAAATTTTCAGGAAAAGAAAAGGATTCTTTTTGTACTTGAAAAAAGCAAAAAAATATAGTTTTATGTGTATATACATAATCTAAATTATAGAATAATTTTTCCTGTACCTTTTTCCTCTTCAGTAATCCTAGTTTCGTACGTCAACAAAAACTTTAAATCCTTCGAAAAGCATATCCTTTCCAACTTGCCGGTTCAATGAATTTCCACTCTCAACATTTTCATCTACAGACGAATAGGCACCGCGTTTTTATGTAAACAAATTCCTGTACAGACTTTCCCAAAATATTTGAAACTCACATGAACCCCAGCGATGTTAAATTGGTTCACAACTCGCTCCTTAAAGTATAAAGGTTATGGTTTAAACATTTTAAGATTCGATGATGCTGCTGCCGTGCTCTTGAATATAAAACGCTTTAATTAATGATATGGTTGTACCCTACTGCTGCAAAATAAACTGAAATAGTTGCTATTTTTCATTGACGAAATTGACTTTTACATCATTCTTATTCACAACATACAACGTAAAAAAGAAATTTAAATGGGCCATATTTGAGTATCTTTGTTTTAAATCTAACAATTAAGTACATCAAGTTTTGAGTACCATTAAGCGACCTATTACATAAACTTCGACCATCAATAGAAGAAATTTAACAAATGCATCTATGTATAACGGAGCGTAAAGACAGCAAATAAGGGCAAAGTCGCAAATTACTAACATGTTACGTATAAACACTTAAAAAAAAGCACTGAAAAGTGAAAAATAATCAATTTCAAACCTAATTAAAGACTACAATACATGTGACACTTTAAATATAATCCTATTAACATTATAAACGTGAAAGTTTTGTGAGGATGTATGAATGTATGTATGTGTGGATGTTTGTAACTCTTTCACGCCAAAACTACTGAACCGATTGCGATGAAACTTGGTATGTAGATAGCTGGAGACCTGGATTAACGCACAGGCTACTTTTTATTCCGATATTCTCACGGGATCGGGACTAACGCTGGTGAAACCGCGGAACGCTGCTAGCACATTAAAAAGTCACCATGTATCTACTCGTCTGTTTAAGTCGGTGCCAAACCCGAAACACAATAAGGTATACCTACTTAGGGATATAAACAGCTCAATAAAGAAAGGAATATAATTCTAATGAAATATCTGAATATTTTAATTGTTTATTTAAGAACAAGCAATAATAATAAGGTATTCAAAATTCAATAACATTTGAGACGTGCGTCAACGACGTCTCCCCGTTTGAACATAAAATACTGAGAACACAGAAGTGTCTGAGAAACTTCTTGGAGAAGAGTTTCCTTTATTTAATACAAGAAATAACTGTAAGTATTATGCTTTCAGTAAGTATTTTAGCACTAGTGAGATACGAAAAGACACTAAAAACGTATGTTAACGCCTTGTGCTAACCAGTAAGTAACGCGTTTTAGTACGTAGTCTCACGATCGCTTAAACGCTCAGTAAGATTTTCTAAATGAACACTATGCGTAGTAGTAAAATAAAACTGAACTGTTTGTTTTAACTAGTCAAATTTGAATAACTCTTTTGATAACTAGTCCTTTGAAATGTTACATTTTTTGGGCTTAGCGTGCATTTGTCAGAGGACGCAATTTTATTTTTTAGATATGAAGGGGGTTAGTGTAAAGTTAAATCCAAGTTTGTGGGGTTGCAACCCTTGTCCCACGGCCGCCATCTTGGAAAAAGAGGTTGAAATGGTTTTTATGGTTTATCTGCCAAACTATAGGTCTCACAAAAAAAATATTTAACATTTTTTGTTGCAAATAAAATTATCTACAACTTTTGTTCAGTATTTTTTAGTCGTAGAATCATAAATAAAAAAGTTATAAGCGAAAATCCATAAAAGTTTGAAAAAAAAATCTATTTGTCGATAAAACTTTTTTTCTAATCATTTTACAAAAAAATAATATCAGACCATTTTTATAGACAGTGTTTTAAGGAACAATTTTTATTATAAACATTTTTAAATTTATTTATTACTAGCAACCCACCCCGGCTTCGCACGGGTACAAATTATACACCAAAACCTTCCTCATGAATCACTCTGTTTGTGAAAACCGCATGAAAATCCGTTCAGTAGTTTTTCAGTTTATCGCTAACAGACAGACAGACAGACGCGGCGGGGGCCTTTGTTTTATAATATGTAGTGATAGTGATGATTTAAGGTTTTACAGCCCTGCAAAACGAATACTATTCTTCAGTATTCATAACTATACTTGAATATAAATATTAATGATTTGGCATAATTTTTAATCATCTTGTTATTTTTTTTATGATAATCTTTTTAATTATTGATAATAAAATACTTTTATTAATTAATTATCGACTCTTCCCCACCACCTACCTAGTATATCAAAATTAGAAGGTATTTAAGAAGGGAAGGCAATCGAAGGAAAGGGATATTGGTTATCCGGATGGATTGGGGAGTATAAGCTATAGGTCGAACAGGTCAGGGCCGTACACCTGTAAGTACTACTACTACAGTTACTGCTACTGCCATTGCCACTGCCAGTGCCACTGCCACTGCCACTGCCACTGCCACTGCTACTGCTACTAATACTACTACCGACTTACAAACGGAAGAGAAGTTCTCGTTACCTTATTCATTACCTAGCATTACAAGAATAATTTAAAAAAAAACCTTGACTCAAAAATCCCTTCAACGATTAGAAAGGAGCTGATGATCTTCGAACGGCTGAACAGTTCTTTTAATTATAGCTTAGAACACTATCGATTCAATCGACCTTTCAGACCAAAACAAAAAATCTAAATTGGTCCATCCGTTTAGGAGCTGCGGTGCCAACAACGGACACACAGATACTCACGTTAAACTTGAAACTTATAACACCCCTCCTTTTTCGTCGGGAGTTAAAAACAATACTATGCTGTAGCGCTTTTCATTGCTAGGTTTTGTGATTTTCTTACGATAAAGGTACTGATCGTACAGCTCTAATTTGACAAGAAGTCTTTTTTCAAGTTTTTTTTAAAGTGAAAACTTATTTAGCGGCGTTGTGAACTTTTTGGGATGGGTAAAAAATTTTAAACTCGCGTCAGGACACGTGACCTGATCGAAAATTCGTAAGACGGAGCCAACCAACGAACTTCCAGTGTACCCTATGTATACATTTAGATATGTTATTACCTACTTTTTATTTCTAACCTAATTATATATAAACAGATGTGTGTGCGTGTGCATGTATATGCAAATACATTGTGAAGTTATGTTTTCACTTCTGACGTACAGTCCTACGACTGGCTTTCTAATAAAAAAACTAACCGTACCAAAAAAATACTTTTTTTGTATTTGTAACTCTTTCAAATCACCAGAAAATCAACTGATTTGAACAACTTACATTCCTAAAAATTCACCCTCCATATAATACGATTACTAATTTTAAAAATTCTTCTCAACTCTGCTGTTCCCAAGTTCACGCAACAAACAAGGTTTCTCACTTGCACCTACTTTGAAAGCGATCAGTATTAAAAAACCATATACGAGGTATCAGCTGCCTATGGTACCTACTTAGAAAGTCGTAAACTTGAAGGGGGAAGCTTATGGACTACAAGGAGATAAACTCTTTAGCTCGTAAGAATATTTTCATCTATGCATATATATTATAAAGCTCATGAGTTTTTGCATTCATTCGTGAGCATTTTGGAAGTCTCTATTGCACGTTACACTTCAGGCGCTCAACGGATGGGGGCTAGACGGAAAAAAGTGTCAGCGCAACGAAAAATGCTGACCACGAGTTGGTTTTATTTTTATGCGAGCGAAGTACCTACATATATATCTAAAACGCAGGCAAGTCGCGTAAGTTTAAAAACAATAACTCCATTGACATTTCTTCATATAAATTTTGCTTTAATCTGTGGCCACAATGTACTAACTGCTAATGATAAATATGAGCTACATAACAAAATAACATTAATTTCTACAAAGAATCGCGAAGTTACATCGCAGGACGTTTTAAAATGTTTTACAGCTAAAGGAGCTGCTCCAAGCTTGTGACCGACGCCGAACGCAACGGTCTAGTCTGTCATACTGATGTAGGGTTACCAATTGTCAAATCACAAATAAATTATAACCTGTCCAGTAAAATATAAAATCTCGTCTTGTTACGGAAAACAAATGGATGTAATTTCTTATCATAATAATGACAAGAGTAACTTTAAAAACTTTATTGCTTTTTTTTCTTTTTTTATTATTAATTACTAAATAATTGACAAAAATGGGTGATTAATAAATATACCACAAAAACCAGCAAGAGCTTATCAGTGGTATACCGGACACATCATCTCAGTGTTTCCTGAGTACAGATGTACTATTTTTATTATTAATCACACTGCAGAGTTCGGAGGGTAAGCCATTCAATAATTTGGGCTGCAAATATTTCCACGTCCGTGTACCATAGACATTAGTATGTTTAAGCAACCTGTAAATAGGTAAGTATGACATGTTGATTGCGGTCTAAGTGTAAGCGTGGTCCATTTTTGAGTTAGTGAGATTTTTATATGTTAAAATGCCAAAAAACGATTCAACATCATAAGAGAAAATTAGTTAGCAATGTATTTAAGTATTTGTCGAAAAGAAAGTCTGCGGCATTGGACTATAGTTCTTTAAATAAAATTACAGATTCAGCTGTCAACATGGCTGATGTGTACATCATATAATATGCACAATGAAAATTGGCTATTGACCTCAATAACATTGGAACTTAAACCTAATCGAGATGATTTGGGGTTTAGTAAAAGGAAAATTTGCTTCAAAGAATGTGGGTCTCGATAATATTACCTTCCTAAAACTTCGTTCAATCTTTTTGAAATATTATAGGTACGTAATGTTTTTTTAATTATTGTATGTTATTCTTATTTCGTAGAAAAAAAAATTCAGAAACATAGAACAGCGGCTAAAAAAAAATTTAATTAATGAAACAAAAATTACAGAAGCTTATAGTTGATACGGATATCATAAAAAATGTTAATGTGTGTGGCAATAAAAGTGACTCATCAAGTAATGATAGTGAAAACGATTCTTATGTCTTTGGAATCCAAGTATTGGTAAGATGTAGAAATGAAAAAGATGAAAATGTCAAATGAAGTTGAAAATTTCGATTCTGATTTTGATAATTCATTTTAAACATCATATTAGTTTTAATGATTTTATTTCTTTGATTTGGTTGTATCTATGCATTG
The DNA here is from genome assembly GCA_963859945.1 of Euplagia quadripunctaria. Lineage (NCBI taxonomy): Eukaryota > Metazoa > Arthropoda > Insecta > Lepidoptera > Erebidae > Euplagia > Euplagia quadripunctaria. Next base: position 4,414,140 of record OY982583.1, read on the forward strand.
AACTGGATTAAATATTATTATTTTGACACATTATATAATTGTATACGTTAGTTTGTAAAAAACTAAACTTCCTTGAATAAGTCCAAAATCAAAAATGTTCTTTGATTTTCCAATGATGGTTGTTTTTACCTACATGCAAAATTTTAACCCACGACGCAAAAGGAGGGGTGCTATAAGTTTAACATCTGTATCTGTATATCTGTCTGTGGCATCATAGCTTCTAAACATTTGCCAATTCACATTGGTATGATTATACTTAGTGTCGCAATAAAAATCGCAATTGAAATACCCCTAGACCAGGATTTTTATTATTCTGGTCATTAACTACCCAAAATTCTTTATGACACTAATAAATACTATTATAATTATTATTCTTGGCATACTTGGTATTTCCTCACTTGTAAACCTCAGTTACTACACACTCCGTTATTATAAATATATATCTTGTATAAGACCATATGCCAAGACCAATTGCCTAAGCAAATAGTATAGCTGTCTCTATGGGGCGCTCATAGTAAAATTCTTACACGATGAGCGATTTTATGGAAAGTTTTTTAATGACTATCAGGCGCCTTATATATATATATATATATATATATATATATATATATATATATATATATCTCATTGGCTTTTCCATATAGATACTATCAAGAATTGATAAGAAAATCATCCAACAAAAAATATATTTCAAACTTACTGCAAATGTTATTTTTTAAATTTACTTGGAACTATTACATCATCCTCCGAGCCTTTTTCCAACTTCAATATTTTACGTGAAGCGACTGCCATCGGACCTCCACAACCCAAGGACATATTGCCTAGATATCGAGGTTCTGTTGTTAGACCTGGTTGACGGACATTTTTTTATGGCTCCGAATGCCACAGATGTGCGTATGGCAACCGGGACCGACGGCTTAGCTCTCTGAGGCACGGAGGGGTCTCAATGTGTTAAAAATGATCACCCATCCTAAGACTGACCTGGCAAGTATTACTTAAATAGATAGACAAAATAACGTCTGAGGCGCGGGCAAGAACTAGGTAAAGGTATACAAAAGAAAACATTAAAACCGGTTCACGAACATCAGAGATATCGCGTAAGTATATACACAAAAAAAAAAACAGCTAAATTGAGAAGCTATTTTCTTTCGATTAATCTATAACCTTTCCTGGTGGCCTGATTTCAATTTCGAAATACAAACATATTCGAAATTCTAAAATATATATTTTCTGAAGGAAACTAATACGCACAGCCCTTATTCGTACTCAAGTATGAATGAATGCTCTAATAAGCAAGCACACGCTTCGCCCGTCCGCTAAGCGTTGCCTCTTTGATAAAAACCTGCACAACATTTTTGAATTAAAAAAAAATACTGGTAATCTAATGAAATATTTTTTTTTCTCTATTGCCAGCTTTAACTGAGTTCTTTTATTAGGAAGTTTCAAATTTTTGGATTACAATGTGCTTTATACACATGTACATAGATGATACATATGTATCATAAACTCATACCTTTCTCTTTCCGTGGTAGACATAGACTACAGCCCTTTGCTTGTATCTTTAAATCTTGCACGATTTTTCTCTGCCACTAGACCTTTCTTACTGACTTTCCTGTTGCAGGTGCTTCTAAAATCTCCTAAATTCTTATTTCAGGAAAAAACAACAGTGTGTCCAGGTCAACAGCAACCGAATGGTCACTCACATTTGCTCATTTTAATTTATCATTCGTTCAGGACTCGTTCGAGAGGAAAGCCCAAAATAACTCATCATACCTTATTCTATTTCCTTTCTATTCTATGTCCAGGCCTCTCCAGTCACAGGAAATACAGGATTTCCGAGCCTCTGCGAGCTACTGCAGTCTTAGTCCCGTTCCCTGTCCGACTTTTGCGGTATTTCTTACCCTAGGTTCCTCTACCTAACCATTTTTTCTTACACTTTACCTTCCTCCTTCTTTCCCCTCTTAAAACGATTACATTCCCAAGGAGGGCTGGCGTCAGGCAGGCGGCCGGCCATAAAAGGGATTAGCCAAGACCCATAACAATGTTACACACCGACCCTAATGAAAATTAGGAAAATGCAGGAAGAGATCGATGAACTTATTCTATTTCTAGTCATTACATCCACTTTCAAAATCGGTTTAACCCTTTGGAAGCTACGATGACAGACACACAGATACACGTGTTAAACTTATAACTATAATTGCGTCCGTGTTTGCTATCTAGACCCAAATTAAGCAGAGATTGAATTGTGGGCTCTAGAACACGGATGTACATACTTAGATACCTACATTGTTTCATAAATCAATATTATAATATAATCTAAATAATTATAAGTTAGTAAATCTTGTGATTGTTTAACAATGAAATATCCAAAGTGTTCTTGTAGTTGGGCACCACTATCTGCCCATTACCTTTTTAATATAATCCATTGAAGATTGTCTGGAAGAGATCGCAGCCTGCGATAAGACCGCCCATTGTAACACTGTTAAAAACTATTGTGTCCAACCGACTGCTTCTGTGATATTTGGTGTGCAACAAAGTATATATCTATCTATCTACATATCACACATACAAACACCCAGACCAATGCAAATAGCATAATGCATATAAAATTTGCATAAATAGGAATCGAACCCGAGACCTCAGACGTTGTAGTCGAACGCCCAAGGGTTGAGCATTCGAGTAGGAATGTATACTAAAGATTACTAATGCTTGAAGTCATTTGAGGGTTTGTTGTTAAATTTATTAGAGCCGCTGAACCGCTGACATAGCTTGGCGATAATAGAGCTGTGTTGTTTTTTTTTTTTTGTGGTGACTAAGGTCAACAACATTCCAGAGGAATATAGGGTTGCCAATAAAAAGTAATAAAACTGTTGTAGTGAATATTTACACACCGGTCACTACATTAAGGGGGGCGTGTATTACTTGTTACTTAGACGTATAAAAAGTTTAAAAATAAAAAAAAATACCAAAAAAATCCCTTCAACAACGATTAGAAAAGAGCTTAATGATCTTCGAACGGCTGAACAGATTTTCTTTATAGCTAAGAACACATTTGATCAAGTCACCTTCAAACAAAAAAAAACTAAATAAAATCGGTCCATCCGATTACGAACTATGATGCCACACACAGACACACAGATACACAAATATTCATGCATAAAAATATTTTCAATGAGCGAGCATCGAACCCCGAACCCACAGCCTCTGGCGTGGCAGTCGAATGCACTACTGCCTCGCTAGACAGTTTAATAAATCACATTCCTGTTATGTCGAGTAATCTTTGTTAACATATTATAAGAGAACTATACCACCCTTACATAATGTATTTCAAACTTAACTTAAGAACAGCATTGTATTAAATCACGTTAAACGTTAATATTACTTAAGCACGAGTAATATGTCTTAGCACGTTTCTTAAAGCGAATAGCTTTATAATCAGTGTATAAAGTTTTATGCGCGATATATCATTCTATACATGAGTGCAGAGGCGGACGCAGAGTACTTTAGGCTAGAGACTTTAAAAAAATACATAACGTCAACTAAACTCAAATTCTACAAACGTACTCAAAGTAGTATGTAAAAACCATTTTTATCACTTATAATCACAGTAAATTATCTTTAAATCCATAAATTGTTAATCAAATCGTGAAGTTGGTAACTTTTTTGAAAAACTAAAATGTTGACTAGCTAACTTCAGGGTGTCGGTTTTTTGTGACGGTGTGCGCGCGCATCGTAAAAATTTACTCTCATAATTTTTCCCTAACTCGACAAAAAAAGTATAACTTCAATGAATATTATATTTCTACTTTTGTTTGATGACCTTAACATTAGACAGAAATATGAACTCTTATGAGGTACTTGACACTCTGAGGGCCATAGTTAAGTGGCAAAATGAATTATGTCACGTGCATTAAATAGATTTTTTTGCCATCGATAACGTCTTTACCCGAAACAAGATGTGAGACTTGATTTTACTAAAATCTGACAATTCTGCAAGCATTCTCAGAATTTGTGATTGAATGGGCTTTAGAAGAAAACTTAAACTCCCTATAGTCTGTGGTCACCTGTGAAACGATAGATAGAGAATAATAATAAGAATAACTTGACACACCGTACATCAAACCCACGACCTCTGGCTTAGCAGTCAGGGCCACTAACCACTAGACCAACAGGCCAGTCGAACAATCAAATACCATTGGGAAATAAATACAATGGACAGTCTTATCACTAAAAGAGGAATATTCCAGAGAACCTGCGCATGGAACAGTAGACAAGATTAAGCGGCACTGGATGAAAAATATCTAAATGTAACTTATAGCAGAACCGATATATCAATATTTCAATTCAGTATGTTTTTAACCTCTGTTTGTCCACCAGTTTTCTCTCTCTTTCCTTGTTTAGTAGCTCTAGAAGAGCTTTGGAATTATCAATAAAAAAAATCTGGTCTATTTTTTCCTCACCTGCGAAGAAGCTTTATTCTTCCCAATAGTTTAATAATCGACCTCTGGATAACCCCTGTTATATTGATATAAATCTAGCTCTTCTTTGATCTTTTTTTACACCAGAACCTCCGTGCACTCCTGTCTATTCAAAGGTTGCTTGAAAAATATTGCTTTTAGTTATAAAACTGCCATTGCGCTTTATGTGTATGAAATATATGATTCTGTATTTTCTTTTATTGTGTACAACAAAGACTATTATTTACTTAAAGAGACTTAAAACTTCAATAAGTACATAATTAATTACTTTTTAAACGCTCTGGATCTTTTCTCTCCTCTACGTCTCCCGGCAGCACCGGCACAGGAAGAGACGCGCTTATCTGTTGACAACGAATTCGCCGCGTATTTTACATGACGAAATATTAAGAGCAAACGGTTACAATGTTGTGCTTGCAAAACGTCACACTTTGTCATTTCATGTACACGAGTTTAAAGTATAATATAATTTTAAATTTTTAGAACAAGATAGCTGAGGCGTCTGTTTTAGACTTTGTTGTTTGTTGATGCAAATTTCGTACCTATACTTTGTTTCTGTTTGATATTCAGGTCGCCTAAAACACTGTGAAGGAAAACATTGTCAATATCAACATGAGAGATTTGCTTAATTAAAAACAAAATCTATCTAACAGTGATTTTCTGTAGGATGGAGGTAGGGTTTCCAATCATCCTTTATAATAACCTATCGTACTTTATTTTAGATAAATATACTTTATACTTTTACGCAAAATAAATCGTGCCTAAAATGAAACACTTTATATAAGTAAAATAATTGAACTATTTATAGTTAATTAGAAGTTAAAACAGAAAGTACACAGTTTACAATGATTAAAACATTAGAAGTCAGAAGTGACACATGTCAAATCCGACGTATCTTTATACAGAAGTAAGCACGTAAAAACCAGAACTTAGTTGGCAAGGTTATTTATAACAGTGTTATTTATAAAACAAAAACACCCAGTTTCTCAACCAATTGATCAACGTAAGCAACTGATTGAGAAACTGTAAATATTATTTAAGTATTTACCTTGCCAACTAAGTTCTGGATTTTACATACTTACTTTTGTATAAAGATACGTCGGATTTGACATCTGTCACTTCTGACTTCTAATGTTTTAATCAGTAGGTAATTAATAATCATTGTAAACTGTGTACTTTCTGTTTTAACTTCTAATTAACTATAAATAGTTCAATTATTTTACTTGTATTAGTGTTGTAATAAACATTAAAAAAAAAGTTAAACCGACTTCAAAAATCACTAACAAAAGGCACTGAAAAGGGAAAAATAATCGATTTGAAACTTAATTTAAAAGACAACATACATGTGACACTTTTAAAATAATAGGTAACACTATAAAGGCATCAGGTACCTACTGATCTGTTTGAAGTCGGTGCCAAGCTAAATAGGCACTTGATAGATAGGCTAGGTCCACCGTGGCCGCACATATGTATATACACATGTGCCGCCACGGTGGATATATTCAGATATTTTATTAGAATTAAGTTCCGTTCTTAATTAAGCTGTTTATATCCCTAAGACCGGAGTGATACCACGGCCTCACAGAAAACCGGCAGTGAAGCAATGTTGCATTGGTTTTCGCCGAGCGAGTGTGGTTACCGGAGGCCCTAACTCTTCCCTCTCTCCTTCTCTACCCCTCTTCCCCCCCTCCCCTACTCTTGAGTTGCAGGTGCCCTTGGGCGGCGGTAGTCATTTATCATCAGATGACCCGTGTGCTCGTTTGCCCCCTATATCAAAAAAAAAATGTCTAAATCTTGCTAGGTAGGTACCTACCACTTTTTACTTTCATAATCATTTCATAATGATATTTCGTCTAATTCAATAATATATTGTTGTACTGGACTGCGCGCGCCCTCTTGCAACCTTCGTGGATTGATGATTAAACCTCTTGGGCGCGCGAAGTCTTACTGGCAACTTCGTGCTCAAGATTCGAAGTAATTCGTATTTGAAATAGTTCAGAGAATGGAACCATGAAAGAGAAGACTCTCGTCTGAAGAGCCTAGGAATACCGATGTCCCGTGTTGATGCACGGAACCGCAAGATATATTGATTATTGTATATTGTTAATGTGATCAGTCATTAATGTGAATGTAATACTTTAAAGGTTCCAGTAAAAACCAAAGTTACCTCCGCGTAATCTTTTATTCCTCTTGCCTAGAAATTAGATCCATCTTTCCTGGTACGGCTCACCCTCTGAGTCTTAGCAATATGTATGTAGCTAAAACCATACCATAAAAAAAAATAACATTCATAAAAAAATACATACAGCTGAACATAGGACCACCTCCTTTTTTGTTGAAGTCTATTAAAAAGTAACTAATCGTATGTCAAATGATCCGATAAAGTTTGATATTCTTGAAGCCCTCAAACAGAAGTAATAGCTTGTGTTAGAAGGAGTTTCACGGTTTTAAGGTACTCGAACCTGCAACCATTTGATCGTAAATCCAATGTTTTAGTCATAATCAATTCTGCCAGAGCGCGCCTCTTTATTTTTCTTTACCCTAAAAACGGATTTTAAAACTATGTAACAGAAGGAAAACTGCAAAAAACATTCCAAGGTTTAAAGAAATATAATTTTTATTTCAAATGAAGTCTCATAATTAGCAAAAGTACTGAAAAGTTTTGAATCCTTAGTTTCTTTCGTTTGAAAGTTTTTTTCCAGGATTTAAATGAAACTTGGCGAAGTACATTTTAAATAAAAGAATAACTGTAAATGAAAAAGCTTTTAAATTTAATACGATTCATTTTTATTTCAAAATCTGGCAAAGATTTTGTAAAACTCGATATAGACTTATTAGACTTGAGTAGGTTATTAACCTGTTTTGTATATTGTATGAAAGTTTTGTAATTAGAAATAAGTCTCTTGCAAAATATATCCTCAAAGGCGTACATCGCCGGCAATTATATTTTTAACCCCCGACGCAAAAAGAGGCGTGTCATAAGTTTGACGTGTGTGTGTCTGTGTGTATCTGTCTATGGCATCGTACCTCCCAAACGAATGGACCGATTTAAGTGCTTTTTTAACCGACTTCAAAAAAGGAGGAGGTTCTCAATTCGACTTCATTTTTTTTCTTTTTTTATGTTTGTTACTTCAGAACTCTTGACTGGGTGAACCAATTTTGATGATTCTTTTTTTATTTGAAAGCTGGTGCTTCCCGTGATGTCCCACTTCAATTTGGTCTAGTTCTGACAATGGCATCCATGATAAAACCATATAAGTATTTTATGGAATAGTTTTTTTTAAGTCGATTTTTTTTTTAAAGAATTATTTTTTATGAAAGGTGACTTGATCGAGAGTGTTCTTAGATATAATTCAAGAAAATCTGTTCAGCCGTTCGAAGATCATCAGCTCTTTTATAATCATTGAAAGGGTTATCGTGTCGGGGGTGTTTTAAATTTTAAATTTACGATGTCTTTCGGTAGCATAGTTAAGTAAACTTTTTTGTAGGTACTCGGAATCATAAAATCTCAATTCACGTTATTTTTTAATTACTTAATGTATCAATACATTATAATTGCAATGGGATGTTAGCAAAACCAGTTGCTTATTTGATGTTCGCATAGAAGCGGTATGCGGGCAAATGGATAGACCGCTAGAGATGAGCATCGTACATCGTAAATGAAGTGTAATATTGAAGCCGAAACCAAAACGAACAGCAACAAGAACTCATAACTTAGTAACGAGGTCTTAAGTCTCGATTTAAGAGCAATCAGTAGGAAGCAATGAGATTGTTTGTTTAAACAGGTGTTTTAAATCAGTGCTGTAGACATCAGCGAACCGACATTAAAAATTAACTATCTCAAAGGCCGGCAACGCACTTGTGGCTCTTGAGTTACAGGTATCCATGGGCGACGGTAGCCACTTACCATCAGGTGACCCATCTGCCCGTTTGCCCCCTATAATATGAAATAAAATAAATGATAATAAATAAAAGTTGACAAAAGTTGACATTGAAAAGCACCACCACCAAAGGTCTGACTGAAATTATGTAGGGTGTCAGTTAAAATAGGTGATGATTAATGCATAATACCAATTTTATTTGCATACTTTTAACAATTTATTTTAAAACCACTTAAGGTATATGAGCAAAACTGAATAATATAATATAAATAGTGTGTAAACGCCATTTACCCTATAATTATATCATACTTTTAATTCGCACATTTATAGGATAAAGTTATACTACCTAAGTATTAAATAATCATTACACAATTCCGAACGCATAACACGCCCCTTCCTATTATACACCCCCCTCTTCCTTCCGCTACATCTCTCGCAAAAAAGGATCGCGACGCGCGTGCACAGAGTTCCCGCTAGACGCTCCTAAATACTAATTAAATCGCTATATATCGTTATAAAACCACACGCGAGTGTTCCCTGTCAACAATAAAAACGTCTTAGTAGTGATACAACTCAAAAACCGGCGAAGAAGAGGATTTGAGAAGATATTCACGCCGTGCGCACGTGTGGCCATTCCGACCAGCCTGATTCTTCCCCCCCTTTTTGAGCGAAGGGTAAGTCACCTCCAGAATGTATTAGAAAAAGGAACACTTACTTAAATCACTAAAAGGGTATCCCTCTAGCACGCAGTTACATTAAGAATTTTTGAAAAAAACCTATCCGTATACAAGTAGATCTCGTAAGCGGTGTTAAAGAAAAATGCCTAAACATTAAGGTTTCGGAATGGTACTTACCAATCCCATATTACGAAACGGGGTCTTTTCTGAAGCTGTTTCGTTAGTTTTTGCTAATACAGAGATCTTACGTAATTTTTTTTTCTTTTTCTTTAATAAAGACAACTCCCGCGTTAGGAATGACTCCGGTGTCGCGGGGGACTTATCAAACATACAAACAAAGGACACAAAGAACACCCAGACTCGAGTGGGAATCGAACCCACGACCTATGGCGTAGCAGTCAGGGTTACTAACCACTAAGCCAATAGGCCATTAGTATATATGTATATGTGTACAGCATCAACATTTTATGTTACTATGGAAAGGTTTAAGAATAATAATAACTTGACACATATCACACACGGCCGTCTGGTCCCAAACTAGGCAGAGCTGGTACTATGGTAACTTGACTGCTGATAAACATACTTATTTATTTCTAAATACATACATATTATAGATAAATTAAACCCAGACACAGAACAAATGATGCTACTGATAATGAGATAATGATGGCCAACAGGCCAGTCACTTGAGTCAATTGAGTAACCATGGTTGAGTTACATATTTAGAAATGTATATAGTTACTGTGTAACAATATGAATGTTTCAAAATATATTAAGTAAGTAAATTACCAACTGAAGAAATTAATTAAACACCGAAACCTCAAGTAAGTTTCGGCTTTCGGGCTCTACATGCCCCTAGCAAGGAGCCGAAAAATGGCTATTGTATCGATACCTATATCACATCGTAACCGTATCGCATGTGTTTAAATCAATATACTATATAACGAGTGTATATTAATGCCATTTAATAAGTTTTTGCGTGTAGTTGTGAATAAATCGCTGGTTTGCGAGAAAAGCGACGGAACTAAAAATGATTGACTTTAGAGAATGGCAATGATTTGCGATTTCCGCTAGAGTATTTTGTCTAAAATATATAATGAACTTGTCGCTTTCTAACGAATGTTAGCACGAAATCGGCGTTGCGTCTCTGTTCACCATAAAATATCAAAATTTATGATCATTTGGCATACTTAGGTCAATTCGACTGAATTTTGAATTACGTCGATATTCTCGCAAACCAGCGAAATGAAACAGTGTCATGGTGTTGAGGCTATACATACGTTAGTTCAATATTTTGGAGTTAAGGAAATTATCGTATTAAATATCGATATATCGAATAGTGCTGTATCGATGTTCCGACCGTATCACCGTATTGGGCATCCGTAGAGCGAGTGTTGTATGCATCTTTGATATATTGCTGAACAGAACTAATGTTGCGAATAAAATTCAGTGTAGCGTATCCGGAGCAAAGCTTTGTGTTGTTCTATGGTTTAAGTTTATATAAGTTTTGTATATTCGAACATTAGGGAAAGACGGGGTTTATTTTTTGGAGAACATGTTTATTACAAATTATACATATTATAATTATGTAGGAGACAATTCTCGCAAAATTTGTGCAAAACAAAAAACCAGACAAGTGCGAGTCGCGCACCGAGGGTTCCGTAAGCAAGCAAACTCGTATGTAGATAGTACGTTCATCTCGGAAATCAATTCCCAAAGACTTTTGTCAGTCTTTTTCGAAAGACAAACCTAACTTTGCGGTTGCGATGTACAACAAAGTCAACTTTGTTGTACTGAAATGCGCCTGCTTTTCAGCTAAAGTTTAGGGTAACCGAGATTTTCTGTACCATGAAGGTACTACATACATGTACTATTCCAGCCGACATTTGTTTTTCTTCAACATCCAAAACGCGGGATAATAAGGATAATTTAACAAAAACAGTGGACGTGCAGCAATGGAAAGGTATAATCTTTAATTACCTTTTTTTTCTATAGATATGTTTTTATATAATTTATTTATACGGGAATTAACGCGATCACGAAAAGGTATTACATACCTCTGATTTGCCTGACGTTTCGACCAGGTTGCACTGGCCGTGGTCACAGACTGACTGGCTCAGCGGTGCACGACCTCCGTCGTCGTGATCGTGAGGTAGAAGGTAGAGAGGTAGGAGAGGTAAAAAAAAAAAAAATTATGACGCAAAATAGTAAACATAACGTAAGTACCCACTCATCCATCGCTTTAATGTGTTTTCTGGCGGTAGCTAATTAAGAAGTTTAAACACTTAAGTGCAGCACCAAGAAACTTAAGTTATCTCTTAGCATAGAATTTAAACCTACATATAGCCAAGCAAACAAACGATAATACAGCTCCGTATATACTCTCTAAGCGAGGCATGGGATTAATTCAGGACTCCATTAAGGTTTCTGGTCACTCACCATGTAATAAATCATGTTTCTGAAACGTGTGGCTTGTTATGGGGCGCGGTTTGCTATAGAGCCGGGTTCCATGGTCCCCGTGGGAGCTGTGTAGTGACATAAGAGCAGATTAACGTATCACAAAACACATAAACTCGTTCTTCTTCATGGGGTAGGTCAAATTAAATAGGCATGTAGGGGTTTTATGGCAGTTTTATGAGTAATGTAGCATGCAAGGAATTAAAGGATAATTACAAAATAGCGGAGAAAGTACGTTGTGTACGCACAAGTAAGGAGTCCGTAGTCTGCAAGAACAATTCAGATTTTAATGGCGAAAGGAATAAATTTAGAAAAATTGAAGTAAGTTTTTGAAGTTATTGGCGCGTTATGGAAAAATGATGAGAATAAATTTTTACGTCACGAAAAACCGACACCCTGAAGTTAGCTAGTCTAAATTTTAGTTTTTCAAAAAAGTTACCAACTTCACGATAGTGATAAAAATGGTTTTTACATATTACTTTGAGTACTTTTGTAGAATTTGAGGTTAGTTGACGGTATTATTTATTATGATATTTAAATAAACTGTATTTAACTAGATAAAATCATAACATCTTACGTGCTTACACATGTACACTCACACTTTTTTTAATACTGTAACTTTTCAAATATTTTCTGCTCCATTCTGACTTCTAAAGAGACAGCAGATTATTGCTCTAATCGTCCGATCGGCCTATTATCTTTGGCCCTTTCTAATCTGCCACACTGCTCGACACTGGCATTTTCTCAGTATGCGCAAGCTTTTCTTAAAACTAGGGCAGAAAATCATACTTAATATAGTACGTGGTCACGAGTGGACTGGTGAGAGCTTAGTAGAAGTAGTTTAGTGTCAGAAATCGCCAGATTAACATTAAATAACAATATGGAAAAGAAGAGAGAACACAAATAATAATATATCTTTGTCTCACAAAAGGTGTCAGAAAAGTTATTATTGAAGTGAAAACTTCTTTAGCGATGTTGTGCACTTTTTGGGACGGGTAAAAAATGTTAAGCTCGTGTCAGGGCACGTGATCGAAAATTCGTAAGACGGAGCCGAGTTTCTTATATTTAAAAAAAACCATTCCAAATTCAAACATTTATGAGCGGGGGGAGCGCAGAACTTCCAGTGTATACATTTAGATATGTTTTTACCTACTTTTTATTTTTAACCTAATTATATATACTAGAGATCCCGTGGTGGTCGAATTTCGACCATGGTTTATTTCATTGGCCAATATTACTTGACCTGTCATTGTATAGACTTTTGTACCATGACAGGTCAAAATATATACTGGACACTCATAGCTGTATGTACCCGTTTTTGCATTTTTTTTTAACTTTCTAGCAAATATTTTTCAAAAATTTTAGCATTTGTCACTTCTTCTCTGTATAAACTATATGTGTGCGAAATTTCATACTCCTCCGTCCGCCCAATTTTCGTAAAAAGGGATCCAAAGTTTTCGCTTCACGTATTAATATATAGATATACAGATGTGTGTGTGTGTATGTATATGCAAATACATTGTGAAGTTATGTTTTCACTTCTGACGTGCAGTCCTACGACTGACTGTTTCTTTTTTATTTGTTCTTAGGATCCGTGGCACCTGATAATCTAGTTTATAATTATATAACTCAGATATCGCCAGGCCTTCTGTTGTATACGATCGAAAGAGCTATCATTGCTTGTGGACTGAAAAGATAAAATTAACACAAAGAGCGATGAATACTTTCCCTTTCGCAATATTTAATTCAAAACTCGTAACTCCCAAACAAAAAGTTATATACAATAAAGACAAATAAAATAGGCAAATTATATTACTTTTAATACTTAAAGTGTTAACAAAGTACGGGGCTTAGAAAATTTACTGTTTTGTCTCCAAAATTGTGCTTATCATTTTATAGGACGACAGTTGTGAGTGAAATAGAACCCTACTATTGGTCTCTAGAAAGTGAGTTCAGAGTAAGTTGCATAATATCTGCTAGAATACCTAACTCCCACACAAATTTGATGTGTGAATCGGGACTTAATCGCGGTAATAATTAGAAGGTACAATACCTTTTTTGGTTACTCGACGTTTATATCGAATTGCACCGATCGTGGTCACGGGTACACTGGTGAGAGCTTAGCGACGCCTCCGTGAAGTGCGAGTTTCGGCAACTACCCGCACTTGGTCTTCATTGGTTTTATTTACGTTCGCACTGTCGGCACTTCGACACACCACACTTACGACGTCCGCTGAGTGTTGTCGAGTAGCGTGTATTCGCTGACTATTGCATTTGCTGATGATAGGATTCCAAGATGTTGAAGATGTTGACAAGCGGTACCCATCTTCTCTGTTGAAATTTTGAATTTTTTTGATTTCAACTGCCACACAAAGCTTAAATATTCTCGTTAAGCATAAGACTTATTAATAATAATAATAAGGAGGAGGTTTCTGTCTCTGGAACCCTAACCACCGGTAGCTTGGTCCCTGTACCCGATACCGGTGGGACACTATTTTTTATATTTTTAAATATATATTTTTTTATTATCTGAATGTATTTAAAAATGTAATTTTTATGTATATTTAAGTGAATAAAGAGAATAATAATAATACTTCACACATCTCACACACGGCCTTCTGATCCCAAACTAGGCAGAGCCTGTACTATGGTAATCAGACTGCTGATAAACGTACTTATATATTACTGAATACATACATATCATAGATAAATTACACGCAGACAGAGAACAAATGATCATGCTCATCACACAATTATTTGTCCTGGGTGGGAATCGAACCCACGACCTCTGGCTCAGCAGTCAGGGTCACTAACATAACTTAAACTTTCACGTTTTTGATACATATTAACTGTGTAACTCGGGACTTAATCGCGAAAATATTTAAAAGGTACAAGCAAGCCTCGGGAAATGGAACTGAGACTGCAGTAGCTCGAAGACGCTGGTGTCGCGTACCCGTATGTCCATATTGCCCAATGTCCATCCTGTGGTTGGAGATCCCACTAGGACGTGGGCATCAACTGGCCACCGACGTAGCTAGGATAGGAAGTAATAATATATACAAAACTACCCAAAAGTAAAGTTTATTCAGTTTTTTTAATTACTTAGATTACTAACGGTTTTACTCGCGTTTAGCTGCTGTTCAGGTAATTTCTGAACACAATAATTACTTTACTGTTTAATTTTTCTTGCATGGCAACACTTTTTATTGTAAGGCAACTGCTATGTCAAATATCTTCGCTTTGACGCTTGCCGATTTCCATTCTGAGCGGCCATTAAAAGTAGCTGTTGAACATCTGAAATACATTAGTTCTTAAATAATTATTATTCGTATTGTTATCATACATTATTCTACGATTATGTAAATAAAGTAAGTTAAAATTATATGAATATGAACGGCTTTAAGGGATCGGTCATAAAGGGATATTATTACAACGTAGGTACGCCTTCATAGCAGCATTATAGGTTTAAATGTTAAGTGTAAAAAAAGGGTGGATAACTTAAACAATATAATAGGTAAAATTGCGTTATTAAAGGCGGTTTATACCTACTAACATTTTATGTTATGAAGCGTAAATAAAACATAAATGTAGACCTGAATATGATAACGCTGATTTATTTCACGCATCTTGTTTGGCTTTTCTCAAACTTAAAAATGTATAGTAACATTGTCCCAAGATTTTACTCAGTTTTTATATTGTTGCTGATGAACGCCTGAGGTTAGTGAATCCTATTCTTTATGTACAGGAACGAAAGCCTTATGAGTACATTAATAAAATTGTCGGTAAATATTTTTAAGTGATATGCATGATACACTTATGCAGTCTTTTGTATAAAGGGCACGCCACGATGAGTAAGGCCCGTCATGGAGGATTGGCTGGTGAGGCGACATGGCAGCCTCTCCTAACGGTTGACGCAGGTACTCACCGGTCACGGCTGTTTCAGGAAGTTTCTGCGTCGGATAGGCCGGATATCGGGATACCGCACTCCACACTCTAGTGGAATGCCATACATGGACGCACCAGCGTGCTGACCTCGCAAGAGCCGTAGATGTGGGTAGCCTAGTAGTCTCTTTGGAGACCATGACTATGTCCATGGTTCAGAGAGAGAGCGCGTGGGATTCCGCCGTCTCGTTTTCAAAAACGGAAAGGGAACGGGAGATAACTAGTAGGTACTCTCTCGACCCGCAGAAGACGCAGCAGGCGTCGGAGAGAGCAAGCCGAGCAGCACCCTAGCAGAGGCAGGCCCGAGATGGCGACGTCGTGATTCACTGCTCAGACATGCTCCCTGACAGGGGGTAAAATTCCCCACAACACACAGCGGGGTCGCCTGTCGTTTAACAGATGGCCAAGTCTGCCAGGGTTAACAGGGATTTTCATTCAAGGGCTGAAGCCCTGGCAATATGGACTGTGAGGGAACACCGTGTGGTTTTAGTCGGTTGAAATCCGACATACCACCCTACCGTTTAGCCCCGGTGGGGTGACGACGCGTTGGGGTACCCATACGTATCTAAATAAAAAAGTGTTTTGTAAATACATTACGTTTTGTTCCAGCATAGTAATAACGAGGTAAACAGGTCTAACAACTGACACCGGTATTCTTGGCTTTGTAAACGGGTTTTGGTCAGAGTGGTATACCTGGAAGTGGCTGTTGCCGAAGAGTCCGAGCGCCCTAAAACCTAATGATATAATATTTGGAAATAACTTAGTGCCAGACTCGTATTCGTAAAAATTACGGGTTCTCAATCTGTATGTATTTTTTGTGTGTATATTACAGATTTCAATGTTTTTGATTAGGTAGGCTATCAAGAGTCACAAGTGTGTTGCCGGCCTTTAAGGTAGGAGTAGGCGGGATAGTCCTAAATCTCCTCCTCTTCCAGAGGGGGAGATTTAGGACCTCCGGTAACCGGAGAGGGGAGAAGGGAAGGGTTAGGGCTTCCGGTAACCTCACTCACTCGCCGAAAAGCAATGCAAACATTGCTTCGCTACCGGTTTTCAGTGAGGCCATGGTATCACTCCGGTCGTGCCGGCTAATACGTGCCGAAGCATGGCTCTCTCACGATTGAACTCAGTTTTAGGAAAACACTCACAGTAGCTAGTCAAACACGGGCCGTATTGATGTATAATAATAACAGCTTCAATCCAAGTTATCAAAATAAGAGACAAACTCATGATACGATAAGTAAAAACCAATTACGGAAGAAAGTTTTTCTCGGTCAAATTAATCTAATTAATATGTCACATAAATGTCTACCAATTCAACTTCAGATTATGTGGACTTGGCACAAAAGTTAATGAGTTATGAGAATAAATAATGTTTTGATTAATTTAGGTCGAAAACTTCCTACGAAAATTAAAAACGAATGTTCGATTAATAAGTAAGACCAGAACGATACGATACCAAGGATATTTTCGGAACAAACTAATTGCAAATGCCTCGATACAGTAGTATGTATGTTTGTAAAGTCCCCCGCGACACAGGAGTAATTCCTAATGCGGGAGTTGTCTTTATATAAAGAAAAAAAAAAAGAGATATATGTTTTACATCGTATGTATGTAATAGACGTATATTAATATCTAATATATGAAAATCGATGTATATTTGTTCGTATTTTATGCGCTACCGTACCGTTCATTATGATCATCATGAAATTTTGCATACACATTGCCGGGGATACAGAGATGATGATGAGAGAGAAAAACAAATAAAATGCTAACAATTTCAGGTAGATTAGTTGAAGTTGATATGAAAACTAATAACATAGCGTCAATGTGCACGAGGCAAAACATATTCTTAAATTTAAAAAAAACTGTCAGTCATAGGACTGCACGTCAGAAGTGAAAACACATTTTTTAAAGATTAATTAATAAGGAGCTGACAAAACTCCCTTAGATTACTCCCCCAAACTTAGATTAGCGCCCTCTAGTGGATCTATACCATATAATGCATAAGTATATATCAAACTACAATAGTATCGCGCAGAATCCACAGATGGAGTAAAAAAATTTTTTTACATATAAGAAACTCGGCTCCGTCTTACGAATTTTCGATCAAGTCACGTGTCCTGACGCGAGTTTAACATTTTTTACATATCCCAAAAAGTGCACAATGCCGCTAAAGAAATTTTCACTTCAAAAAAAAAAATTTAAGCATAATCAACAATTTATGTGCCATTCATAACGATCCTATGTGCCCATTCGAGAACCGGTGGTAATGTTGCCTCGTAGCTGTATCGCCCGTGCGAACCTTTCAGGTGGCACCAGAAATTAAAGTCCGTGGAACAATAGAATTATTATCTTACGTAAAACACCTCCCTCTTCTAGAAAACGGCTTTCTTTCACTTGTAAATGTTGTCTTATGTTTAGTGTCTGTGATGCGTGTTATGTTTAGTGTACATACGCAAGTGCACTATGTTTGACAGGACTTTATTTGTTCTTTAAGTAACTTAAATGTTTTCTCTCGGCGCTTACAAAAGTATTTGGTACGTTGTGTATGAAAATAGCAATCAGCTAAGCAGAAGTACGAAGGCCATGTAGAAGTCACGTAAAGGTTTTTAAAGAGGTTCGGTGAAATATAAGATTCAGAAATAAGCTCACTGACCTGTTTGAACTATAAGCCGTATAAATTAATATGTAAGCGTAGCCTTAGGGCAGCGGGGTACCTCTATACAAAGGACACAGGACGTAATTCGGATCGTTCAACCAATCTGTAATTACAATACATCTTGAGAAGTAACATGGAAAAGACTTCTATAATAATAAATTATTTACGAAAAGGCTACGATATGTTTTTAGGACATTATTACTATTACCCGACATTATTTCGACCCGAAGTATGGATAGCTCACATAAACGAGAAATAAAAAAAAATATAAAATGTTTTTTTACTATTAAGTAATTTTTTATTTATTTATTGTTATCTAAACTTAACGTATATGCAAATTTCATCATAATCGGTTGAAGATAACTGCTTCAAAATTCAGTTGCAGAATTTGACCCGAACAAACATGCATGCAAACATTGCTAGTTAAATAAAGGCTTGTAAAAATAAATTGAATGAGAATCTTCATCTATTTAATAATCGTTAAGCAACTGAATATCGCATTAACCCTTTCACACTATTTCACAGTACTTGACCGTGAGCTGAGTTACTTCTGGTTACCTAACCAGAAGCACTTTAGCCTTTATCAGTTAACAATTCATCCCATCCAAATAAAGACTTGGCCACATCCATTACGCGAATTAAATGGAACTTCTTCCGAAACCCATAAAAGACAGTCGAGAACGCAGGTTCGGTATTCTGAAGTTTCCTACTCACAAAAAAACAACCAAGCAAAAACTAGAGCATCTTATCTACTCTGCCGGCCAATATCGCCATTGCCAGAAGCTCCCGGCTATCCTAACATATTTTTAGGTGGCACATCCCATGAAAGGTTACTTAAGAATTTTTGTCGGACTGTCCGGCATCCCTAGAAACTCTTTGCTTACCGGGAAGTGACCAAAAGAGATTATTCCTGCAATTATCTTTGTCGCCGAACCAAGACAAAACTTCCAAGAACAACATTATATTGTGATTCATGCAACACTTTGAGAGCTTTCCTTTGACACTACCTTTCAGACTAGCCACTACTACTGCGAGTGTAAGATCTTGCACAGTAACCACTGAATCCCACCGCCCTGACTTCAAAGCTGGGTATTCTGAGAGGTTCGTGTCTTGGTCTGTCTTACTGGAGACGGAAAGTAACCTCGAGCAAGAGTTCATGTTCCTTAAAAATCACTCCTCCAAGCGCCTTCAGTTTCTATTGAATCTAGCCTGTATATCTCCTAGCTAATCAAATTGGAAATTCAACATTCAAAATGTTGGTAAACAAGTACCCCGCCTCACCGAAGTTACGCGGTTACAGGTGTCATAAATACTCGCAATATCAAAAGTGTTACTTATGCGTTTTCAAAGCTATGACCTCCTCCATGCATATCTGGTGACTTTACGCAGCAGTAGTATTTAGCCCGGTCTCTTATAGCGTGGAGGTCGATGCCTCCTGCCTAGATATTTTCTTTAATCAAAATCAGAATTCTCCTATATTCAGTGACCTAGTTATAAATTTACAATGAATAGAAAAGACTACAGAATTATTTACTCTTTAGTCCAAATTGCCCATAAAATTTAAATTACAGCCTTATAAACAGTAATAGTTCAACATAAAATACCCAAACCCCAATCAATAAACAAAAACTCAACCAACATAAACAAACTTTACATAAAATAACAATCAAAATAACCAAGCACCGTTCTCATAACAAGCAATAATTCATAAATAAATAAATTACCAACGATTTTAAAGTGTCAGTGTTTACGGGGTTTGCGTTTCAATTTTAATGAGCCGCGAGTTATTATGGCGGCGGCATAATTAATTGTACGAGACGGAAACGTTTACGTAACGCAGCATCTATTTTGTACAGCGGACTAACTTTGATATTTAAATTTAATTGTGGGTAGTTGAGTTTCTCGGTAACGGAAAGCCCTTCAATACATCTCTTGGTTCTATTTCAAATTGACTATAATTATTTACTCTACCATATCCATTTCAATAAAGGCGACTATTTTACCTGGTGTAGATTATAAGGCTCACTAGACACTATATATATCTGGATATTACCCAGCATCTGAATATTCAGAGATTGGCCTGTCATCAAATGTTTCTATGAGTTTCGAAAACACTGAATCATCCTATTAGGTGTTTTTTAACGAGGACAATATACTGAAAATTCCAAAAATATTTTCTACACGTTACAAATACTATTTTTTTAGCACCTATACGAACCTACAGTTTTTTTTTATATAAAAGGTTACTAGTAACGTGGGTCACACATTACTAGGGCTGCCATCCGTCCGGGTTTCCCCGGATTTGTCCTAGTTTAGAAAGCGTCCGGGGAGCGTCCGGGCGGGGTTTTCAAAAAGTGTCCAGGTGAAACCCGGACACTCTGTGACAAGCGACAATTATAATTGTTAGATAAATCGTTAACAAGCTAAAAATTTGAATGGAATCGGCGTTCTTTTTTAAGGTGTCTGGGAAAGAATCTCGATTTCACCCATGTGTCCGGATTTTTATAAGCTTTTGTCCGGCGTCGGCAATTTAAGTGATGGCAGGCCTACACATTACTAGTAATCTCGTTAACCCCTCCAGCTAAGCTTAACGCTTGTGTTAGGTCATATTGTTATAAATAAGTAATATGTGACATCATTTCAACACTGCAGTTAGTGTCGTAACGTAAAGAGTAATGTCTCAATCTTAATTTTCACCCCTGCTTTTCCAGGATAATAAAGATCTCTTAAGGTAAAAAGAAGTTAAAGGATATATTCCTTTATTCTTATGAAAGTAATCTCCTAAAACCCTGTACCATGTTATATTTTGTCGTTAAAGAATATGGGTTTTACTTCCGTCAATCATAATTTTCCTGCACTATCCATAATTGTCATTGGAGTCGGCGCAATATGTAACATTGCATAGGGTTTTGGCTGGTTGCTTTTATGACCACTTTCTCGTCAGGTGCCTACCTGACGCCAACCCCTGACGCCAACTCTCATTGGGAATGTAGACGTTTTAAGACGGAAAGGAATAAGTAAATTTGTATAAGGAAAAGTGGGTAGGGAGAGGAACCTTGGTATACCGTACCGGATGGCGAATGGAACCGAGACTGCAGTAGCTCGCAAAGACCGGGGTCACGTACTCGAATGTCCTGTATTTCCTGTGACTAAAGCGGCCACTAGGAAAGGAACATTAGCTGCTGTCAATATCTAAAACATTAAGAAAAATAATTCAATAGTACAACTTTTTTGTGGGAGAGCCATGCTTCGGCACGTATGGGCTGGCTCGACTCCGCTCGTTACCACGGCCTCACAGAAAACCGGCCGTGAAGCAATGCTTGCATTGCATTTCGCCGCGTGAGTGAGGTTACCGGAGGCCCTAACCCTCCCCTCTTATTCCCGTCCTTCCCCTCTCCTCCCTCTTCCCACTCTTCCCCCCTCCCCCTTTTCTCCTACTCCCACCTAAGGGCGGCAACGCACTTGTGGCTCTCGAGTTGCAGGTGCCCATGGGTTAACCTTAAAAAATACTGTTCTTCTCATTTGAGCAATTAACTTTTAGAACCAAATTATCCACGGCCTGTAGTACATTACCTGTTTACGTTACACAAGAACATGACAAAGGAAACCAGCTCTCAGTACTATATCTGTACCTAAATAAAGCTTTTGATACTGTATATATTGTCGTAATAAAAGTAAGGGGCCTTGGTGCAACCTGGTCGAAACGTCAGGCAATTCAAAGGTATGCCTATTTCCTATTTCGTGATTGCAGTAATTCCCAGTACTTATACATAGTTATATCATGGAACGCGAAAGTTTAAAAATTACTACACTAAAAGCTTTATTAACAAAGTTCGTTATTGTAATATGTACATAAATCGACCTCGGTGAAAAATTGCAGTCAGCTTGCACTTCCGGTTTGTGAGTGGTAGCTAATTCGTAAATAGATGTTAGGTTTTGAATTAAAAATAATGGGCTTGAGAAAAAAAAACGAACCCCCTGTGGAACTCCATGACTCCGAATAAATAATAATCCATGAATTAGTGTTATAATACAATGTGCACTGTAATTGGTTCGTTTGGGGGGGAACAAGAAAACTTCAACTGGTTCAACTGGGTCAGCTCCGAAGTATATTATATTGGCTGTTGCTCGCGACTTCGTTCGCTTGGAAATTCAAATCAATCCCACGTTAACCGTACATTTTTCCGGGATTAAAGGTAGCCCATATACTGTTCCAGACTATTATCTCTCTCTGCACCAAATTCCATCTAGATCCGTACAGCTTTTCTTGCGTGAAATAGTTACAAACTTCCATACATCTTTTCCACAAACTTTCTTCTTTATAAGTAGGATGTATACATATAATGTGCAGTACACACTACTTTTAGACCAATAAGGACGAAAGGGGGTTTTTAGTATAGGCGAGGATCCCAATTTCAACATAATCATACTACCCTTGGACGAGGAAGAACAAAAACGTATTTATTTTCCAAACACCTCCTAGGTATATAAATCCTTTGAAGAGTTAACCGTACACCAAGTATCACATCATAGTATGTAAACAACATGCAATACTCGACGCCTACTAAGCTAATATTGCCAGGCGTGTCTCACACTCCCATCAAACCCGCAACAAACTTGGGTAACCTCAGTTAGGTGTCGGGCGGTGGCTGCGTTCTGTTATATTATTAGGTCAATTACGCCTTCATCCAGTCCTCAAAGAACATCCTTATATCATGAGTACAAGTCGTGGGTAAAACAAAAGTAATTAAGGTTCCACGAATAAAAGTTTACGTAAGCTGGCACTGGGCAGAAAGTGAAGGAGCCGAAGTAAAACCGGAGCTAACGGTGAAGTGGTATGCCGGAATCAAATCAACAAAAACCACACGGTGTTCCGTATAAGTGGGTCTATAGCAAGGGACAAGGGATACCCTAAGAAGGAAGCCTCCGGGAACCCCTGCAGGCTAAGTAAATTATAGCCTAACTTCCCTAGTATTAAAGGGAGTTTTGTGGCTAGCAGTGGAACAGTACAGATAGTAAAACTAATCCATTTTGTTGAAAATTCATCATCCACCTACGCTTGTCCCAATTTCATTTGGGATCGGCGCAATATGTTTTACTCATACGGCACAAGGTTTCAGCTGATTCTTTTATGGCCTGCCTGACGCCAACTCTCCTTGGGAATAGTACCGTTTTAAGTCGGGAAAAAGGAACAAGGTATATTGGGATGTGGAAAATGGGTAGGGTAAGGAAGCTAGGGTAGGGGATATCGCAGGTTTCCGGTGAGGAATGGGACTAAGACTGCAGTAGCTTGTCGCGTACCCTTAAGCACAATATGTGCTTGAAGAGCTCACTAAGAAAAGTACACTATCTGGCAAAAAACAATGTTGAAAATTCATATAACTT
The DNA here is from genome assembly GCA_963859945.1 of Euplagia quadripunctaria. Classification (NCBI taxonomy): domain Eukaryota; kingdom Metazoa; phylum Arthropoda; class Insecta; order Lepidoptera; family Erebidae; genus Euplagia; species Euplagia quadripunctaria. The sequence goes on from OY982583.1 coordinate 4,437,619, forward strand.
TTGAAATTAAAATCTTGTGTAATCAAAACAAATAAAGAAAATTGAAGTGTCTGTTTGTAATGTCAAAATAATAATGTTTTTAACTCGTATTTATTTTCACGATACCTATGCCTAAAATCCGGTTTTTAATTTGTCTGTCTGTCTGTTTTTTCCGGCTAATCTCGAAAATAGGTGAACCGATTTCCACGGGACTTTCACTGGCAGATAGTTGGTGTTATAAGGAGTAACTTAGGCTACTTTTATTTTGAAAAAAGAATTAGGGTTCCGCGCAAAATATATAAATATGTACACACGAGCGAAGGTGCGCGGGAACTGCTATTTTCATATAATTTTCGTGTGCACATTTTGCGTCTAATATTGCATGACCCAGTATTGATCTAGAGACATAATATAAGTATGTTCCACGTTGTTATGGTTTAATTAACGCGTATATGCGGTCTATATGCGGTCGATACAAATGTATGTGGTACAGTGAAATATATACGGGAAAATAATTGTGCTGACATAAGTTAGGACTTCCCTTATTGCCGATAGAGGAATCTGCTCTTCTTACATACTATTCGAAACTATACTATTCGATCCAACTATTCTTTATCCATTCATAAACAATGTATTGCTAATATACTGCTATCGTACTTATAAGTTGCGACACAACCCACAGACCTCTTTATTGCAACTCGTAAAATAAGTGGTGTCAATAGTGTGTTCTATATCCCATGGCATTTCTTCGGCTCTACTCACAATTAGAAAAAAACACCCACTACGACAGTAATACTATCCGAACTTTTCGTGTTTATATGAGTTTAGAAGCAATTTCAGATTTTTCTAAATCCCACTAATATCCCACTAATATTATAAATGTGAAAGTTTGGATGGATGGATGGATGTTTTTTACTCTCTCACGCAAAAACCACTGAACCGATTGCGATGAAACTTGGTATGTAGATAGCTGCAGACCTGGATTAACGCATAGGCTACTTTTTATCCCGATATTCCCACGGGATCAGGACTTACGCGGGTGAAACCGCGGGGCGCTGCTAGTATAGAATAAATACACTGACGTAAAAGAATTTTGATTTGAAGATTGAGCAGAAATACTCGGTAAAGGCTTTGGGAAGAAATTGACTCGAAGATCAAATCAAAAATCAAAATATCTTTACTTTCAGCTATTACATGGGTAATATTATAGGGTTTGGGAATTCTTCTGTTAAGTTTAATTAACCTGTATTAGAAGAGTCCCCTCTTGTCCGTGGCTTATACTTTAGCTATGTAATAGATAAACACTAATAGTACATTAAGGTTAAGTAAAAGTAGGCATAAAAGATAAAGATATACTACGTCCTTTATTAACAGGGCCATGGTAAAAGAGACCAACAGGAGTGTCGAGGCCACTCCTGTTAGCCTGTAGCTTATTATACAAATAAATATATTGTCCTGACTAGTCACAAAACTGTTTCACGTCACACATTTTTCTTTTTTTTTATGGCATAGGGAGCAAACGAGCAGACGGGTCATCTGATAGTAAATGACTACCGCCGCCCATGAGCACCTGCAATTCAAAAGTCACAAGTGCGTTGCCGGCCTTAGGGGAAGGGGGGAATAAAGGGCGAGGAAGGGAAAGAGGAAGAGGGAAGGGTTAGGGCCTCCAGTAACCCCACTCATTTGGCGAAAAGCAATGCAAAGATTGATTCACTGGCGGTTTTCCGTGAGGCCGTGGTATCACTCCGGTCGAGCCGGCCCATACCTGCCATAGCATGGCTCTCCCACTGTGATTAATCGTCATAAAAAGTAGTCTCATCATCAAAAAAATATGTATGAGGAGTTTGAGGGTATTCACATAATACATCTTATGAACATAAAGCTCATTATCACTTCTGATTAGTTACAGACTGGATTGTCGTATCGGTTATTTTAATATTTGTTGCGCGTCTCATGCGTATAAAAATGTTGTTCCCTAATTCAGTTTAACATGGTCCTTCTAATTTCACTAGAACAACTAGAGCCACTTGATTGTGGACTATATGTGGACGTGTTTCTTTAAATTAATAAGGAAGGCAGAGAAGATTGACAACACATGAGACCAAGGCAGTTTTGAAGGTGTTTATAGATACCGGTTATCGCTTACCTTAAGGTACGGTCTCCTTGTATATGTAGCCATAGACTTTTTATAAAAATCTCGAAGGAGTTGAAATGCCAGGCCTAATATACAAAAACACTTCACGTGAGATACACACACTATAAACACTTACCTGCAGGTACGGTCTCTGCGTACTTTTAGGCTACATTGTACCTATAAAAAATGTTTAATGACCTGAAATGGAAGGCCTTCGTTACTTTTACTCATACATACAGGTGTGCCGTAAATAGTGGCCCGTCATTAAGGGTTTAACGTACCAGATAGTCAACTATAACATACTACAAATTTAACCCCTTATGAAAAAGGATTTTTGCCTTTTTTTATGAAATTGACACCTTTTATTGCAAATTTGGCTGTAGTTTCAACAAAAAACGTTTTTTAACCGACTTAAAACAAGGAGGAAGTACTCAATTCAACTGTATTTTTTTTTATGTTTGTTACCTCAGAACTTTCAACTGGGAGAACCGATTTTGGTTATTCTTTTTTTATTTAAAAGCTGGTGCTTCCCGTGTGGTCCCATTTCAATTTGGTCTAGTTCTGAATAGTTTATTTTTAAGTTAATAATTTTCTTTTGAAAGAATTATTTTTATATATAATTCCTGTATAGTAATGTTGAACACATGAGCTATTATAAAATAAAAAAGTTTGTTACTTAAATTTAAAAATATGCCTAAGAAATACCCATTTCAAAATGGCATTGTAATACGGTTTCCCAAAAGTAGAAAGAAGAAAGTTATTGGCATTGTAATTGAAAACGGATTAAGGTAACGCATTTTGTACTACTATTGCAAAATAATTAAGGTCTTTTGCACCTGGTATTAAAAAATAAACCATAACAACACAGACAACAGGCAAAATGGTTCCGTGTGTTTCCGAACGTAACTAGCTGTCGTAACCATGTTGTACGTTTAATTAACCGGCGTGTTATTGTATGACACATTGATAACATACAGCCTGTGCCCCTGCATAATTTGATTGTACATTAGCGTCACTAGATAGAATGTGGTACATTAACGATGATAAACTCGGTTAGAGCTTCGGGACAGGTAAAACAATACCTTTGCCAGAACTGAGCCAGAGGTCGTGGGTTTGATTGCAAGGACAAATAATCGTGTGATGAGCACGATGAATTGTTCTGTGTCTGGTTGTAATTTATCTACAGGGTGTTACAGAAAGGTGTGGTCATATCTAAGGGGCGCATAGTAGGCCCCGTGAATAACGTAAGGCGCTAACAATTTTATAAAAATTTGTGATTTTTAATACAGAAATCTTATTCTGAAACTGAAAAAATGTACTTAAAAATTGAACGATAAAGCTAATATTTCGTATGTGAGGGCTGACATTAATGAAACTATAGGTATTTAATATCAAGGATGTTGATGGAATGTCCAGATTTTTCTGAAAATTTCTGCATAAAAAAATAATAAACAAAATCATTTTATTCAAGCTCAATCAAGTATTTGCCGGTCACACATAACGCTCCTAACCACACCTTGCTGTAACACACTGTAGAATATGTGTACTTAGTAATATTTAAGTATAATTTATCAGCAGTGCGGTTACCATAGTACAGGCTCTGCCTAGTTTGGGATCAGACGGCCGTGTGTGAGGTGTCTCAAGCTATAGTTATAGTTAATTTTAAATACGCTATTGTCCATTATGTTCCCAAAGATGACTGGGCACGGTTCACAAATGGTGAAGATATCGCGTAACTCCATTTTGAAGTCGATTAAAAATTAAATAATTACATTAGTGACGGCAGTATTAAGGTAGTGCGAGAAAACTTTTGTTTCTTCGTTATTTTACTGTACTCCTTCAGTATTCAGTTGTCTGGAAGTAAAATAGACAATGTATTATATGTATATGTATTATAACTTGAAGCATCACATCACAAGAAGAGTGTAAAAGTAAGTAAAATTAAGAATGGTTCCAAAATATAACCAAGCGCCATCTATGGAATGCAACGCAAAGTACTATGTTATGTGTGCAGTGTTATGTCTTTTGATAAGGCACCTTTTAAGTTATTCCCAGAATTAATAGATGGCGTTACTTTACAATTAAAAGGTTTGTAATGCTTATAAACCGAAATAAACGATAGAACATTTATCTAGAATACATATACACATGTCATCTATATATAATAGAAACATCCAGATCAATGCAACATATAAATACATACACATTTTGGCACCGAGCGGGATCGAACCCAAAACGTGGTAGTTGGATGCTCTACCGCCGCGTCACATATATCGTCCTGTAGTCGCTCATTCGAAGAAAATATACGAAAAATCTTTTTTTGTTTGTTTACTATTTAATAATAATAATAACTTGAGACACCTCTCCTACACGGCCGTACGGCTGTACTATGGTAACCAGACTGCTGATGAACCCACTTATTATTTCTCTCTCTCTATTTTTAATAGATTATAATTATTATTCAATACCTATATAATGTTTTAACACAGTTTGTTTTTACCTGGACCTCCTCTTATGTTTGAATTTTTGTAAATATTACTGTTGAACTACAGATGAAACAACAGTTTCTAAACCCTTGATGATAGTGTAAATTGAAGATGAACCAGAAATCTTTGACACATCTGTTAAATACATGCTTTCGTTATTTACGTACTACTTATAAAAATCTCTATTATGAAAGATCAGCGTGGCCGGTCACGGAACAGTTAATAACCTCAAAAATGTTAACCTGCCTTGGTAAATGATACCTACTTACAAAAAAACAGTAGTGGTTATACGATCAAGAATGTAGGCCCTTTGGCTCCTTTTTTAGAGTTTTGCGTACAAAAGGATATAGTGTTTTTACTGTTATGTTTTAGGTATTATAAATTATGACAGGCGTATTTTAGGGTATTTGCTGAATAGTGACCGGACTGCGCTCTTTGCTCTATAGGTATATAGTCTAACAGTTTAAGTAACTTAATGAGTAAGCACTTCTTCTCTTGAGTTGCAGGTGTCCATGGGCGGCGGTAGTCACTTAGGTACCACGTCACGTCTGTTGCCTATTTTAAATAAATATGGAAAAGCAAAAAACTGATTGATTACTCTCACTTTTTTTGGAAAATATTAGATATTATAACTGTTGTTTTTCAAATTAAATTTAACAATACATGGTTCATACGCCTTTTATATCAGCAGTAGATCACGTGGCAAGGAAAAAAATATACGACTCGAAATTGCTGATGCAATTAATTCGGCACTTTGATACCAGCTAGCCATACGAATAAAAAAACTCAATTAATAACCCATCAAAGAAAATGATACTGGAACGCTAATTAAGCTCTTCGAATATGTAAATATTAAACATAGTTGTGCAAATTAAAATTGCACTGATTTCGCCCGCATATTAATAAATTCCATGCAAAGCATGCAGAAAAACATTTTTTTGCTATCATCGTGTTTGAGACGATGCCGAAGTATTTAGGATGTATAATAATAACGGAGATACACAGGTCAAAGCATTTTGTAATTAAGCGAAATTTTAATTACTATTTAGTATTATTTTTAGCAGAGCCAGCAAGTTAGACACCTCATGTCTCTTAAGGGATTTCCAGATAATGCACTTACATCCATAGGGAGCTAATTCAAAATTTTAAAATTTTGAGTTATGCACACCATCGAATTCCTTATCTCAATACCTACCGACCAATAGAACAGATTAAAAAAACAGTCAGTCAATGTATTTGCATATACACACACACATCTGTATATATATATATAATTAGGTTAAAAATAAAAAGTAGGTAATAACATATCTAAATGTATATGGAAGTTCTGCGCTCCTGGCCGCTCATAAATGTTTGAATTTCCAATATTACATTTTTTTAAATATAAGAAACTCGGCTCCGTCTTACGCATTTTCGATCAGGTCACGTGCCCTGACGCGAGTTTAACATTTTTTACCTATCCCAAAGTGAACAACGCCGCTAAAGAAGTTTTCACTTTAAAAATATCACCACTACTCGACGCTAGACGCTAAATTCACCAACACGGGCTCAACTCAAAATAATAAAACAAATATACATACATTGTTAAGCAATAGGTAAATAACTACAAAAATTTAATTTCCCCAGCCCTGAAACATGATTAAAACACAATATTCCTTCAATATCTTTCTTCTAGCTGCATATAAAACTCCAAAACTCCTACAGTGCACAGGAACACAGTAATTAGTTTTTCGCCTGCTCTAAAAAGGTGTTTCTTTGAGTTTTCTAGTTATAAGCGGTGGTAGCGAAATGGCTAAGGCGTCGGACTTGTGATGAAGAGGTTGCGGGTTCGAACCCCACCCAGTGCACTACCGACGTGAACCCACTTATAAAGCATTTGGCTTAGCTGGAGGGGTTAACAAGAATACTAGTAATGTGTGACCCACTTTCGTAGTATTCTTTTTTAAAGATTACGTTGTTGAACGTTGTTTGTAGACTTTATTACCTCAACAGACTCATGCCGCGTTCCTATAATCAAGAGACGAAACGTTTTGTTTACCGGACGGTAAAATTTCGTTGAATTTTCGACGAAACTGTGTTTTTAGTTTTTAAAACATTACAATTAATCATTAGGTTACAACGTAACATTGATTTGTGCTTGATGTCATTGATAGGTATGTTATTGCGAGATCCAGTCCGCGTTCGGTTGCTGGTGGTCTTTAGCGTCTAGAAATTAAGATCCATATTCGAACATCAGTTAGCCGTTTGTTAATAAAGCTGTCTACAACTGGGCAACTTTACTGTTGAAAGAGATGACAGGTACTAATTGTTGTTGTTGCTGTTGAATTAGGGTTAAGGGTAAGAATGTTAAGTAGTTTGTATTAGTAGAATTTAAGTAAATTCCATCAAAAACATAAATGTGAAAATGGGAGCCAAGTTCAATATCAAGCACATGCGCGGTTACCGATTACGCCTACGAAAAAATTGAGATCTAAATGGGTACCAAGTTCTGTAGATAATCCTGAAATTTATTTATAAGAACATACAACTAAAATAAATTTAAAACACAAGTTCTTATTTTTTTTCTTCTACCACATTTTTTGCTATCTAAAAATATAACGTCTTAACTTTAAACGGTTGAATTTTTTACACAAATCAGATAACTTATGGTAAATTGAAGCTCAATGTTTAACCTAGCTAGTTTTTTGAATATTTCCACACACACAATTACCTAGCTGGACGCCAAATTTCAACTTTCTAGGCCATCTGGAACTGGGTTAGGTTTTTGATCTATATGTCAGTCGGTCAGTGATAAAAATGACGATTTTTAGACGTTTATCTCAATTGTCGTTTGAGCTATATTTATGAAATTTGAGGTTCTAGTTAATCTAAGGGGTTTTAATAAGTAAACCAAATTTCATGTTTTTCTGTTAAATATATTTTGAGTTATTAAGGCGTCAAAAGTGCCTCCAAATGGTTCGTGTAATATAACACACGGCTGCTACATCGCCAGTTCTCGGCTTGAACTTGGCTTGACACGCTGCCACGTGTCTAGATTATGTTTGCTTGTTCGTAATATGTTTAACTGACAATGACTTAATCATTTTAGTGAAAGTAACGGAATAACAAGATGGTTTTTAAGTACCACTAACCTGATGGTGTGAGTAATATATTAGCAATAATAAATTAGTGACGTGACGTCATAGGTTGTACCCCATGTCCGTTTTTGTACCTCTGATAACGTTTACTTATGCAAAATTTCATGCTGATCGGTTGAGTAGTTAAGGGATTGTCCATTAATCACGTGAGAAATCACGAAATATCACAAGTGGGAAGGGGGTGTAGTGAGATATCAAGTGTATTTATTTTTTCGTAAACACGTGATTACACTTGTATTTAAAGATAATATTTTGAAAATTTTAGTTGATTATCAAGTTAAGTTTGTCTTTATTAAATTTAATATATTTTACTTGTATTGTTTGTTTTTTTTTGTAAATAATAATAACAAACTTGAAAAAAATATTAAAACGAATTATTATACTGCACTTGATTACATGCAGGTGGTTATTTTTTTTAACAATAGGCAAGGTCCTATTGTTATAATTAAATATGCCTGTGAATATGTAATTTACTTCTCAAGTTCTTTCCTAATTTGTCCACTGTTCCGTTAATTAATCATTCAACCCGAAATCACATTTTAATAGCTTAATCATAATAAACTTAGCCAATACTGGTGTAGGTGATAAATCTCATCCTACATACTTCTAAACTTGAGATGCCAAATGCTAATAGTGGATGTCTAATGATGCCTTAAATTGGAACCTATTATAAAATATTGGCTACATGACAGATTTATAAGGTTAACATGGCATCTGCCAGCGTTTTGGTTTGCTTAGCGGTTTGGTCGCATGTAGGTTTGCACCACCAGAAAGATAGAAAGAAATAGGTCTTTTGTCTTTGTCTCTTTCTTTTTTATAAAGTACTAGCAACCCGCCCCGGCTTCGCACGGGTACAAATTATACACCTAAACCTTCCTCATGAATCACTCTGTCTATTAGTGAAAACCGCATAAAAATCCGTTTAGTAGTTTTTCAGTTTATCGCGAACAGACAGACAGACGCGGTGGGGGACTTTGTTTTATAATATGTAGTGAAGTAGGATACTAGCAACGTGGGTCACACATTACTGGTATTCTTGTTAACCCCTCTAGCTAAGCTAAATGCTTGTGTTCATCTTACTACAGCAGCAGTAAGACGGGTTTCCGTTTCCAATCATGCCAACTTCTCATGATTGTTTATGTACGGTGTAGCGCGAGGTTTGCAGTGATTGTTAAATCGATCCCTCCTACGTAGACTATGGTAACCCCGAAATGACAACTTTACAGGAGAGCTGTTTGAATGTATAAAGTTGTATAAAATTTTAAATTACGCAGTTATTTACTTAAAAATTACTATGATGCCTAGATAAATAAAGCACTTTATAGTGATATTAAACTAAATGAGAATATTTTACCAGTATTTGAGATATTGATGTTACTACATTTTACATCGTATTCTAAAAGACTTAATTTATCGTAAGTATTACATACTATTTTATACGTCGAAAAATAAACTACTTTTAGTATTGTATGTAACACTTACTATATTCTTCATCGTAACTTAACATTTGATTTCAATTCTATGTGGTACATACTATAATTTACGTTAGGAAATTTGAGTCTTCTAAATATAATAAAACTCAGAATAGAATATTAAATCAACTTTTATTAGAAATAAAGAATTATGTTAGGAAACATACAAAATTAGAAAAATGAAACTGAGAAATTACTATAATTTTTAAGTCTCTAATTGTTTTTTTAATAATATTCACTATAAACCCTAAACTTTTGTACTTCATAAACATATGATTGAGATCAACAGTTCCATCAGTCTTTCTAGTTTATCATGAAAATAAAAACATACTTGTCAAATGGAGCTTACATAATATTTGTATTAGATATCAAATAAACAGTTATAAGAAATAAACAATTTGGAAGTGAAAACTATAACTTAGCAATTACTAGTAACTATGTTTGATAATTGTTGTCCCTACAAATCAAAAACTCTTAAACTTTATAGACTTTTGATTGAGATCAACAGTTCCATCAGTCTTCTAACTATCATTCACCGAGCCTTTTCCCAACTCAGTCGGGGTCAGCTTTCCAGTCTAACTGTGATGCGGCTGAACTTCGATATTTTCCGTGAAGCGACTGCCATCTGACCTCTACAACCAATGGTCCAATGACCAATGGCGATATCGAAGTTCCAAGTTAGACTGGTTGGACTTTTGAGGGCTCCAACTACCCGTAACGACTGCCATAGATGTTTGTATGGCAACCAGGACCGAAGGCTTAACGTGCTCTCCGAGGCACGATTAGACCAGTGCAAACAGCCATATTCATGCATACAACTTTTTGCACTGAGCGGGGATCGAACCCGCGCCCCGTGCGTAGCAGTCGCGTGCACTGACGCCACGCCGTGGAGGCTGTCCATAAAGGAACTATAACAAGACAATAAAACATAATTATCTAGTGGAGCTTACACACTTGTAAAAGATAAACAAAAATACGAAACAATATAATTATAAACAACAACAAACAAATTTTAGTCAGAGTCTGTTTCAGATGATGAGCAATCATTACGTTCTTCGGTAAAAGGAAGTCTTTTAAAGTAATCATGGTATGTTTTAGGTATAATACCACTTTTGCAAAGGCTATCTAAGTCCGTTTTTTTAGCTTTAGGTATCGGCAGTGGTCCATTATATAGTTTAGGAATAGAAATCAAGTTACATTTTTTTTTTGCTCTAGTATTGGTATTAAGAGCAAGCGTAAAACTTTCATTGCTAGATAAATCATATTTATAATATATTTTTAAAGGTTCATCATATTTCACATGTACTTGTTTTATTTTATTCCACTCAATTTTTTGTCCGTTTATGTTTTTAGACCAATTACGACCTAGCAATAGTTGTTTGAAATCAAAGAAATCTGAATAGCACATTTCCTTGACTATATAAGGACGGCCGTCTTGCTTAACCCACCGCACTAAGCTATACCATTCTAATGGTGTATAAATTATTTTATTTTTTGAGCCTCTCTCTATTAGCGCATGAACACTGTCGCCTTCTGTTTGTGTATGGCCCCTCTCCAAAAATGTGTGTGTTATATTTATTTTATTTTTATTAGAAATATATGAATAGAAAGCATATACAATCCTGTTCCTGTTTTGACCTGCACAATTGTCTGAAAAAAATCTGAAATCTTTACAACCATTCTCTACTTTGCGTTCCACAAACTCCAATAAGCAACTTGCTACCTCATTAGCACCCCGTTTGCCTTGCCCCTCGTGCCACATGTAATTAGTACCTTCTTTTAAGCCTAAGTCAAATAAAGTAAAATTGAAAACAGATAATTTTCTCTTATAATATAGAATGCTAACACCGTCACCACTAGGTGCATTCAAAACTTTTTGAAAATCAAATGTTGCTGTCACAATCTGACCTTGTGATTTTTTCGCCTCTGTTTTATGAGTGGTTTTTAATTCACGTGCAATATTCTTGTTGTTAAGATGTGCTTGATGAATTTTCTTTTCCTCACGAGATGGGTTGTCTTTATTGTCAAATATGTGACACTGATCACATCTATCCTTTTTGGGTACATATAAACTTAGCTTAAAATTTTCATTAACCAAATCACGGTATTGCCTTTCAGTTGCTCTAGTGGAGTACATTGTCAAATCAAACCATTCGTTATATAATTGAAATAATCTGTGAAAAGTCAAATTGCTATCTAAATATAGCTTCGTGGATTTTTTCCGAATGTAGTGAGACTCTACTGGTGCTAAAGACTTTATGTGGTCACACACACTTTTTTTCATATCTTCAGTTATCTTAACTACACGATTTTTATGCTTGCCTCTCTGGTCAGGGGTCAAAACACCAGTAGTAGTATCTATTTTATTTAGAGATGTATAAACAAACTGTTCGCTAACTGAAAACGTAGATAAAAACATTTTCTTACATACATCGATATAGGAAACATTAATAAAGTTTGGTCCCGGTAATTTGTATTTTAATGTATATTTACGATTGGATGGTCTATCTGTGTAAACTCTTCGTTTTCCTTGTTTAGTAATTAAATTCGCGACGTAACTCCACTGCATATATCGGTCACCTAATTCCCAGAAACTCGTAAATATATTTAAGCGCTGTAGCTCGCTAATCTTCTCACGGCACTTCATGCGACATGTTTGCGGACACGGTGGACCCATTGCCTTTTGAGGCCTGGTAGTACCGTTTCGACTTTTATATTCCTTTCCTGTATTTCTTAAAGCTTTCCTTTTCACATCGATCCATTCCGAAACATGCTTCTTCCTAATATTTCCTTTATCTTTCCGTGGTTTTCTTTTGTTAGAAACAGGTGTAGTATTTACAGATGAGCATGAGAGTGGGGTATTTACTTGAGGAGTGGAAGCAAAGCTAGTTTCTGGTAAAAGAATTGATTCTATGGATACAATATTATCATACATATCTTCAGTTTGTTTTGGAACAAACCAGGGACAGAAATGATTGTTACAGTCATTGTCAAGATGATTAATTTCGCATTTTATTGAAGGGCATGGAGTATTCAAGGTAAGATCTTCATTAAACAAAACGTCACTTTCCGAAGCTGGAATGTAACGTTCTTGAATAGGCCTGGCAGTGTAACCTGAAATAGAAGAAAATTAAGCATGCAAAGAAAATAGATTATCTCCTTATTGCAGACTTTTAACAGAGATGATACATAAAAAGGGGTGCAGTAATGACAAGCATTAATTGTATAATCACCAGCCTTATCGCTAGTAGCAATCTCGTGCAAGTAACCATGGCTTAAATGGCAAAACAAAAATAATATTAGATAACAGCCCAAAATCCCTGTAATAAAAAAGCACCCACCACCACCCATTTGGTTGATTTTTTTTATAAAAGAATAGATTCAGTAAAGCCACACCAACACACAATATTTTTATAAAATGTTTTAAAAATTAAAAATAAAATCTATACATACTGTCAGGGATTGACTCGTCAGAAGATTGGACGAAAGTGTTTATTATAGTATTAGCGTATACATGTTGTACTGTACTGTTAATTCCTTCAAAGTCACGAGCAGCAGGTGAACTGGCAGACTCATCAAATATTTCCATTAAATTATTTATGGCCTCTATATCAGCACCCGGGGGTAACGGAGATTCTAAAACCAACAAAAATGAATGTATTATACAAAGAATCTACGATTTAAGGTCACGTAATGTATCGTATGTTTTTATCGATGCAACGTAAAATATGGTAAGTATTACATACTATTTTTTTTAAGGTATGTTTCACGGCGTAAAATATAGTAAGTAATTTTACAATATAAATATTACTTAACTATTCCCATGTTAAATGTAGCAAGTATCACTTAAGACACAATAAATACACTGACTTCCGATGTATATTATTGTAAGTATTCCTTACTATAAAACACACCGGAGAAAATGAAATAAACAATTTATACACCTAAATCTAGTTCTCTGTTCCTCATAAGAATAAAATAATGAAAAAATGTATTTATTAATCTAGTAATAAGGAACAATTCACAAAAATACATATTATTTACCTGGATTATCTTCTTTCTCTTCATTGAGATCAGAACTTTTGACGGCTAAATTAAATATAGTTTTAGACCTTGAAGAAATTTTTCTGAAATATTGCGAATTACTACCACAATTCATTGTTACTACACTATTTTAAATTCGAATAATAACGGTGACACGAAATCAGAGCGAATACACTGCACGCGTGGTATCGACCGGCGCGAACGATCGTTACTAACACATACAATGCGCGCGCGATCAGTGAAGAGCCCCCCGCGTCCCGCGTTAACTGCCGCTTCGGTTGTCGCGATACTTTGCGCCGGTTACATTCAGAAATTACTATATTATACGGCCTGAAAACTAGACTTACCTTAAGAATTTCTTTAAAATTATTTTTGTACTGATTCTATAGTACTAAAATATATTCTTTTTTGAAATAAAACAAAAATCGACTTTTTGTGGATTACCACAATATACGTGGGAGGGATCGAAATAAAAGAGATGTTTTAAATGTTACACACTAATAATATATTGTTCAGTTCCACAATAAGTTCTTAAAAGTTAAAATGTTAGTTAAATGTTATGTATGAAAATGTTATAATGTTTCAATGAATGCCGAATGTCGCGGTCACACACAGTGCACTGACTCTATACACGTTTGATCTAATTAGGTAAACGCGTGACTCGCTTATTGCTTACTAAGGTGTTCGGTTATATTACACCGAACAGTTTATTATCAACAACTTGTGATTGGGTGCACTTCTAATAGCAATTATAATAACGTGTTTATTGCTCCCATTCATTCGTGACCTTTTTAATACGCTGTATGTGTATTTGTAGTTTGAAAGGCGTCCAAATTGGATCGCTAGATCATTGAAGATCTTTTCGCGTACTCTTTTTGTGAACGATACTTTCGTTTCTCTCACTCGCAGTTGGGGTTCATGGTATTCTGTACTTCTATTAACGTAGGAACTTTATGTTTGTATTCGTAAGAAAATTCGTGGAACCATTAGCCATGCTCTTCCAAGAGTCAATAAGGAAGCAACGCTGCGCCAATAAAAGGAAACGCCATATGCATTTATTTAACATGAAATAACTTTATGAGGTTTAGCAGGAAAACCATGACCTAGCATAACTTACACGGCTGGTATTTTATTTATTTACTTGAATATATTTTTAATAACTGTATGAGAATATTCTGGAAATAGCTATTCCCGCGCGACTTCGCTCGCCTGTACATCACTATATATTATAAAACAAAGTTTCCCGCCGCGTCTGTCTGTCTGTCTGTTCGCGATAAACTGAAAAACTATTGAACGGATTTTCATGCGGTTTTCACTAATAGAGAGAGTGATTCATGAGAAAGGTTTTGGTGTATAATTTGTACCCGTGCGAAGCCATAAAATTCTCGGGTCACGGTGTTTGTGGTCGAACTCCTCCGAAACGACTCGACCGATTATAATGATTTTTTTTGTAAATTTGGTAGGTATGAGAATAGGTCGTAAAGTATTTTTCACCACCCCCTCCCTCACCCCCACCCTCGCTTTTTTTATATATATTAAGCTATTTGTAGATCACACTAATTTATGTCCCCTGTGGGATTGGTACCCACAACAGTCGTGGCGGCGTAGTCGCGAGGTAACCACTTAAACAATTGCGCCATCCGTACAGTCAAATGTGGAGTTTTTCTCTATCCACACGGTTCTAACTCTCAGATCTCTTGAAGAGAAGAGCTCATAGCTTCGCACAGGAGATCTTATAGGTTGTATTCCAAAGCTGTTGTCATTTTAGTGATCCAATAATCTTCAGCAATGGATTGACACCTATCGATCGCATGTATGTATCAGCATGCGTGTCAAACTACATAAATGAATGCTGTGACCAAAGGCGCTGAACCTTGGACTCTCAATCATTCCGGGTATAATTGTATTGTACTGGTTTTTCTAGTTTGGTTATGTAACTCAACGTAATTGTGATTGACCAGTAATGTTCAGTGTTCAACAACTCAATTATATTTCTATCATACAGATTAAAATATTATATACAAGCTGACCCGCGCATGTTCGTCCGCGTTTGTAAATTTTTCCCGTTTTCGCAACATTTTTCATTGATGCTCCGCTCCTATTGGTCGTAGCGTGATGTTATATAGCCTATAGCCTGCCTCGATAAATGGGCTATCCAAAAATATTTTTTTTTTATAATTTTTCAATTCGAACCAATAGTTCCTGAGATTAGCGCGTTCAACTAAACAAAAAAACTCTTCAGCTTTATATAATGTTAGGGTCACCTATTTCGGAAAAAGGTGAATAAAAATGTAAATTAAAACTAACAATTACGTAAAGGGACACATAATTCTGAATGCAGGGAGTTAGGACTCGAAAGATTCCGGCTCCAATCGAAGCCACCTGACATTAAACAACAGCTTTTACTAATAACGGAAAGACTATTTGTTATTAAGTACCGGTAATCGCCTACCATCAGGTGGTAAATGAGCTTGTTTGCTACCTTGTATTTACTGGTAGGTATCAATCTTGAAGTTCATTACTATCTACGTTATATAATAATAATAATATAATAATAACTCCACACATCTCACACACGGCCGTCTGATCCCAAACTAGGCAGAGCCTGTACTATGGTAACTAGACTGCTGATATACATACTTATATATTTCTAAATACATACACATTATAGATAAATTACACCCAGACACAGAACAAATTATCGTGCTGTTGTTTTTAAGTAATTATGCCACTGATGACAAAATCGTTAGTGCCTTTTCTGAGATACCCGAAATATAAATACATACATAAATAAATACATACATACAAGAATTGCTCGTTTAAAGTAATATGATACATTTTACCTATTCATGGCCAGTACATCTTGAACTGTCATTGTATAGACTTTCCGTACCATGACAGGCCAACATATACTGGATACGTTTAGCTTGATGTAGCCATTTTCACGTATTTTGATTTTTTCTTCTATACATAAACTTTAATTATTCCAAATCTCAAGTTCCTCCATTCGATACATTTTCTTAAAAATGCGTACAAAGAATTCTCTTCACGTATTTATATAGATTTAGAAATCAGTTTATCACTTCATATTATAAAACAAAGTCGCCCGCTGCGTCGGTCTGTCTGTTCGCGATGAACTCAAAAACTACTGAACGGATTTTCGTGCGGTTTTCACAAATAAATAGAGCGATTCGTGGAGGTAGGTTTAGGTATATAATTTGTTAAGGTTTTGTGTAAATTGGTTAAAATATGATGATAATTGTTGAAGATGTCTCTGCTACCCGTGCGAAGCCGGGTTGCTGGTAAATTCTAAAATAAACATTCAATAAAAGTCAATCAATTTTTTCTATTCACTAGGTATTTCTCAAGGATACTATTTTTGCAAAAATATTGCTATAGTGCGGTCACCGAGGAGGGAAAACTTCGGTCATTAACCTAATAATACTTGTCTCTATTGCACCCGCGTAGGTAAATATAGTAGCATTGGGACCTCCTGCGATGCACAACCTCCTCCGAGCGGAGCGATTACTTCTTCAAGGCACGGAGGTCCTGGCTGGTACCACCAAGTTCAAGTCAAGACAAACCGTTCTATATTTTAAATGTGTATAGTTTGAAATTAAGAAAAGAGGACTCGCCATAAACTAAAATATATTTGGGACTCGCGCCGCGGACCATAAACTAAAATTTATTATACTACCGCGGACGGCAGAGAGAACTGTCCGTCGTTCAAGAAGCGAGGCTTCGATGAAGAAAATATAAAAGCGATAATATTTTTAAAGTGTGATATTGATCAGTTTTCAATACAATGCGTTTTTTGCCTTGCAGCTGTTTCAATTGATCTCCTCTGAATAAAGACATCCCTTTCCCGATTCAATATGCCTTATCCTACTAATATTATAAACGCGAAAGTTTGTAAGTATGGATGGATGGATGTTTGTTACTCTTTCACGCCAAAACTACTGAACCGATTGCGATGAAACTTGGTATGTAGATAGCTGGAGACCTGGATAATCATATAGGCTACTTTTTATCCCGATATTCATCTGTGTTATCAGTTATCACTTAGTCAAACATAAAAATAAGTTGGTCAAATTAAAAAAATATATACCAATTAAATTGTCCAGCCACGTGGTCACTTCACTAGGTCAAATGTAAAAAGTATTAAATGCGGCAAAGTAGGAATTTCCGATAGAGCGGTTATGATATGTTATGGAGTGCCTTGTGTCTACAAATTTATGAGTTGTTGAGACAACTTAGTGATGCATATTACTCAATATTTTGGACTAAGTGATATTAAAACATAAAAAAACCGGACAAGTGCGAGTCTGACTCGCGCACTGAGGGTTCCGTAAGCAAACAAACTTGTATGTAAGTAGATAGTACGTCCATCTCAGGAATCAATGCTCGAATACTTGCCGACTTTTTCGAAAGACAAACTTAACTTTGCGGTTGCGATGTATGACAAAGTCAACAATCCAACCGCAAAATATAAGTTTGTAATCACAAAAAGTATTATTTTATGTGATATAACAACAAATTAACAACTTTCGGATTTTGCTCTTTATTTGTGTTGTGAGAACTTGCTTCTTACCAAGTTTCATGATTCTAGGTTAATGGGAAGTATAGGTTTTGATTTACCTGCGAAATGTTCAAATTATGTCAAATATAAAGCTTAAATGGCCATATCTTATGATTTCGTTAACTTAGAAGCTTGATATTTTTACGGCTTCAAGGATCGTAGACTTGTGTATATGTTATTAATTTCAACTTGATGCGTCCATGGGTTCCTGAGAAAAAGGTCTTGACAGAGAGACAGACGGACAACAAAGTGATCCTATAATGGTTCCTTTTTTTCCTTTTGAGAAACGGAATCCTAAAAACAGGTTTCTCATAATTTTCTTCAAAGATTCTACTGTGTGAATTTGGATGGTGATGACAGAATCACCACAAATTGTATAGATCACACATAATCTATATATTAATACGTGAAGCGAAAATTTTGGATCCTTTTTTACGAAAATTGGGCGGACGGAGGAG
Source organism: Euplagia quadripunctaria (assembly GCA_963859945.1). NCBI lineage: Eukaryota > Metazoa > Arthropoda > Insecta > Lepidoptera > Erebidae > Euplagia > Euplagia quadripunctaria. Next base: position 4,455,908 of record OY982583.1, read on the forward strand.
TATGAAATTTCGCACACTTATAGTTTATACAGAGAAGAAGTGACGAATGCTAAAATGTTTGAACAATATTTGCTACAAAATTAAAAAAATGCAAAAACGGGTACATACAGCTATGAGTGTCCAGTATACATTTTGACCTGTCATGATACAAAAGTCTATACAATGACAAGTCAAGTAATATTGGCCAATGAAATAAACCATGGTCGAAATTCGACCACCACGCGATCTCTAGTATATATAGATGTTTGACCTTCACACTATTCGTTCTCGAGAGAGAACACCCACAGCAATACTACATTATATTTTGACACTTTGATTATTATTACTGATTTAATTTGCCTTGACTCTTCTTTCTTTTAATGAATCACCTTGTTCTTTTCACACTTCGTCGTTATATTGATTTAGAACATTAAGGTAATTGTGACAAACAGATTAGATTCCTCAACTGGAACTCAAATTCAATTCATATTTAATTGCGGTCTAATGAGTCTATACTTTTCCTTATACTCCCAGTAATTTAATCACACACATCAACAACTTAATATTAATTACGTTCTCACTGTCTTTAAGACCGAAAATTTACTTAAAAATATTGTATGTTTCGTTTACTGCCGTGCCGATTCCATGCATTGGAGCAGAGATCTACAATATGTATATTAGTGGAACGTGGGGTCCCGTTTTTAAATAATACTAGAGATCGCGTGGTGGTCGAATTTCGACAATGGTTTATTTCATTGGCCAATATTACTTGACCTGTCATTGTATAGACTTTGTACCATGACAGGTCAAAATATATACTGGACACTCATAGCTGTATGTACCCGTTTTTGAATTTTTTTAACTTTGTAGCAAATATCGTTCAAAAATTTTAACATTCGTCACTTCTTCTCTGTATAAACTATAAGTGTGCGAAATTTCATATTCCTCCGTCCGCGGAATTTTCGTAAAAAGTGATCCAAAGTTTTCGCTTCACGTATTAATATATAGATAACCGTCGCGGTCCGTTTCTACTTTTTTTACGGATGAGTTATAAGCCATTCCCTAAACCAGGGGCAGTGGCGAAATTATATGATCTGAGGCCCGTGGCTAATTCATCGGATGCTCAAGTTCACTCTTGGCGCCTCGTGTGCTTACGGCCTTTAGGTCGGGGCCGGGGGCCCCCTAGGGCCATGGACCCGTGGCATTTTGAACGCTCTGCCACCCTATTGTTAATTACTTTGTTAAAATTCAAATAATACACTTAAATACAAATACATCTTATCTTCTATATAAATAAAAATCAATGTTTGTATGTTTGTCCTCTATGCTTTCTGAAACCATTGATCAGATTGTGATGAAGCTTTGGAAAAAAAAAAGAAAAAATGGCATTATAACGCATGCCGGGTGCAGATAGTATATTATATATCGATACCTCGGGGCTCAAAAGGCGTAAGCACCAAAAGTCGATTTTACAGGAGAGCAAAAAAACAAAAACAAAATTCCTTTTTTCAGCATAACTTTTTCAATTTTTTACCTAAACAAACCATTCTAAGACCAAAAGTCTTACATTTTTGTGATGCAGGTCACTGTAAAATTATATTTCGAACAAATTTAAAAGCAACGAAAATAGCTTTCCTATACGCCCCGAAAATTTATATGTTTGGGGCGTTTACACCCCAAAAATCAATGGATGTATGATGAGTGATGGTTGTAACCGTCAATTTCAGGAAAGTGGACCATTAGGGGAAAGTAGACCGAGTGGGAAACCGAGTAGACATTTTAGGAAAGTGGACCATTAGGTCCACTTTAACCTTTTTATCAACTTAGATAACGAATTAATAGTAATAATTACCGATTTACCTGTACCTAACTGCCTGTCTTACCTAAAAACTATTCAATAACTCATTATAAAAGGAAAATGATAAATAAAAATCACTTACTAATCAAAATATTGTTTATTTATTTCTTATTTTTATATTATAATTTCTCAGGAAATTGTAACGGCTTACCAACAGTCGATTGGTCCATGAACCGTTGGACAACATTATCTTTAAACCATAAACTTTTCGTCCATGAACTTTTCATTCACGAACGTTTCGCCAACATTACTCTACGTCAGTGAATGCTTAACCAACAGAATGTTTTGACCAATAACTTTTCACCCAAAGAACAATTGGCCCATGGACTGTTTCCCAAGATTAAGTAGGAAAGTCGACCCTGGGATCTCCCGCGCTAGGCGGGACGAGCAACCGGGAGACACGCTAGGTTGATGATGACTGTTTCCCAAGAGAACGGTACGTCAGTGAGCTTCTAACCTAACCTATCCAAGTCGGATTGTACAGCTTTCTCAACGCTCACTAACGTACCGTTCTCTTGAGGAGTCCATGGACCAATTGTTCTTTGGGTGAAAAGTTATTGTTCAAAACATTCTGTTGGTTAAGCATTCATTGGCGTAGAGTAATGCTGGCGAAACGTTCGTGGATGAAAAGTCCATTGGACGAAAAGTTTATAGTTTAAAGATAATGTTGACCAACGGTTCATGGACCAATCGACTGTTGGTAAACCGTTTCAGAGCGATTTCTCAGGTATACAGTTAGGTATCCTCACAAAATTTGGCGCTAATAACATTTAAAGCTAATGGAAACAGGAACTCTTGAGATCAATTATAATCATTTTAGTCTTCTGATAATCAGTCATTATTAAGAAACTACCTTAAATCTACATAGGTAGGTATCGGTACCTAGGTATCCATAGGTATACATTGATAAAAAACTAATTATTCATTTAAGAGTCTCATTTAACCTTATTTGAATAATGAATGTTTGATAAAAACTTATGAATTTATGATAAACAACTTATCTTCTGTGTGGCTAATAATAATACAACTGCTACTATTAAAAATATTCCACCTAGAAAAACGAAAAAAAAAAAAAATAAACAAAATCAACTTCTGAAGTAGGATTCAGATACAACAATAGATTCAGTAATTTGGTGACTATTGCGTTATGTGCATTACACATTTAAATAACCAAAAATTTGGTACCATCTAATCTATTCTTACGCAATGTAAGACAAAACTAGAATTAATATTACATATTTGGTTCAAAAATTAGCAAACTTAACAAACTTAGGCAAACGACAAAACATTAATAAACTTTAATCTTAAAGGCTTACATTGCATGCTATGGCATGGTATGTCAGTCACAAGCAATACACGCGCGATCACACGTAGGTAATCAAATCAACTCATTCTCTGTGTCTTCTCCATCCTCTATGTCTGTTTCCGCCAAAATATCACTAACATTTGCACTTGAGGGAAGATTCAAATACTCTACGTGATAGATCTTTGGTATGGTACCATTTTCGCAAAGACGTTTTAGGTCATTATATTTAGGCGCTGAAATTGGTAACTTCGCTGTATATAAAGACTTAATTGTACAATTCACTTCTTCTGTAACGTCCAGTGCAGAATTATCTATAGCTTCATCTATAGCCCTATGTTTTGCTTTTCCTCTTCCTTTCCCTTTTCCTTTCCATTTCCCTTTTTCTTTTCTTTTTCTTTGTGGTTTTTCAGATAATTTTACTTGGATCTCAGTTGCATTTTCTTTCATTGAATATTTTATAAAAATATAATCTGTATATTTTTTCTTAAAAGTTGCAGTCTTTATCTCTTTGAATTTAATATTTTTTAAAGTTGATGGTGTGAACGTTACGCTAGCTAAATCTTCGAAGTCTAGAAAATCTGTATGGTCAAGGGAATTAACATAGTAGGGTCTTTAAAAATAGATATGTTCGGGCGTAAGCACAATTATATTACTAGGTATGTCGTTTACAACCCTCAAATTTATTGATCAATATAAGTGATTGCTCTTACGACCCAAACCTATAAAATGTATGATGTAAAATGGTAGACGTAAAAACATTTGTATCATCTACGGTGTCGTTTACTACCCTCGCGTTTATAAACAAGTAATACAAGTTAATCACTACATATAAAAAAACTCTAATGCACGGGTCACCATTTGGTAACCCGCGCATTAGAGTCTTTGGTAACAAAAGCAATAAGACCTAAAAGTTAAAAGACTTGAGAAGGAACGATGTCTGAATATCCAACACAAAACTGGGATAAGTGATCGTGGCTGGCGGACCACGGCCTGACGGTTCAAGTTAGGAAGTTGTATATAAATAAACTTTCATTGCCTGATACAGGATTTGTGGTTAAAACTTAGTTTAGCTTATCGCCACTAGCTAAAAATACTGATGCAGATTATGAAGGTCAACTTACTGGTGAGAACTTTTACATAATAAGCCATTTTACTGGTTAATTGACGGCCCAGGATTGCGATAGAGATCTGTAAGTATTCACCTAAGGATAAAGAGTTTTGATATAGTAACAATTAATTGCGATGACATCGCTGATTGCCATTATACCAAAGTAATCAAATATAAGTAATTATTCTACATACAAGCGAAGCTTTTGGTTTTGCAATCATAGAAGCAGACGCTCTGTCCGTCGCAACCTATGCATAGACTTTCACTGAACATGATGATTTACCAGTTAGGCTGTCTCTTAGAAGTCTTTTTTTATGGTATAGGGGGCAAACGAGCAGACGGGTCACCTGATGGTAAATGACTACCGCCGCCCATGGGCACCCGCAACTCAAGAGTCATAAGTCCGTTGCCGCCCTCTAAAGTGGGAGTAGGGAAAGAGGGGGGAGAGATGAAGGGCGGGAATAGGGGAGAGGAATGGCAGTGAAGCAATGCAAGCATTGCTTCACTGCCGGTTTTCTGTGAGGCCATGGTATCACTTCGGTTGAGTATGGGCCCATACGTGCCGAAGGCTCTCCCAAGTCATACAAATCTTAGAAGTCAATTTAAACAGAAATATCTTTGAGGCTAGTTGGAGGAAAATTTTGCTCAGTCTTACAATAATTGATTTTAACCTTATTTTAATAGTATCAACAATTTAATTAATAAAATTCATAGTTTATAAACAGGGGCTCGTGACTGAGTGGTAACCGACTAAGTTAGTACATTGTAAGGTTAAGTAATCCTACTCGGGTCAGTCTTAGGATGGGTGACCATTCTTAACACGTTGAGACCCCTTCGAGTTTCGGAGAGCACTTGAACCGTCCTTGGTCCCGGTTGCCATACGAACATCTGTGGCATTCGTTACGGGTAGTTGAAGCCCTAAAAAGTCCTACAACCTGGTCTAACTACAGAACTTCGATATCGCCTAATACTTGGGGTGTGGAGGTCTGATGACAGCCGCTTCACGTAAAATATCGAACTTCGGCCGTATCGTAGTTAGACTGAAAGCCAACCCCAACTTCCAGGATAGTGATAGGCAATACATTTAGCAAAATCACTACAGTATTCAACAGCAGGAGGCCCCACTTTGAAGCAGAGCTGCCGAAAACATCTAACTCCTCAGACACAACTTAGTGTTAGTTACGGAGTTTAACAGCTTCAAAATCTTCATCTCCTGAGACATTGATCACCTTGCACATTTATAATTAAAAAATTATTTGGGACTAATTCCACCCAAAATCCCACTGCTGTAATTGTTGTGCACCTGTATCAACAACAGTGAGTGACCCACGAAAACACTGAGCTTGACATTCAGCGAGTCCCAGTGAAGTTTAACTGTTATGGACCCGCATCGAATTTGAAGGAGTTAGATATATTATAGACCGAACTCTAGTAGTCAAAACTCGAGTACACCATCTTACCCTAACATTAAACGAGCGACGCGACGGTACTTTCACTATAATGCCGGAAATTTTATTATTCCCTAATTCTCTAGATTGTGTTTGTTACAAAGGACTCACGAGGTCTTCGTCTCTTACTAGCACACATGCATTTTGGCTCTTAATCGACATCTATTCACCATTAGTGCGATGCACCTGGAGTGCGATGGAGTGACCACAAAACGGGTAAGAATCCTCGCGGATGCGAGGTCGCTCCTAGAAGCCTGTGAACGCCCCAGAAAGTTTCTGTGCTTCTGGAAGGAGCTAGGCGAACTCAACTAGCCATATCCGAAAGCATAATGGACCGTTTTTGAGTCTAAATGCGGAAACAAAGCCCTGTACCAATACCAATCCTATCTCATTTACACGCAGACAGTGTCACCAATTTTGTTGTACCTATGACCTGCACTTGCCACCCACGTACGCTAAATATATTTTAAAGACCTTGACGTCGCGAATACTTTTGAAGTTGGTACTAATACTGCCAAAGGTCAATACACAACCTTTATTTTCGAATGTTATTCGGAATGTGTCCCGCTAATTTTTTCTGTAAAGCTGACACACAATGATACAGATTGATTACAGACGTGTTGTACTTTATTTAACGCCGCTACCAACCGGCCTTTTTGGAAGCCAAAGAGGGAGGCCTATGTGCAGCAGTAGACGTCATATGGCTTTAATGATTTTTTACGTGGGAGAGCATGCTTCGGCACGTATGGGCCGGCTCGACTCCGCTCGATACCACGGCCTCACAGAAAACCGGCATTGAAGCAATGCTTGCATTGCATTTCACCGCGCGAGTGAGGCTACCGGAGGCCCTAACCATTCCCTCTCCCTTATTCCCGTCCTTCGCTTCTCCCCCTCTCTCCTCTCCTCACTCTTCCCCCCCCCCTCTTCTCCTACTCCCACCTTAAAGGGCGGCAACGCCCTTATGACTCTCGAGTTACAGGTGCCCATGGGCGGTGGTAGTCATTTACCATCAGGTGACCCGTCTGCTCGTTTGCCCCCTATACCATAAAAAAAAAATTATGATGATGATACTATAGTTTAAAAAATAAAAATATTCCACTCTCTAAAGTAGATTAGGAATAAAAATACTCAAGTTATTCAAGATACAGTGATTTATCAGTTAAGCACTGCCCCATAATAAGTAACAGACATCATTTTACAGTGACGATACCCTTCATTCTGATGACGAGGGCAACTAGCGCTACCAGGTTAAATTCTGCTGATGAGTAGGTAAACTGAACCTGAGCTTCAGCTGAACGCTTGTCTCCTGATCCTGAGTCACAGTTCGTGCTAATTTAGGAGACGAAGTCCAACCACAGGGTACACTATAAGTTGACTTAATACTAAATGTATAAATGTTATTGTATCATTGCAAATGTAACAAAGTTTCCTGTAATAAAGATTATTACTTTCAATTAGCAATACACGGTGATGCACTGGTCCTCTCCTGGTGCCATCAGATGGGGGGGTATGCTTGTTTGTACCTTTGATAGCATAAAGCACAAATCTCCACATGACTAAAGGATTTTATCACGGCAATATGTAATCACGGTATGGTCTCAATTCATATATTTTATAGCACAGGTTTTCTGGTGGTATGGTGGCCCTTTGACACAGAAAGAAGGATCCTCCGGAGGCTAACCGTGGGCCAAAGGTGTGTGAGGTGGGGAAGTGCGATGCAGGGTCATCGGTAAATGGCGGTGGAGTGGTATAGAAATGTTGCCATATATCCATTAGCTATTCACATAAATAGCAACGATCATAGTTCATGATAATATGTTATTTAAAATAAGAATTCGATGAGTCATCTACAATAGGTACCTATATGCTTCCGATGTCAAGACGCGCATGGAATATATTCCTTGTAGGAAAATTTATTTACGGAAATGATTAATTGATGGCTACAGGAAAAAACCTTTGTAGTGACATTATTATTGTGATAGCACATCAGCCTATAAAACAGGGTTAAATATTCTGTCCTTACATGTTAAAATTTTATACACATAGGATCATCACCACAACACAGTGACAAAAAATTTTGTAGTGACCCAGACCCAGCAAAACTTTGGCGAAGTTTTGCTGGGTCTGGGTCACTACAAAATTTTAATTTATATTTTTTTGGGAATTTTTAAGAATCTTGTTTTTTGAATAAATGCAAGCCACAAAACCCGTCCTCGAGAATACCGAACCTATAGAAATGGAGAAGCTCACGAAGACTTCCGTTTATACTATGTATATGGACTTGGACCTCATTTCGCAGTTTAGGAGTGACCTGAGTACAGCAGATTCCTTTAGCCAATTCTATAACAGAACAGAACAAATAATCTGTTCTGGAAATCGTCTGGTGGCAGGATTTCGACCACAATTCATTACCTTTAAATGTTTTGTTTTATATCGATGACGAGTATAACTTGACCTGTCATTATATATACTTTTCCTACCATGACAGATCAACATTTATTTTAGACACGTGTAGCTTTTTGTAGCGGTTTTCGAATAGGTATTTCTTAAGTTAATAACACATTTTGTGTACTTTTTTTACCACATTACTAGTATTCTTGTTAACCCCTCCAGTTAAGCTAAATACTTGTGTTAGGAGTGGGTTCACGTCTGTAGTGCACTGGGTGGGGTTCGAACCCGCAACCACTTGATCGTAAGTCCGACGCCTTAGCCATTACGTTACCGCCGCTTCTATAGGCTATGTACACTTCTTCTACATAGACGTAATAAACTTTAAGTTTTCTAAATTTCACATTCCTCTGCGTGCGCATTTGTTTAAAAAACGCGTAGGTAGGTATAAATAATTGTCCAGACCTATTAATAAATAGATTTTTACGAACAAGGCAGTAAACATCTATATTATATTTTTGATATTAACATAGGGTTGTCACCCGCATGAGAAATGAGTGGTTACCATTTCTCATGCGGGTGACAACCCTATGTTAATACCAAAAATAAAATATAATGTTATTAATGCTGTTAAGTATTAAACTAAATCCGTATCTTGAAGTGCCTTGCAATAAGCACACAATACATTGGTTTTACCGAGTAAGGAAGTTATACGAAACCATATAAAAGTATTATAGAGCTATAAGCATATACTTTAACAGTTTAATGTTGTTTTTTATTTAGGAAGGTTCGTTTACCTAAAAGATGGTCCATGACATACAAACCGGCTTATGACTAGGTCCCCCTTTCTACACAAAACCTTGATCGCTCAACATTCACCATTCTATACTATGAGGTACATGTATGACAGTTATTTTTAGAACTTCGATTTTAGAGCTTCACACCAAATGATGACTTGCCAAAACAAGAATTACAAAAATGGCAAAGTGATTTGCACAATTTCTCACAAGAGTCAGACATAACAAACATCCATTAATCCATCCTCACAAACTTTGGCCTTTATAATATAAGTACGATTAAGTTAGAATTATACTGCAATGTGTCCCTTTTGCGCCAGAGACATTAGAGGACGGAACCCTCACTCACTAGCCAAAACCCAGAGCCATAATTTTCTGTGAGAGATGTCTTTACCTGCTATCACCCTGACTGCATCTGTAAAGACTATCCAGAAGGTTTAGTCTAACCTGAGCAATAAAACCCTGGTTTTTTCAATTTATGTATACAGCGTGTAAGTTTGAGCTACGCGATAAACTTACAATAACCTCTTTCTGTTTATACTTAACACAATACAAATGTCAGTTCCTCATAAAAGTGCGAGATTAAGTATTTATAGTCATTAGTTTCATTTGGTGCTACGCAATGTACATGCAACATGCGTAGGTATTCTTTTTGTGCGGTACGGTGAATGACCTTTAACGGTCGGCGCCGGTAAGACTCAGCTGATTGCATAAAATCTTTAAATGTTGTTTGATTGATTACATTGCTGTATTTGGTTGTATGCGGTATTTATTACATTTTTTTTCTTATAATGTTCTTTTTACTCATTGTGATATCACTGTTAAGCAAAAAAAAATTATTAATGAATTTTCCGGCAGAAAATTCCAATTATTTTCGACTCAGAATAATGGTCTGAAAACACTATTTCAGGATTCGGTACGGCGTCGCTTACATCCTGTTTATATAATACAGAATGTTACAGAAAGGTGTGGTCATATTAAAAGGTCGTATAGTAGACTCCGAATAGTGTAAACAGTTTTAAGAAAATTCTTGATTTTTAATACAAAAAACTTATTTTAAAACTGACAAATTGAACTATTATATCCAGTATAATTTAAATCCGCATGGATACAAAATTTAACAGATAAGAGGTTTATTTCATTGGCTCATAAACAATTATTTTGGAAGATACCATTTAAACTACAATTATAATCAGTATTAATTTCATTTAATTTTTTGTTTAAACCAATGAATAGAGTCAAGGTTTAAAAAAGCCTAAAATCCTAATCTAAACTAATATTATAAAGCTGAACAGTTCATTTGTTTGGTTGAACGCGCTAATCTCAGGAACCACTGGTTCGAATTGAAAAATTCTTTTTGTGTTGGATAGCCCATTTATCGATGCATAGGCTATATAACATCACGCTACAACCAATAGGAGCGGAGCAGTGATCATAAACGCAGGTGAAACTGCAAGGACGGCTAGTTAATATCATAAAAGCGAATGTGAGTTTGCTTGTTACAATTTCAGGCTCAACTACTCAAGTGATCATCATGCAATTTTCCATACAAGTTATCGTGGATACAAAAGGATATAGGGTGAAACTACACGCATCCAGTATTCGCGTTGACCTGTCATGGTAAGTAAGTCTATACAATGACAGTTCCAGTTATACTGGCCAATGAAAAAACCATGGTCGAAATTCGACCACCACGCGATCTCTAGTTCAACCATAAGACTCCAAAACCAGGACTCCAAAAAGGACAATACGATAGTTATTCCTCAAGTCAAATCAGCTTCTTTTTAATGAAACGTCAAAGCTGTAGATGCTGTAGAAACTTGCATGAAATAACAATCTGTGACGTCATACTTTGACATTTCAAATCACTGCTGAGCCAGAGGGCGTGGTTTCGATTCCCACCTGAAATAAATGCTTGTGTGATGAGCACGATCAGATTCCCACCCAGGACAAATAATTGTGTGATGAGCATGATCATTTGTTCTGTGTCTGGGTGTAGTTTATCTATAGTATGTATGTATTTAGTAATATATGAGTATGTTTACCAACAGTCTGGTTACGTGGTACATAGTACAAGCTCTGTTGTCTAAAGTTATTATTTTGATTTATTTTTAATATTTTTTATTATAACAAACGTAAAATTAATAAAAAAAAACTTTTTTTTTCAAAGTCTTAGTTAACTTTTGATTTCACGAAGACTCTGAAATAATTTATTTTGACCATACCCTATTCCTTTCCTTTAGCGCTCTAATATTAGTATTTGTGTTAACCAGTGCAGAGTATTTCGAACAATAAATAAAAAGTGACCACGATCGGTGCATTTCGATCGAAACGTCGGGTAACCAAGAGGTATTGTACCTTTTAAATATTATCGCGATTAAGTCCCGAGTTACACATCTAATAAATAAATTTTGTTTTTAGATGTGTTAGGGGGAGGCAGGGGACAGCAATTATTTTTGTAATATGAAGCCATCCTACTAGAGGAGCACCTATGAATTACTGGGCCTTCTGTGGTTTAGTTGCAGTGCAGTGTTTTATTATACTACTAGCTGCGCCCCGCGGTTTCACCCGCCTAAGTCTCGATGGCGTGAGAATATCGTGGAATAAAAAGTAGCCTATGTGTTAATCCAGGTCTCCAGTTATCTACGTAGCAAGTTTCATCGCAAGGGGTTTAGTAGTTTTTGCGTGAAAGAGTAACAAACATCCATACATCGATACATCCTAACAAACTTTCACGTTTATAATATTAGTAGGATTAAGTAGGCATTAGAATTCCATTTGTAAGGTAGGCTGTTGCCTGGTAGTTCTGAAGTTTTTCTGATGCACTATATGAAAGACCATTAATTAATGAGCATTACGTCTGAATACACTATTTCAGGATTCGGCACGATGTCGCTTATACCCTGTATATATAATACAGGTTGTTACAGAAAGGTGTGGTCATATTTTAGGGCCGTGTAGTAGACTCCGAATAGTGTAAACCATTTTAGGAAAATTTGTGATTATACATGTATATTAATTTTTTATTTTTTTATTTTATATTTCTTTGCTAACAGTGTAACGTTTTTATATCTATACAACCTTTTCCCCACGGCTTCGTTCGAGTCACAACGCAAGTACTGGACGCGTGTAATTTCATTAAGCCGTTTTCACGTAATTTTTAAAGTTGTAAGACATATTGTTTAAAAATTTTAGCTTTCTACCCTTGTTCTATATATATAGTTTATATATATATATATATAAACTGTAAATATTCCAAAATTGACGTTACTACGTTCGCGAAATTTTCTTAAAAAAGGGGTACAAAGAATTCTCTTCACGTATTAATATAATAACTAGAGATCGCGTGGTGGTCGAATTTCGACCATGGTTTATTTCATTGGCCAATATTACTTGACCTGTCATTGTATAGACTTCTGTACCATGACAGGTCAATATATATACTGGACACTCATAGCTGTATGAACCCGTTTTTGCATTTTTTTTACTTTGTAGAAAATATTGTTCAAAAATTTTAGGATTCGTCACTTCTTCTCTGTATAAACTATAAGTGTGCGAAATTTCATACTGCTCCGTCCGCCCAATTTTCGTAAAAAGGGATCCAAAGTTTTCGCTTCACGTATAGATACTCCCAAGTGTAACTTGTGTATTAATAAATCGTACGGAACCGCAAGTCATCTTTGGCATAACACTCTTTTATTAACAAAACTGGTTTCATATTTTATTTGTTTTTACACTGTATTCAAATTGTCTCAATATAACACGCCGTAAAAAATTGATTACTGATAGATGTTAATAATTAAAATATTTAATTTAAATAATTAGATAGAGCAAAAAAATTTGGATTCAGTAGTGTTTTTAATAGTATCCGTATATAGTTATTAAAAGTAATCAAATATTATGAGATTTAGGTTTTTATACCGTGTCTTGTTCCTTGTATGTTCATATTATCGGTCCCACGTACTAAACGAGGCGAGCTTATCGTCGTCTACCGGGTTAGTTTTGAAGTGAAACTTCTTTAGAACCATTGTGATTTGAAATTCGATGAAACGGAAGCATCACGATAAAGTTCCTATAATCTTTGTCTTTGCGCCTGCGTACTATATATCAATGTCAACGTGGTGTAATTTTTGTGCATTTTTTTCTCCATATTTCACTTATACTTAATTGATTCTTTACAAATTTAGATTTTTGAAAGTTGTGTACAGTTGTAACTGGACTTCAGGTTTGCTTACTGTTTATTATTAAGGTCATTCTTTTGTATATCTGAATGTACTACTATTGAGAATATCGAGTTGCCATTCGGACCACTGTTTACATATTTGCCGCCAGTAGGCTATTAAAATTTTGTCGCCCCTACTGGTCGGTTTATCTAACTCGATACCCCAGGACAAGACATAAAAAATAATGTGGACCCCAAATTTGCCGCCCCTAAAATTGCCGCCCTAGGCTTCAGCCTACTTAGCCTACTGGTAAATCCGCCACTGAGACCACATAAACCATTACCCTTGAACCCTACAATTTTATCCACTCCAAATTAATATTTAATCTAAACTATTAATTCTATAAACTTGAACAGATGTCAAGCTTTGATTGATTTATATACCAAATGCCATCAGAAATCATTTGGCGGACGTGAGAAATATTGCGTAAATACTGTGTTAATAGATCAGACGGAATGAAGTGTTAGACAAATGCTTTATGACTTGGATGACCATGGAAAATAGTTTACAACTCAAGAGTCTCAAGTGCGTTGACGGCCTTTAAGGTGGGAGTAGAGGAAATCGGTCCACCCGTTCACATCGACAGACAGACAAAATTTTTAAAAACTGATTTTTAGTCATAGGTTTCGTCCAAATAACCGTATGAGCTTGAAAAAATTATTATTTTGACATTACAAACAGACTCTATAATTTTATTTATTTGTATTGATTAGTTTAACTTTGACCGTTTTTCTATCCGTTGCGCATAAAATTAGAAAATTTAAGAAAACTTAACGACGACCATATTAACGTATTAATATTTTCTAATGTAACCTTAGCGCTGTTGACATACCTGTCAGTAGATTGACAGTTGGCGTGATTGACAGAATGCTATGCAGAATGCGCGCTGCAATTATACCAATGGTTTTTTCAAGATGGACGAATAGACGTCCATTTATTACGTTTTTGTTATTTAACTTGTTTATAATACACTTGACATTGGCAGAATTCCTGCGCTGATTCTTCGCGTGAGATAGAGTCCATAATAAAATATTTTTATAATTTACTAGCAACCCGCCCCGGCTTCGCACGGGTACAAATTTTAAACCAAAACCATCCTCATGAATCACTCTGTCTGTTAGTGAAAACCGCACGAAAATCCGTCCAGTAGTTTTTCAGTTTATCACGAGCAGGCAGACAGACGCGGTGGGGGACTTTGTATTATAATATGTAGTGATTACATCGAAATGAAACATACAAAGTTTCATTTCGTATGCTTAATCCTTACTAATATTATAAATGCGAAAGTAACTGTCTGTCTGTTTGTCTGTCTGTCACCCTTTCACGCCAAAACTACTGAACCGATTTAAATGAAATTTGGCACACAGATAGTCTAGAGCCTGAAAAAGAACATAGGCTACTTAGAGTAGGCTAGAACTAGAGCATACTTTTTAATGCGAAAAAAGGGGTGTAAGGAGTTGAAAGGTGGGGATGAAAAGTTGTATGGAAGTATCGTCATACTTAGAGCTAGAAGCTTGAAACTTATTTTTTAGATATTGATTCAATATAAATACACTATTCCACGCGGACGAAGTCGCGGGCACAGCTAGTATACATATATATTATACCAATTAGAATTCAATATTCATAGCTAAGACAGGACAATGTCTGTCGGGTCAGCTAGTAAACAATAAAACAACTCGAGCAATTTAAGCTTCTAAAAAGATCTAAAATTCAAATAACAAAATCCATATTTACTTAAACGATTACTAACTTATTAATTACAGTCAGTGCAGCTCTAATATCAATAATAGGCAGCAGAACACATCGGCGCATTGCACTACGTTTAAACTTTAATAACTAACATCTCTCTGTTATATACCTAAAGCCACGCATTACTTAACCAGTAAAATTATATACATTGTGCCGATCGCACGTGAGAACCGCGGTCAGTGGTGCGTTAAAGTTCGCGGCATAATGTTTGCCGTTTTAATACTTGCCTTGATAGGCACCGTCGCAACACGGTCCGCACCGTCGACCGTCGACTTTACACCAGTGAATCAATTTACCTTACAATTGTTAGAAAATATTCACGCATATGAAGAAAATTTTGGCAATAAAAATATTGCTATATCCCCAGTGTCTATTTGGAGTATATTTGCTCTTCTCGCAGAAGGATCTACGGGTGATACGTTCACTGAATTAGTGACAGCTCTAAGATTGCCAAAAGATTTGAGAAAAACACAGTGTCTTCATACCGCCGTTAAAAGTGTTCTAAGGTCAGATAATGAAGGTGTAATTTTAAAAGGACAATCTAATATGTTTACTGAATGTTCAACTAAAGTTCACGATGAATTCTGTGAAGCAGCGTTATTATATGGTATGTCAATTTATGCATCAGAGACTACAAACACAACAGAATTGGCCCAAGATATTAACTTACATATTTGTTATGCGACTGATGGTAGAATTCTAAACGCTGTTCAACCAGCAGATTTAGAAAATCTACGAATGGTTCTTATCGATGCTTTATACTTTAAGGCCAACTGGACCCATCCTTTTGACGCCACAGAGACAAAAGTAGAACCCTTTTACAACTCCCAAGGGAAGACCATTGGATCTGTCAATATGATGTATCATAAAGCACCCCATTATTCAGGGGACTCCGACGAAATTGGTGCTCAAATACTGGAACTGACCTACGGAAATAATGAAGAATTTTCCATGATGATACTGCTTCCCTATGAAGGCACGTCAATAAAGACCCTGCTCAAAAATTTGGCAACAAAATCACAGAATTGGATGACAGATTTTAGAATAGCAGGAAGCTTGCCACCGATTGATACTTACATACCACGTTTCAAATTAACATCGAAATTGGACTTAATTACTCCAATGCGTTATACTGGTATACATTCAATATTTGATAAAGAAAAGGCTAAATTACCTGGTATAGCTGACAATCCTCTGTTTGTGTCTGCTTCTATACAGAATGTTGACATAGAAGTTAATGAAGAAGGAACTGTGGCCGCTTCCGCAACTGTAGTAGGCTTAGAAGACAGGATATTAGGACGTCGATTTGAGGCAAATAAAGAATTTGTATTCCTTATTGTGCAAAGAAGTTGCAACTTAATTTTGTTTGCAGGAGTTTACGGAGAGCCTTCAGTTGTGTGATATAAAAAAGCATCCAAGTTCAAGGACTCATCAAACTTAGTGCTGATAAAAGTGATTATGAAAATATTTTGTTGGAAATTCCATTCAATGTTTAACGTTGTGAAACGAAGCAAAATAAGACGTATTTTAATGTAAATCATCCTTATTAACAATCATACTGAAATAATGTTACGTTAAAACATAATTTTATATCAATTTACAAAAAACTGTAAATTGTTTTGGATACGCTTCGTTAAGAGACAGCGCAGCGTTAGTGTTTTAAAAATAATTCATAACTGTTAAGCATCAAAAGTAAGATTTGTTTTATTTGTTTTAGAGTGATGCACGAAATTATATTTTGCTCTAAAATACATTTATGTCTATAGATATTAACGTAGAGGTCGTAGAGTCGTATTTAATACGTTTAAAGTATTTTAATAGACTATTGTTATCGCGTTCAATTCGCTCGACGTTTACGCTGCGTTGCGACTACACAAAATATCAATTGTTGTTCTATTAGACGATTATACATACCTACATTTTTATAACGTTATTTCTATGCTCTGACATTAATTATTGAGCTATATATAAAGCTATGCTGAAAGACATGTAACTCGTATATATATATATATATATATATATATATATATATATATATATATATATATATATAAATCTATTATATCTATAAATCTTTCATAGGGATGTAAGTTCTTTACCACCATTGTAAATTTTGTACACTGTTATAATATTTAGTTGATAAATTGAAATTGACACACAGAAATAGCATAGGCTCATTAATACGATTTTATCGTATGATAATAATGCATTTTTATTACATTTACAATTTTTTTTTATCAGGAACTATTTTAAGCTGTCGTTTTAGAATTTCATGATGTGACATTAGCATTATAATTTACACTAAGAGTGATACGGTACTTGTCCCTAAGAAAGTTATAGGGAGCTATCTCGATTTTTATAAAATGAAAACTGGTTTTTTCTTTAATGTTTACATTTGTTATTTAGGCTATTTTTAAAGGATTTCAAAAATGGGAGGTTCTGTTCTTGTATGACCGCGATTTTCTTAAAAGTTATGGGCCAATTAATGATTGTTTCACTATCATATTCTACATATTTTCAGGAAGGTTATTAATATAATACCAATGTATATTATATTAATAACCTTCCTGTAATTATTACTTCATCTTTTTTACAATCAATTTCGTTAGTCGGTTTATTTTTTGAAAACAATATTTTATATGTTTTAAAGTACGTACTTAAGTATTTATAATAGATACCTACTTATATGTAAAGTTGTTATGACTAAGAATTAATTATTAAAGAATGTAATAATTTTCGGTATGAAGGAATTTTTTCTCGAAAATATGATTAACAATTTTCAGTGGAATGAAAAGAAAAGGTACTTGACTATCTTTATGAAAGCACTATATATGACCTAATAAATTTAACTCTGATTATAAGAAATATCGGACTGAACTAGTTAATAAATAAGTATGTACAAAACAAAAGGCAGGCAATGAAAAATATTTTGTATAAAAAATTTTAAAACTAAAATTTGTTTTTTTTTCTTAATTTTCAAAACAAGAATACGTACCTATCAAAATGCATGAAGATCTTTAACCTTTATCAGTTGCATTATTAAATTGCTTTTCTTCGATTTCAAAATAGGCGTGGGAAACAAATCTAAAATGCCAAACCCGTAGGTCAAAATAAACTTATTCAAATCATCTTGAAAACGATACGTTCATTTCTAAACATGATATAATTTGAGAGAAGACTATTCTAAATCTTAGTAATTTACACAATACTATGTAAATCTTAGCCATGACTTGTGACGTCATAAATTGCCATCTTGTAAATTTTATTAGAAATAATAAGTCCTTTTACACGGTGCGATTTCATAAAGGCCATGACATTTTCGTTTACGCATAATGTCTACTGTCACACTGCCTATGAATAGTTTAAATTTAGAACTGTTTTTCGAAAGAGGTTTATTTTGAAATGTCCCATTTAAATTTCTTAAAGAGGACTTTATATTTTATCATATATATGTTTTCAAATAAAGTTAATTTTTAGGCTTAGAAATAGACTAGTTAGGTTCTAAGTGAAATTTTCGCTATTTACAACTCATCATAAACAAAATTTAGAATGTAAATGGAGTGGTATGATCTAGAATATTCTAGAAGCTAGAACTTAAACTTTAAGCCTTAGAAAACCTTTAGAAACAATATTATTTGGAAAAAAACTAATATTATTTTGAGATAGTTACCATTTTTAGTGCATTTCAAAAAAAAAGATAAGAAACTGGAGGAAAATACCACAATATTCTAAGAAAATGAAAATGGAAAATAGATTATTAAATGGAGTCGTTATAGTATAGTCCATTAGGAATAAAAACAGATAGACTGTGATAGTACGGATTGTAATGTGTAAAAAAAAATATTTAAGAAGCTAAAAAAATTTAAAAAAATAACGAAGAAAGTTAAAACCACACTAATTATAATTAATTGTAGAAGGTTTACCAGGTCTAGAATCGCAGTAGTGAGATTTGTACTGTCTTTATTTTTGCACAAAAAAGTACTTCGTTCGTTTGGGAGAAGTCTATATTATTCATCAGTGGACTTCGTAGGGTTAAGATTATGTCGAATTAATTTATGGAGTACTTGTACCCCGCGGTTTCACCCGCGTAAGTACCGATGCCGTAGGAATATAAGGATAAAAAGTAGCCTATGTGTTCATCCAGGTATCCAGCTACCTACATACCAAATTTTATAGCACCCGGTTCATTCGTTTTTGCGTGAAATTTCAACAAACATCCATCCATCCTTACAAACTTTCACGTTTATGATATTAGTAGGATTATTATAATATAATATATATTATATATATCGCTGTAGCCCGCGACTTCGTTCGCATGGAAATTCAAATTTATCCCACGGGAACCGACTTTCTGGGCAACTCCTTTTCTTCTAGTGATTAGACACACCAGCAGAAAAATCAAAGTAGGTGGTGCTTTGTCAACATATTGAGTAGTTCAAAAAAAAATACTTTCGTTAGGCTAGAGAGAACTCTTCTGGGTGCTTTGTTACGCTGCCAATGTTTAACAACCACTTAAAATTGGGTATTACACATTTTTTTTAAAAGATGTTTCATTTTATTACATGGCAGTAAACAAGCAGAAAATTTACCAAAATTTTATTTAATCGATAAGTGGCATTAAAATGCATTTAAATTTTACTATCGTTATGATTGGTGATGCAAATGTAACAATACATCCTATTTCTATGTTTGCACATTTCGTTTTTTGGGAAAACAAAAATCCTATAATGAAAGAGCTTATTCTGGGTAGCTTTGTACTCCTGCTTTTACAAAAACCGTTGTTCATGGTAATAAGTAGGTAGGTAGTAGGTAGAATACTCGGAAAGAAACAAAATTAACAATTTACTTCATTTTATACTAACCTGATGACGTAATGTCATGGCGGCTTGGTTTTCGCATATTTGTAGAACAGATAAATAAAGTTTAATAAACTAAAAACTTTGAAGTGAATTATAAAATTTAATCTCAAAATGTATTAACTGAAACTAACATTTTCCGATTGCCTATTGCTTAAATATTTTACTATTATGTTTTGTGATCATTAGCACAGATAACATAATACTATACCATCATTAGGTACATTCATAGAGTAAAATATCCTATTAAAAAACTATTATTACCTTATTGTTCTAAATACAAAATCCTATTAATAATTAATTGTTAAGGAAGTGCGATAGAAGGGTAAATGATTTTAAAAAAATCTACTGTTAACAGTGTCTATCACCGAATCTTAGTCAAGCCATTATTTCATTGTATTCAGTATCTTCAAGCATACAATAGTGTTGCATAATACCGTTTGACCTCATCAAGTATTTTAAAGAGACTTTACTTGGAGTAATTTTGTGTTTATCATACAATATGTATGTTTTAGTTCGTTTTTTTATGTAAAAAAAAGAAAAGAAAGCAAAGAAAGAAAAGAAAGAAAGAAAAGGAAAAAAAGAAAGAAAGAAAGAAAAAAAGAAAGAAAGTAGTAATGGTAAGCTAGACTGAGGTCTTATATTGAAGGCCACCATTATAGATACGGACGTTACCATAATGGTGTTCCTCAGTTTGATGGCCCCGAGAAATATCTTTTCAAGCCCCGCTTACAAGACCCGGGGTTATTATTGGTCGAAGGGAACACGTTTGCTGCTAATGAGTATCAAATTTTAATGGTGTGGCAAAGAAAGGAGTAGCGGTACCTTTTGGTCCTTGATGGTATTATTTGTACTGTATAGGGGTGACACCTCAGCCCTCCACGTGTTGTTCTGAATAGGAAATGTGAGGGTGGAATCAGTTGGAAGAGCTCATCAGAACACTCGCAATGGTAGAGGCGGTAGAATACTGCTAGTGTTGTTTTAAGTGTTGATGTCGTCGTATGAAATACGTCATTAATTATACTAATTAAGAAGAAAAACCGAGATTAAGCGTGCTGACATTGATATGCTGATTTAAGTACCAAACTACGTTTTTATTGCGTCACCAAATTATGTCGTCAAATATTTAATCTAATGAGAGCTTAATGATATATAATTAAATAACAGCTATGTAGATTTTTTTTGTGAGATAGTGGGCAAACGAGCAGACGGATCACCTGATGGTTAATGACTACCGCCGCCCATGGGCACCTGCAACTCAAGAGTTACAAGTGCGTTGCCAGCCTTTAAGGGTACGGGAAGGGGGGAAGAGGGGGAGAGGGAAGAGTTAGGGCCTCCGGTATCCTCACTCGGTGAAAAGCAATCCAATCACTGCTTTATTACCGGTTGTCTGTGAGGCCGTAGTATCACTCTGGTCGAGCCAGCCCATACGAGCCGAAGCATGGCTCTCCCACGAACGAATAATGCTAATGTACTGTGTGTAAAATGCCTACTTAGATATAAATTAATTCGGGTAGCGACACATGCATGTTTCCTCTTTAAAATGAATTAAGTTTTTACCAGAATAATTTATTCTTCAATTACTTAGATATTCTTACATAAGTTTTTTATTTTTGTTTTCGTCAGCAATAGTTTTTCATTCATTTTCGGTTCTTTATGATAAATATAATTTTAATAGCATTTGCGCCCCACAGTTTTACTAGTAATCAGTTGAATACACTTATCACTGTAAAACATTTTGGCGTTTAATATTTTAACCTAAAAAAAATTAAGTAGCCAAAGGACAATAAACTGTTTGGCTGTTAGCAATAGTATTGAAAATCGTACAAGCAAAGGGATCAGTTTTGGTCTTTATATTGTAAAAATTATTATTATCCTAACAAACATCTAAATTTGTTTACATTTGTGATTGATAACAGTTTATACAGTTTTGCAAATAATAATGATGTTTTGTTTTATTTATAACTAGCAACCCGCCCCGGCTTCCCACGGGTACAAATTATATACCAAAACCTTTCTCATGAATCACTCTGTCTATTAGTGAAAACCGCATGAAAATCCGTTCAGTAGTTTTTCAGTTTATCGCGAACAGACAGACAGCTGTCAGACAGACACGGCGGGGGACTTTGTTTTATAATATGTAGTGATTGTTTTATTTTATAACTTAAAACCCAAGAGCAAAATTATCTTAAATTGTTGTGAATACATCTTTAGACAGATGCAGACAATTCAAGAGATCAAACAGGAAAAACAACGGGTTACATAAACGTTAAATTAAAAAAAAAACATTTTAGTTGCCTACCTAAGCAATGTGATTACTCTGATTAGATAGGTAGGTATAATTATATAAAATGCCTTAATCAATTTACGTGTTTCAAACTATAGTTTGTTTTAATCAGGAAAATCCAGATTGAGTAAATCGATTTTTAATGGACTTTTACTGGCTCTATAACATATTTTAAGAATATGTAATTTTGTTAATGGTACTTTTTTAATAAATCAAAATTATCGGGTAAACCGTGAAAGAAATAATCATGATTCCCAGCGTCAAGTATAAACAATTTTTAATATAAAATATTATGCTACCCCTTTCGACGTTTATGATAACTGGCTTAAGATCATCACACACTATAACGGCACTGTAACGACACAGCTACAGTACAGCACGGCGCAGCTTGAAATTGAGGCTACCGCTAGCCAGCAGCGTGCTTTACCACACGTCGCCTGCGAGGTGCAAGTTAATTTCATCGTCTTCATGTGCGACACGACGGACGTGTCGGCGCGCTGTAAGCACGCGGACCGCGCGCTGTAAGCGAGCTGACCGCAAGCTTATAGCGCGCCACCCGCGAGCCGAGTTGTATGGTTGTAGCCGTAGTGTTTGTATACTCTTTGGTTGTAGCAAGCGCGCTTACTGCCCGCCGTTGGCTTTTTCATTTTGACATTATAAATTATATTATACGACCTCGTTTTAAAGCTCAGATTTGAATGACAACTTAATTGCTGGGGTGGAGCCGTGCCGTTACTGTGACGTTATAGTGTGTGATACGCTTAATTCTTATATACATTACCTTAATATTATTTAGTTTTTAGCCTTCCTCAATAAAGATCCTTATTAACAAGTGAGACAAAATAAGGATTGAAAATGGTAAGATAACAATCTCGAGATTCCAACTGTTTTATTGTAATTTTTAAAGGACATTCGGCCAACGACCTTTTATATCGTTTCGCTCGCTCTATATCGCTCATTACACGGTAAGTTTTGCTGTGAGTATTGCCACAATCAAAACTGTGATTGACGAATAACATATCGTCTAATGCAGTGATTGACGGTTGCATGATGAGATTTTGATGTCGATATTATTTCATCAATCACCAACGAACACGTTTAATCCATAAACTTAATATACTAACGTAATAGACGAACAAAGTGTGCGAGTGAGATACTTAGCCTTATACAGAAAGCTAGGTGTGAGAAAGAGACAGAATAAACTTGACAGTGAGACGGGTTTTGAAACATTTAGCCCAAAATAGTCTCGAGTCAAAAAAAATCCTGTTTTAATTTTGTTGTTTTCGTCGTAATCTTTCTATATTTTAACGGGTAAATATAAAAAATAATAATGGTGCCGTATTATCTGTTAGATTGTGGTGTATCATACAGGAAAAAACCAAAGAAAGAAACGTTTTAAAGCTAAATACGAAAAGTTCAATACTACTTTCAAAGTGTTTATTTTCGTAGAATATATCCACAAAATTATTTTGTGTTACACTTAACATATGCAGTGAATAGTCTATTTTTAGGATATTGTAATATTTTTAAAAATTATGTGTTAGATAAAAAAATATTGTATACGTGAATATGACCGCTTTTGGCACAGTGATTGACTAAAAGCAAAACACAATCTATCGATATGTCGATATACTTTATGTTGCATAAAAGAACTATCAACCTGCGGTTATTTAACTACTTCATTATTTTTAACCGACTTCAAAAAAGGGGCAGATTTTCAGTTCGTCTTCATCTTCTTATATATACATTATAATAATAATAATACTCTTTATTGTCCACCAGGTATATATAATAAAACACAAAAACCCACAACTATAGACAGGTTTGTACAATTGGCGGCCTTATCGCACTAGGCAATCTCTTCCAGGTAACCATGGGATGAAGAGAATATGTCACAAGGAGTTGTGGGGCAGTGTCTGGTGCTAAAGATAAAATATGATAAAAATAATATGTCATAGAAACATACAAGATACAGAAATACCGCATAAGAATATGTTAAATATATAGTAAACGCTTACCTTATATACATAATAGTAGTGGAGTGGACATAGTTTCCTCGTGTAACAGGAATACGTAGGATTGGAAAGGGGCAATGATACGGCTGGTTTCCTTGCAGGTGCAAAAACTACCTGCAAAAAATTGGTCAAAGCTCACTAGCTTTGACCAATTTTTTGAAAACTGGCAACTACTGTGCACGTCTAATACCAACCGGCCAGGAATTCCACGACCGAACAGCTTGAATGGAAAAGGATTTGTCCATAAAGTTAGTCGAAAGTGTTCAACCTCAAATTTTCCGATGATCTCAAGGATTTTGAGTGTGTTTCACAGACGTAAGCAAATCGTTATTTTAGATACAACGGAGTATACGGGTTAAACATAATGTTGTACAAAAGGAAAAGAATGTGGGCATTCCAGCGACGGCGTATAGGTAACCACTTGAGCTTTGTGCGACACACACTCAGAGACGTGGTCATATTTGCGAAGTCCAAATATGAATCTTATACAAATGTTCTGGAGTCTCTCAAGTTTATTCAGTTGGTCCTTGGTGAGATTTGGATACTTTGATTATATACATGTCTAGATGACATATTCGGCCGCACAGAACGGCGCTAAAAAGGACTACTATATTTCGTAGAGTCGAGTGTCATAGACATCATTGTCATTTGGAACTGTTATCGGCGACGAGCTTACGAAAAACAATTAATCATGTCGGTTTGTGCTATTAAATTGTGTCGAAACTATCCTGGAAAAACTTGTAATAACACTAAGATTACTTTTCATCGGTAAGTTTTGTTTCAATTTACATTATTTTCTTAGAAAATACGAATAAATATTTCAATATTTGTATGTATGACAGATTAGCCGGTGTTGTCAGTTTATTACGGGGTAATTCTACAAAAACTATGGGTAATCATAAAACGATGTCGCTGTTTTATATTATTAAAAAAGGTTATCGCTTAAGAAAATGATACGTTATTCTAGTTAACCTCCTACACGTAACGTCTGGTATTAGATTTTTGGTTCTTAGGATCTTTTGGGTTTTAGATTTCCTACAGATCACGTACTGGCAAATCGATGGAAAGAAAGAAAGTTATATATATACTAATCGGCGCGAGAACCTCTCATAGCGCGATGCAGGATTAGTAGTTACTCCGTAGTTCAGCTCGTCTTCGCTAGATATTGGCACAAATTCTTTAATTTTTTAATCACTTCTTTTCACTTTACATTAGTACCTTTGTAATTTGAATTAGGCCGGTCATTTTTCGTTTCTAACAGATGAAGAACATTAACG
This sequence comes from Euplagia quadripunctaria, assembly GCA_963859945.1. Taxonomy (NCBI): domain Eukaryota; kingdom Metazoa; phylum Arthropoda; class Insecta; order Lepidoptera; family Erebidae; genus Euplagia; species Euplagia quadripunctaria. The sequence continues at coordinate 4,481,202 of OY982583.1, forward strand.
TACCTCTATATATTTAAAACACTTTTTATTTGAAGTGAAAACTTCTTTAGGCACGTTGGGCACTTTCGGTATGGGGAAAAAGCTCTGAATTCGCGTGACCGTCACGCTTAGATGACATACATTGTCATGATGACAAATAGATGTGTGTGTGTGTGTGTGTGTGTATGTGTTTTCACTTATGACGTGCAGTACTACGACGTTTATTTTTTTATTATGTTTTTGTTGATTAATATGTTTTGTAATAAATTATTTTACTTTTAAATCATTATTTTATTTACCATTCATCTCCTTACTATAATAAAAAAGAATGTAAATAAATAATTTAGAGCAAGCATCCCTAAACACGCACACGGTGACAATTTGTTGACAATAACTACACGTGCGTACTCACACATAGTGCATAATTGTATCCCGTTTTCAGTGCACTATTTGTTTGAGTTACTCCATCTAGACAGGTATATAATCAAAGTCTGGATAACTGGCATCGCCATAATCAAGAATGGGGAAAAGAAAGGATTGTGCAAGCGCTATTTTCGTGGCAATAAGTAGAAAATTTTATAGCCTACGCATTCCTCCTCCTCATTACTCGAAAATGGCTACTGTAATATGAAACCGGTGTACCGGGTACCGGAATCAATCAAAAGTAAGTATTTCACAAGTGGCGATACGATTACTTTAATGTGGTTACCAAACAATTTATGCGTTTTCACTTATCTTGTGATAACCTTTATATATTACTTTTTGTTTCTTTTTTTAAAAAGACGACTCCCACATTAGGTATTGCTCCTGTGTCGCGGGGAACTTTACAAACATACAAACAACAGACACAAAGAACACCTATTATAATGGGATATAATGAGATACCATTAATATGATAATTTTAACCGATTATCTTCAATCGAAACTTGCCAATCTATTATTAAACTTTCCGCTCCCATTTAATTTATGTATAGTTCACGGAGTTTTCCATGATCTCATTGAACAAAGTAAAATCATGGTACTTCTTGAATTTTTAAACTGTGAAGATTAAATTATTCAGTGGCTGTAAACGAGCTTATCTAGTTAGCAATCTCTAGTTATTAGTGTAAACTATGAGTATGATAATAACAAGTATAAATATAAACTAGATGTTTGTGTAGCTGATAAAAATGCTTAGAAAAATTATTAGAACAAAATGAAATGTTCGTAATGGTCTTTAGATTCTGCTTCTCCTTTTTAATTTTCACTTATGACATAATATATATTCTTTACGTAGATTTTTTATAAATGTTATTAGGTACTGATATTGATGATATGACATAAATTTTAATGTTTCATTTTGAAAATACGGAATTGTAAACGTGAAAACTGTGTAGTCAATATTATTAAGTTATATTTTTAAAATGTGTGAGATGGGTCAAGTTATTATTATAGGCAATAGCCTGTGACAGTTCTGAGTATGTCATGCTTGCCTAGAAGTCCTGCTAATTGTGGCGTGTGTCAGGTCGTACAGCTCCCTTTGGTTGACTTGGATAATGGCTGAAGCGTGCGTTATGTTACAATCGGTGCCGTAAGTTTGGCCTAACCAGGACTACTATTACTTAAACTGACTAGAGTATTCATTAGCGGGAGTGTTTTTATCTTACCAATATTTTTCACATATAAGCAATATAACCATAAAATTGTAAAAAAAACATGTTGAAAGAGAGTATCGAGTATCCTTCTAGAGTTTTATTCTGACTCACTCCTACTCCTGACAATTCAAAAATACCTACCTATACATAATTGGTTTTATTGAAATAAAATATTTTGATTTTGTTTTGATGTTTTATTTATTAAATGCCCCCATTGCCTTTCTATGTGACATTATATCCCTTTTGTAGCAAACCTTTTTTATTAATTCAAAATAGTTTTAAATGTCAGTTTTAATGAGGTCAGTTATGAAGTCCCCGTCCCTGAAACTGATTTACTTGCATAAAATGTTTGATGATAGTAGTCGAAGCGTGGGTGTGTAAGAGCAGCAAATGGCGGACTTTTGTCTGTACTAGAGACAGTACATCGTGAGCTTACTTTACGTACTTAATCAACATTAAACCTGACAATTAACGCTAGAAAATATTAAAAAAATATTAGGATGAAAATTATTTCAATCATTATTCTATTGTACTTTCTTCACTTCCGTCATTAAAAAATTGCAAACAAAAGCACAACCACTTATAGTAACATAATATACAAAATACTACCAATCCATACCTAGTGTAATAAATATTGCCTTTTTTTTGTATCGATATTGCGGAGACGTCAATGTTCCGACACTAAAAGCCAGTCACACGTCTGTAAAACTCGCACACAGAAACATTTCAATTTCAGTCTCGCGAAAATGAGGAGACTGTTCGTCTATTACTACTAAGTTTATGGTTTAATCATGACTTTTGGTAATGATTGACGTTTGCATTAGCGTCTAATGGACGCCTAAGTAATTCTAAGGTGCTTACCCTAGACGGGTTTTCTCTGTGATTTCTTTCAATCCACGACGAATAGTTCACCGATTAACAACTTCTGAAATGCGCTTTCAAACAATCTTTCACTAATTTTATTTTTTTACTTTTGCTTCCGTAATGTAGATTTTATTAATAATCAAGCAGTTCCCGCACTATATACTATATTTTGCGGGAAATCCTAATTCTTTTTCGAAAATAAAAGCAGCCCAAGTTCCTCCTTATAACACCAGCAACTGCCAGTGAAAGTCCCGTGGAAATCGGTCCACCCGTTCTAGAGATTAGCCGGAACAAACAGACACAGACTGATAAAAAAAAAACAGATTTTTAGGCATGGGTGCAAGTAACTGTATGAACTTAAAAAAACTATTATTTTGACATTACAGACACTTCAATTTTATTTGTTTGTATTGATTGAGATATCCCTCCTCCAGAATAGTATATTTTCTGGACGAACGTTTATGCAAAATTTCATGATTATCGACTGAGTAGTTTAGGCGTGGAAGATAACAAATATAGGAACCCAAATTCACATTTAGTAAGTTACCTATATTATAAGTTAAGTTAAAGATTCAAGTAATCTTAATATTTATACGGGAAAATCATTCATTGTACGCCTTTTAAAGAAAATTTCGTAAACGCAGGAACGTGAAATTTGCAATACTTTAAGTTATTAAATAGAAGAAGTGCAGAAAGCTAAAAAAATTAACAATATGTGTAACAAATATAAAAATTACTTACTTAAAAAAGGGCTACATCAAGCTACACACTTCCAGTATATGTTGACCTGTCATAGTACGGCAAGTCTATACAATGACAGTTCAAGATATACTGACCAAAGAAATAAACTAAAAATTAATTAAGGTCAGGGTGGCCACGGGGCATCGTCATCGTTATCAAAATCGTCTGTAGCTAATTAATTTTTATAGAATTACGTTTTCCAAATTACGTTTAGAATTAAATTGCAATATTTAATGACGTGCTTGAAGTACTTTATTAATTTATTAAAGTCCAAACTAATAAAAATTCACTAAATATCCATCAAAGTTTATTACCCCTGTCTTCTTCGAATGCCGGAATAGCCCCCAAATAAGTTTTTTACGTATAAAAGACTTTATTTCTAATGTTACAAAGCTTATAATTGTCTGTCTTAAACTAACGCATGTATAGATTATGTGTATCCTTTAAAAAACTAGTGATATCTATAAAAACTTGCTAATGGACGGAATTTAGAGGGGAAAATCCGTTTAGTGGCCAAGTAAAATGAGTTAAATTAAATTTGATGACTGTGTTTAAAATATGAATACATCTTTATTTATCTTATACCCTACCATTACCAATAAAATAAAACATTTCGGCACGTATGGGTCGGCTCGACCGGAGTGATACCACGGCCTCACAGAAAACTGGCAGTGAAGCAATGTTTTCATTGCTTTTCGCCGAGTGAGTGAGGTTACTGTAGGCCCTAACCCTTCCCTCTTCCTTCCTCGCACCTTATTCCCCCCTTCCCCTCTTCCACCTTAAAGGCCGGCAACGCACTTGTGACTTTTGAGTTGCAGGTGACCATGGGCGGCGGTAGTCATTTACCATCAGGTAATCCGTCTGCACGTTCGCCCCCTATACCATAAAAAAAAAACATTAAATGAATATGGGCCATCAATCATTAGCTTTAAAAAAACTATGGCGGAATTTGCCTCCCTGACCTTATTTTGAAAATTCGACCACCAGGCGATCTGATCGCCGATTACTATGCGCCATGTTTTATTTCAGATACAAATTATACACCTAAACCTTCCTCATGAATCACTCTGTCTATTAGTGAAAACCGCATGAAAATCCTTTCAGTAGTTTTTCTGTTTATCGCGAACAGACAGACAGACAGACACAGACGCGGCGGAGACCTTTGTTTTATAATATGTAGTGACTAGCAACCCGCCCCGGCTTCGCAAGGATACAAATTATACACCTAAACCTTCCTCATGAATCACTCTGTCTATTAGTGAAAACCGCATGAAAATCCTTTCAGTAGTTTTTCTGTTTATCGCGAACAGACAGACAGACAGACACAGACGCGGCGGAGACCTTTGTTTTATAATATGTAGTGACTAGCAACCCGCCCCGGCTTCGCAAGGATACAAATTATACACCTAAACCTTCCTCATGAATCACTCTGTCTATTAGTGAAAACCGCATGAAAATCCTTTCAGTAGTTTTTCTGTTTATCGCAAACAGACAGACAGACAGACACAGACGCGGCGGAGGACTTTGTTTTTTTATAATATGTAGTTATAGAAATTGAAGCTTTCCAGTTGCACTACACACTGTTCGTAGAACGATACAAAACAGTGGTGACCAACATTTAAAAAATGCAGGGCACGTGCATTTTAGTTAAAGCGTAATACCGTCAAAGGTATATGATTCATAATACCTTTCATAAGACCACCACCGTCGTTTGTACCATGACTTGTTTTTATTTTATTGTAATATTGTAAATTGTTATTTTTATCGCGGTATTTCCCATAACAAATTTTAAAATACTTAATACTAAATTGAATGAAATTTAGAACAGACATAGATTATAGTCTGGAATAGCATGGAGGCTACTTTTAATACCGGAAACCTTATTTGTTTATTGGTTTGTTAACACTTTCACGCCCTAACTTCTTAACCGATCACCGTTAAAATTTTGCAGACATGTTGTCAGGGGTACAGAGAAGGAAATAAGGTACAGAAAAAGATACTGTTCCCGAGAAGAGCAATAAATCCTTTTGTTTTTTATTTAAAAACTTTATCCACAATGTGTATAGAGGCGGACTAAATACTTTTACGCGAGCGAAGCCGCTGGCAATCGCTAGTATTTTAATATTTAATTATACAAACCAAGAAGGTTAAATACTAATTTGCAATTTTTTCGAAACTTCGTCCATTAGGCATTAGGGTCCCGTGCTAAAATCTTTTAAGAGTTTGATTCGATTTTTGAATTCTAGGTGGGTTAAACAAGAATAGAGTTTGTGCGGAAAGAGAACCGTCGTAGGATTTGAGGTCGCAGTAGTGTTAAATTACCCTTTTACACTGTTACGTTATTATTGTTTACTGTATTCTACAGTATTGTTTACTGTGGAACTATAATAACGTAACAGTGTTGTCAATATAACAAATAAGGTAATTTAGCACTGCTGCGACCTCAAATCCTACGACGGTTCTCTTTCCGCACAGACTCCAGCAATAATGTGCGACTTATGTAATCAGACAATGTTTATTTACTGCTTTTATTAAATAGAATTTTAATCAAAAATAATAAATTTCAGTAGGTTTCTATGGTTACAATTAATATTTTTTTTAAGGTAGGTAATATCGATTAGCATTTAAAATGATTCGATTGATTTGCAATTGATATTCACGTAATTACATCAATATTTTACATATTGTAAATACACTAGCGGACCCGATAGATAATGTCCTGTACGAACTGCGAACCTAATTATAAATCAATAAATTATTTGACTTATCGTGTTGTAATTAAAAAAATGGGTCTGTGTTTCTAGAAGAACTGTGCTAAATACAAAAAACATAACCTCTTAAAAATTACCTTATGGAATTTACACACTCGACTTTATAACTTCAATTTTTTCATAGTCACTGAAACACCGACATCAAAGAAAAATCGAAAGGCTGGAAAACAAATAAACTATATATTTTTAAAAGTTTCATATTTCAAATTTGGAATTCTAAGTAGAAAGACATAGAATTTCAAATTCGAAATTCGAAAATTCAAATCGACCGCATGAAAAATCGGCAATTTTATAATTAAAGACTGATTATGTACAAAAATTATTAATAGACTGATAAATTAATATTAGAAGCGGTAGCAAGTCAATAAACATTATAATAATATATAATTTGATCCCACGACCTTTTCCATAAGCTACGCATAATCATTTTATAATTACCAATTTAACTTTGCACATTTATGATTTTATAATCGATATGCCCTAGCACCATTATTCATGAACCAAGGTAAGCAGTGGCAATAAAATCAAAGTCTACAGTTCTGTTGACTCGTATCTAAAATATTAATTGCGAAATATCGCCTACACATATTAATCTTCAGTTTACTATCGTAAGCCGCCGCTGCGTCCCGATGTTGTAATACAGTCTTCTTTCATTGAGAATGTAACACATCAAACAGGTTCTTGTATTACAGAAATGTGGGATCATATTTTAGGGTTGTGTAGTAGACCTCATGACTAACGTAAAGCGCTTGCAATTTTCGGAAAATTCGTGATTTTATAAATCTTATTTTGAAACTGAATATACTGAATAAACTTGAAAATTGACCGATAAAGCTGTTTCTTTGATATAACTTTTATTTTCTGTACATCGATTTTTTGTGTTTCGTATTTTTTTTATAGATGTAAGTACTTACATTATTAGAATAATAAATTTTTTTCTTGTTTCTTAGCACCAAAATAAATGCCTTTTTCTTTCTTTCTTTCTTTCTTTCATGTTTCGTATGTGACAGGGCTGGCGTGAATGCTACTATAGGTATTTAAACCAAGGATGTTGATAGAATGTCCAGTTTTTTCTATAAATGTCCGCATAAGTAAAACCAAATTATTGAAATTGACATGGAAATTCATGTTTTGCTCTACAATGTACCTTCACTAAGAAAAGTATTTTGAAAAGTTAAGCTACATCACATATTTACACACACACATCTGTAACACCTTGTATATCAACCAAAACTTAAGAAAATCAACGCCACCACCATGACCATCAACAAAATCGTCACCTTTGAAATCGAATGCCTGTAAGTATATCTCCTAAAGACTTCCAAAAAGATTCATCATTAGCCAAGCGAGATCGAAAATAAAACTGAAAAGGGGAAGAAATGGCTTTGAGTTGCGACCACAGCTTGGGAAGCGAAAACTATGGCAAACTGAAGAAGAGACGTTGAAAAAGAGGATACACGACCAAAGCAACACATTTTGGATTTATTACAACTACGGCTGTAATAACCTTGCCATAAGGTGGATTTTAGAGACATCCAGAAGATGTCGTATTAGCAATGAAAACCCTCCTTCTATTTGTATTACTACAACAAGGCACATGTAATATATCTGGCTCCTAGAAGTTTGTTACCAGCCTAGACGTATCGATCAAGTGAAACCATTGCCCTAGAATTATTTAAAGGTGAATTATTAAACTGCAATAGAGTCCGAATGTAACAAATGAACACAAAGAAAATTTCTGTCTTCCGTCTCCGTTCTCTTTCTTGGCTATAAGGAAGGAAGGGAGGAAGGAAGTCTGGGCTGGAGTCTCATCAATTTTGCTTATGTATAAAAGTATTTAATGATATTGTCGAAAGTTTACGCGAATGTTACACATTCAAATAAAACTATTTTTAACGGATAAACACAGCGAGGCTTCAAGACACTTTGAGCTCATTCTGCGTAAATAGTAACACCAACAATCAACAAACTCCGGGTACTTTGAGATAACTTTGCACTTCGATACATGAGACGACCACCATCTTAGTCTACCCGTGACCATGGCTGCTGAAAAGCAACTGAAACTTCGGGATCAGTGTAAATAGTAAAATAACACCAAATAAATTGCGATAGTATCCGTTAAAAATAGTTTTATTTCAAAAGTATTTAATTTCCAGACGTCCAAATTTTGACCATTGCAAACGGCAATGATTATAATTTGTGCTCAAAAACATTCATAGAATTCGGAAACTAAGTAGTTTTTCCTACAATAGGTATGAAAACAAAGCTATTTTAGGTATTTTATGTAACCATACAAGAATTTAAAACTTGATAATACAAGATTGTGTTCTTTTTTACTTCACACGCCAATTATATATGACATCAATATACAAAAACTACTTCGTGACCGCTAAATCTTAACAAAAATCATTGTACCTTGAAAGCCGGATTTTCTTCACATTTACGTAGCTTCATAAAGGATGTAACATAAATAAATACATCATTTTACCCACTGGGTTACGTTCAAAATTTACTTAAATAATTATCTTTTAAAAAAAGTATCACCGAGATTCAATACGCCTCAAAATACCCGAATCGCTTCAAGTTCGAATTTCTCCAGGATTCCATCGTCAGATCCTGACCTGATGACCATGGGACCACCTGGGAAGTATACCCTTTCAAACAAAAGAAGAATTTTCCAAATCGGTCCAGGCGTCTATGAGTAATCGGTGAACAAAAATAAAAAAATACTTATAAATTTTACAGTGGAACATAGTACCTCCTCCTTTGAATTCGGTTAAAAAACCTTTATTCGTCTTTTCTCTGTCATTGCAACAATCTAGCAGCTTACGTCCGTGTATATCACTAGTTGATAGTAGAATACCAGCGCTACTTCCTCGATGTTTCATTATGTACGCTGAAATAACGACCATTTTTGACTCACGCAGAGGTATTTATAAATTGTAAATTTGTTTCTTACTTTAATTATAAGTCTACCAGCAGCGCCCCGCGGTTTCAGCCGTGTAAGTCACGATCCCGTGGGAATATCGGGATAAAAAGTAGCCTATATGGTAATCCAGGTCTCCAGCTATCTACATACCAAGTTTTATCGCAATCGGTTCAGTAGTTTTGGCGTGAAAGAGTAACAAACATCCACCCATTCATCCATCCATTCATACTTACAAACTTTCACTACTAGTATAGTATTATGTTATCTGTGCTTTCACGTTTATAATATTAGTAGGATTGTACTACTGTGTGCTGCGCTCATACATGGGTGTAATGTCTTACATCTATGTATGAGCTCACAATAAATTTATTTGTTTCTTTCTTTCTTTTGTTTAAAATATTTTGCTCGGTCAATTTAACAACTGGTTATACATTGGGAAATAAAAGTGTAGCGATAAATCCCACTATCCCACTAATATTATAAATGTGAAAGCTTGGATAGATGTATGGATGGATGTTTGTTACTCTTTCACGCAAAAACCACTGAACCGATTGCGATGAAACTTGGTATGTAAATAGTTGGAGACCTGGATTAACGCATAGGCTACTTTTTATCCCGATATTCCCACGGGATCGGGACTTATGTGGGTGAAACCGCAGGGCGCTGCTAGTTCTGAAATAAAAGTGTAGCGATAAAGTATCGATTATATAAGTAGTTTCTTATTTAAATATCCAGATCACACCTAATAGGTGACGGTGCCGTAACATGGGGCAGCTCCCCCCCCCTAGCTTTAGCAAGCTTACGTAGTACTAAGGTAATTTTAAGTAATTTTTTTTATTTGCCCCCCCCCCCCCTCTTGAACGGATAAAGACAAATTTTGCCCCCCTGGAATGATAAAAACAAGTTTTCCCCCCCCCCCATGAGCTAAGAGCTGGGTACGCTCATGACTGACATTTACTGCCGTTAACGGACACGGTAGAAATATTGAGAGTATTCGAAGGGGGAGATAGGTAAGAACGATAGGATACGGGTTTATTTTGGGAGTGTAAGCAATCCATGGCTCGAAGTCAGGATCGCATACTTGTAACTCTAACTGGCTGGAAAGCCGAGCCCTCTAACGAAATCCATCCTCCTACTAAAGTGTTATTCCTTTTCGATTATCCTCTTTTGTGGTGGTAATATCTAAGGCGTTTTCTAACTGAATTTGTTTCTACTGTGTTAAGGATCTTACGGATGCGATGTCACTATGTATTCGTCACGATGTATTTTTATATCTATGTATATTTCAGTTATTTGATCTGTATTCGATATTACTAGATCCCAAGTTGTTACCATGTATTTAATAACTATATACTTACCGTGTTAAAGAATATTAAAATCAATTATATAATATATAAAAAATATGCCACCTCGCTTTTATGCGCAGTGGGTTGAACACCAAAATAGGGGCACATCGGTTTGCTTAGAGAATGGGGACACTGTTAGTATAGTATGTGACGGGTCATGGCGAAACCAAAATATCGAATACCTCACGATCTCGACGACGGAGGGCGTGCACCGCTGAGCCAGTCAGCCTCTGACCACGGCCAATGCAACCTGGTCGAAACGTCGGGCAATTCAGAGGTATGTAATACCTTTTCGTGATCGCGTTAATTCCCGTATAAATACATAATTATATCATGGAACGCGAAAGTTTAAACGTTAGTATAATTAAATAATAGTTTAGTGTTTGAATAAAACTTCATTACGATTAACGTCTGTCAGCATCTGTTACTCTCATAAGATTCTGATGACAAAACGGCGACTTTTTTTTTTTTATTATTATAGGGGGCAAACGAGCAGACGGGTCATCTGATGGTAAGTGACTACCGTCGCCCATGGGCACCTGCAACTCAAATGTCACAAGTGCGTTGCCGGCCTTTGAGATAGGAGTACGGTCTTTTTTTGAAGATTTGAAGGTCGTATCGGTCCGGAAATACCGCAGGCGACAATTTGTTCCAAAGATTGGTTGCGCGAGGCAAAAAATTTCTGGAGAACCGCACAGTGGTGGATTGCCAATTATCCAGGTGATGGGGATGAAAGTTTTGTCACTTTGAACGATGGCGAAACGCTGCGGCCGGTATAAGTCATAAGTAAGATATAATGTGAAAAAATATGTTTGTTCGTTCGTTCATACGGTTCATCCGATCATTTTGAAATTTTGCATACTCGTTGCCAGGGATACAGAAAACGACACGGAGTACCTATTGTCTAAAATATAAAAAAAAAATAGGCAGTCATGGGACTACCGACAGAAGTAAAAACTTGTTGGTGAGTTGGTGACATTCATTAATAAGGAGCTGATAGAACTCAATGTTTAGATTAGCGCCCTCTAGTGGATCTACATATGTATTATTAGCTTGACGGTCACGAGTTCAGTGCTTTTTCCCCATAGCAAAAGTGCACAAATGTGCCTAAAAAAGTTTTCACTTCAAAAACGACAAGTGCGAATCTGTCTAGCGCATCGACTATTCCGTACAAACTTGTAAGTGGATAGTTCGTCCATCTTGGGAATCTATAAAAATTAATTATTTTTGCGCGACGCCGCGTTACGGATACGGATATAGACAAGGCCATATTGGTAAGTACCCTATCCAGCTCATCCAGAAAAAAAAAAAGAGACAGTCATGGGACTGCCGACAGAAGTGCACTTAAACGATACGACGAACTTAAAACGTCACATTAACAGGTTGGTGACATTAATTAATTTCTCTCTCTCTCTCTCTGACTGACTGACTGACTCTCCCTCTCACCCTCCCTCAATCTCCATGTCTCTCTGACGCTGTACATGTAAATATAAGAAACTCATCTAAAAGTATATTTTTTTAAATATATGACACTCGGACACATTTTCCATACATTTTCGATCAGGGTCACGTATCCTGACGCGAGTTTAACATTTTTTACCCATCTCAAAAATTGCCCAACGTCGCTAAAGAAGTTTTCACTTCAAAAACTGTTTCCATGGGATGGAAAAATTACTTTACTTTTACTTTTACACGGGCAAAGCCGCGGGCAACAGCTAGTTATCTATAAAAAAAAACCTTCATCTATTGACCTTCAAAGTATAGCAAAAGATAACTTTACATAGTTTTTTTTTACGATACGTTTTTATAATAGCTATCAACCTCTTGTATAAAACATTTTTTTTTAATTGAAAGTCTCATAATCAACAAATCACAAAAAGAAGCTATCATTAGTACGTCAAAATCATTATTGGCTAGTTGTATAGTTATGAAAAGATTAGCTAATACATCAAAATAATCAATAGGTACTACTTATAAATATATCTGACTGTTAAAACCGCAAAGGAATTCGGGTGTGACCGTCGCAAAACACATGCTAAGTAAAAACAAAATCGCATGTAATGAAAATGCAAGTGTTATCTATACGGAAGTATTTATACTCGTTAGAAATACCTGCGTATCTACCTACCTTAACGTAATAGGTAGGCGAAGTATTATGTATTTTATCGAGTGTAACTATGTGATGTGTGAATCATCGTCATAAATATGTTACATGAAATCATTGGTCACTGTTTATTAATTTCTGATGTATTCAAATACTTGCTAATATTATAAATACAAAGAGTGGTTAGTTTTTAGGGTTCCGTACCTCAAAAGGTAAAAAAAGGAACCCTTATAAGATCACTCTCTTGTCCGTCTGTCCGTGTGTCACCACCGATTTTCTCAGGAACGGGTGGACCTAGCAAGTTGAAATTTATACCAGATACTGAGCTATTCACCTATTCCCTATTAGGTGTATAAAAATCAAGGTCCTGGGTCAACACGATAAAAAGATATGGGCAAATTTAGATTTTCACGAAAACTTGTAAGTACCAAAACTTACCTTAATTTTCAAAATTTTTTATTTTTCGGAACCTTGCTTTTAACCAAAACTGACAATTCTAGGTCAACCGGAAGTACCCTATAGGTTTTGGGTCGAAAACCAATAGGGTACTTCCCATTTACCTAGAATCATGAAATTTGGTAAGAAGCAAGGTCTGAGAGCACAAGTGAAGGAAAAAATCCGAAAGTCGTTAATTTGTTGTTATATCACATAAAAAAAAAGTTTTTGTGATTACAAACTTATATTTTGCAGTTGGATTGTTCACTTTGTAGTACATCGCAACCGCAAAGTTAAGTTTGTCTTTCGAAAAAGATGGGCAAAAGTCTTTGAGAATTGATTTCTGAGATGGACGTATACAAGTTTGTTTGCTTACGGAACCCTCAGTGCGCGAGTCAGACTCGCACTTGCCCGGTTTTTTTTATCAATAAAGCCATTCCCATACAAGAAAACATTCCTTTTTAACGGGGAATTTTTGAACGATATAAAGTACCCTGTACCGCCCTTACGATTTAGGTTTTATGTAGGTACATAGAAGAAGAAGGTAAGTGACAATAGAACCGTTTTTATAGCATACTACTTACATATCCCATCAAAAATATAACATGTAAAAAACCAAGTCTTGCAAGTCGCAACGCAGTTTTTCTACGGCAAAAGGTCGTGACATTTAATTGTTGATTAATTGTTATTTATATATAGGGCTGCCGTCCGTCCGGGTTTCCCCGGATTTGTCCTAGTTTAGAGGGCGTCCGGGGAGCGTCCGGGCGGGGTTTTCAAAAGTGTCCGGGTAAAACCCACAAACACTCTGTGCCAGCGGACAATTATAATTGTTTGATGAATAGTCAGCAAGCTAAGAATGTAAATGGAATCGGCGTTTTTTTTCAAGGTGTCCGGGAAGGAATCTCGATTTCAACCATGTGTCCAGATTTTTTTGAGTTTTTGTCCGGCGTCGGCAATTTAAGTGATGGCATGCCTATTTATATAGGATAGATAGGGCGCCAAGTTGATTTCTTTAGTGTACGAGACCAATGTTGGTAAGATCATCCCTACAATTTCTTTTCCAAAAGTAAACACTTATAAATATCCTACTAATATTATAAACGTGAAAGTTTGTGAGGATGTATGGATGTTTATTACACCTTCACGCCAAAACTACTGAACCGATTGCGATGAAACTTGGTATGTAGATAGCTAAAGACCTGCATTAACATATAGGTTACTTTTTATCCCGATATTCCTACGGGATCGGGACTTATGGGGGTGAAACCGCGGGGCGCTGCTAGTCCTTAGTAAATACGAATATGATTCACGAAACGTTTTATTTATTTAAACGTTGTACAACTAAGCGGATTGTTTTTGCAAATGTTGATAAGTGTAATAACTTCACACATATCAGTGAAGTCACAGTTCCGGTACAGTTCCGGCACAGTACCGCCACCGTAGTAATTATTCTTTCATACATTCTCTATGAATGCATCCACACTTGTCAGTGTCAGGGACGGCACCACAGAATAGAAAGCTGTTCTGTGGACGGCACAGTGCTCTCAGTGACAGTGCCGTCACTGACACTGAGAGGTGTGGATGCGTTCATAGAGAGTGTATGAAAGAATAATTACTACGGTGGCGATACTGTGCCGGAAGTGTGACTTCACTGATATGTGTGAATGGGCCTTAAAGGGTGTTAATACTCTAAATCCATTTAAAAGTCTTCATATGGTGTTTTCACTTTTCGTTTTTAAATTCAAAACTACTAAGAAATCAATTTCACAACTTTGTAGATCCATTACAGATTAAATACTATACACACACACTTCTACCTACACATATGTATTAAACCAGAACAAAGTTATCTAGGAAAACATTTATCTTTTAAACAAAGCATGGGATTTTCTTGGCGAATTATCTCTCATTGTTCAGATTCACAGCCATACAGTCTAAGGTCATTTCAAAGGGAATGGCACCAATTTGCTAAATCACGATAAATGGTTTGTACTTACGTTGTACTTAACTGTTGCCGTTTGGGAAAGGTAAGACAATAATACAGAGTAAGGACATGTAATAAGTCACGCTCAAGTAACCATTATTTAATGAACTAGCAGCGCCCCGCGGTTTCACCCGCGTAAGTCCCGATCCCTTTTGAATGTCGGGATAAAAAGTAGCCTATGCGTTAATCCAGGTCTCCAGCAACCTACATACCAAGTTTCATCGCAATCGGTTCAGAGGTTTTTGCGTGAAAGAGTAACAAACATCCATCCATCTATCCATTCATCCATTCATCCATCCATCTAAACTTTCACATTTATAATATTAGTGGGATTATTTAGGAAATACCTTGACCTAACAAGTTCATATATTATTCTAATATCATAGGGTTATTATTTAAGGTTTATAAGTTACCAGCCGTCCCCGTAGTTTCACCTGTGTTTATGGCCACTGCTTCGCTCCTATTGGTCGTAGCGTGATGTTATATAGCCTATAGCCTTCCTCGATAAATAGGCTATCCAACAATAAAGTCCTGCCGATGGTGGCGTATGTGTCGGGTCGTTCGGCTCCCTTCAATATGGTTGATCTGTATGACGGCTGGCGTGTGCGTCATGCTCGTGAACGGGTGCCGTTGCCCGTTGGTCGGGGCTGGTCACCTCTACTTAAATATGTATAGTAGTAATTAGCGCGTCTATTTATATTCTAGAATAATATGTTACATTGTCATTTTTTTCACGTTTATGAGCAATGTAACCAAAAATTTAGTAAAAAATATTTTCAAGAAGAGTGTCCTTGGAGTTTCTTGCCTGTTCTTCTCCATAGGATCTACGTATTGGAACAGGCAACTAGCTTCACGCCTGACTTAGTTTGACTGACACCTAGTCTGAAATAAATGGTTTTGATTTGATTTAAAAGAATTTTTCAATTCGAACTAGTAGTTCCTGAGATTAGCGCGTTCAACGAAACAATCAAACAAAGTCTTTAGATTTATAATATTAGTATAGATTCAAATATTATAAGGCTGTAGAATTTGTTATTGCCTATGCCTTATGGCCTTTTATAACATCACGCTATAGTTGGTAGGAACTTTTCATTTTTTTTTTTAAAGATAACTCTTTATGAACGATTCTTGTATACATGCAAAGAACACCCAAACTCGGAAACTCGGAAACTCGGAACAACTATTTTGTGAATCACACAAACTCCCGTAAAAATCTGTCCACCCGAGATACGTCGACACGAACAGAAAGAGAGACTTAAATTTTATTTATTTGTATAGATTATAACAATAAACTGAACTAAACGAAAATACCATACTACACTTACACTTCTAAACAAAGGCAACAGAGAAGCCAACTTGTGCGATATCCTGTATAATAAATACCTACTAGGTCGCGAGGTCACGAGGTCGCGACAGCAAAGGCAGAATCGCCACCATGTATTGATGATACCTCTAACTAGGGCTGCCATCCGTCCGGGTTTCCATAGATTTGTCCTAGTTTAGAGAGCGTCCGGGTGGGGTTTTCAAAAAGTGTCCTTGCAAAACCCGGACCCTCCGTGCCAGGGGACAATTATAATTGTTAGATGAATCGTTAACAAGCTGAAAATTTAAATAGAATCTGCGTGTTTTTTTAAGATGTCCGGGAAAAAATATCGATTTCATCCATGTGTTTGGGATTTTTTAAGTTTTTGTCCGTCGTCGGCCGTCAGGCCTAGCCTGCCATCACTTAAATTGCCGACGCCGGACAACCTTTTCAAAAATCCCGGACACATGTGTGAAATCGAGATTCTTGCCCGGACACCTTAAAAAAACACCGATTCCATTTTTTTTATTCAATTCAACAGTTTTTTCATCTAATAATTATAAGTTGCCCCTGCCACAGAGTGTCCGGATTTTACCCGGATGCGCCCGGATGCTCCCCGGACGCCCTCTAAACTAGGACAAATCCGGGGAAACCCGGACGGATGGCAGCCCTATGGCAGGCCTACCTGTAACTAAACATGAGAGTTTAAAAATGCAATATGCCTCTCAAATCAATGTATGACCGAGAGCTTCCCTTTTACATTCTTCCTCTGCTCCTTCTTCATACATATTCAGAGAGGAATTAGTGAAAACAAAATTAAATTCACAAATGTATGGTATCCACGCGCCATGTTGAACGCCAGACAGCACAATGTAGTATGTTACATGTAACTATTAGCCTATGTTAGCTGTTTTGAAGGTCAACATGTTTTAGACTGGCCTGTTGGTCTAATGGTTAGTGATCCTGACTGGTGAGCCAGAGGTCGTGGGTTGGATTCCCACCCAGTACAAATAATTATGTAATGAGCATGATCATTTGTTCTGTGTCTGGGTGTAATTTATCTATAACACAGATAACATAATACTATACTAGTATCTATAACTAGCTGCGCCCGGTATGCCGCGGGAATATCGGGATAAAAAGTAGCCTGTGTTAATAAGGTGTCTGCCAACTATCAAACGACTGACAGATATGTCAAAAGCGCTAAGGTTATATTAGAAAAGTTAATATGGTCGTTAAGTTTTCTTAAACTTTCTAATTTTCCACTTAACTTTCTTAATTTTTTCTTTCATAAAAACCTTCTGACAATTACAAACACAAAAAGAAATATACATAAATACGTATGTATTTAGAAATATATAAGTATGTTTATCAGCAGTCTGGTTACCATAGTACATGCTTTGCCTAGTTTGGAATCAAACGGCCGTGTGGGAGACGTGAAGTTATTATTAAGTTATACGGTAAACAAAATAAGATCGTGTGATTGAAACAATATACTCAACAATTCTCTTTAAAATGCGGCGCTGTACTTTGTAAGATCCTAATCCTATATCTGCAGTTTGCTCCGTCGGCGAGGGGGGTCAGGTGATGCGTATTTGTGGTTTCAGGTATGGTCAAGGTCTACGATCAGACCGGCCATGTGATTATTAACCATATCTTTTCTGTCCTTATAGCAAAAAGTAGTTATATTTAATTTCTACTAGTTTTGGACTATAGCTATTCCAAGCACTTCGGCTGGTCATGGTTTTTGTAAGCTGCGTTTTATATTGATGCTTACGATGAGAATACTTGACAGTTTTATAATAAGAAGTTTTTTACGTTAAGTAAATAATGTCACATACTTTTGAGTGCATACTTATCTCACAACACTGTAAAAGAATCAATAGTCCGTTTCAGCAGTCAGTAGGATACAAATTGTATCCTACTCACTGCTTTTGTGATATTTGGTGTGCGATAAAGTATAAACATGTTACAGAAATGTGCACCTACACAAAGAAAATCCTTTTCCTTGTGTAGGTGCACATTTCTAAACAACACATTATGAATTTACATGTCAATTTCAATGATTTTGTTTTTTTATGCAGATGTCTGCAGATTTGTCTGACAATGTTGTCAGACAAATCTGGACATTCCAATAACATCCTTGGTATTAAATACCTACAGTTTCGTTTATGTCAGCCCTCTATCATACGGAATATTAGCTTCATCAGTTAATTTTTAAGTTTCAAAATAAGATTTCTGTACCAAAAATTTAAAACCTCCTGACTCGAAAATCCCTTTAGTGCTTAGAAAAGAGGTGATGATCTTCGAACGGCTGAATAGATTTTCTTGAATTATATCTAAGAACACTCTCGATCAAGTCACCTTTCAAACACAAAAAATAAACGCACTTAAATCGGTCCATGCGTTTGGAAGCTACGATACCACAGACACACACAGACACGTCAAACTCATAAGACCCCTCTTTTTGCGTCGGAAGTTAAAAATCACGAATTTTCATAAAATTGTTAGCGCTTAAAGTTATTCACGGGGTCTGTTATTCGACCCTAAAATATGACCACATCTTCCTGTAACATCCTGTAAGTATATCTATCCATCTCAGAAATGACTATGTCGGATAGAATTAATAAACAATCTAATACATATCCTTAGATTTGTGATAATCATGTTCGTTCACATAAATGAAGAACGAAGTATCGCGATTCTACATGTTATTATAGAGGTATAGAAATCACGAACGTTGATTTTCTGATAAAGATTTCTTAAAAAAAAGTACTTACTTTTGTTTGTGTTTGTACTTTTCTAGACAGGGGAACAACGTCAAAGTCAAACGTTATTTACTTCTTAAAATTAAAGTTAATTAATAAATGTAGGTATCATCAAGTTGAAAAAGAAATAATCCAAATGCTAGTTGCAAGGTGAGAGGACTTCGCTCGCACTTCACTTTTCAACTGGGAATTCAAATGGTTACAATTTACATAAATTATTTGACTGGTATGAACTAAGGCACAATGCAAACCGAACCAATAACTAAGTTAAACGAAGACTACAAAAACTAGAGCTCTTACAGAGGTTGAAATTAGACCGTAATTCATAAAAGAACTGATCGCCCAATTAAAATACTCCAGTTGCTCTAAAAACAAATAAGCTATCAAGCTCATGATCTGTCGAATTCAACTAACTCGATGAGATGTTTTTCCACTTAGAAATGTTCAAGCACACGGGATTTTATTTCGAGTAGGGAACCCCAACCTCTTGTAAGACAGAAACTATTCATGTTATTTCTGTCTAGCAACGCCATCTGTTGTAAACGTTCGGACTTGCTTCATGTTAATCGCAGTGAAGTCGCCTCAATTTTATTGTTTAAGGAAAATCAGAACCAATACTTTTGTAGTTACATTTTTAACACAACAGGTGTCGCTTGAATACAATAATATAATCATAATCTAGCTATATTTCTAAATATTTATAATCGCTTCTGCACACAGCTTTGGAGTCGATTATCGTGAAAATTGTATTTTAGGACGTTAATATATATTTCAAGTAATGAGAAGTAGTTCTTTATCAGGTCAATTTCGCTTAAATATGCATGTAATTTTATGTTTATTTTAAACTAGTTGACTCGACGTTGTCCTGTAAAGATTCAATTAATTTTTTTAGAGTATTGGAAAACCGACTTCAAAAAGGGAGGAGGTTCTATATTCGGCGGATATTTCCGTCATCTATGGACCGATTTTCCTATTAACATAATTATGACTATTAATAGCATTTGAAAAACATAATTACATATTTAAAACAATATTGTATGATGTACCAAGCAATAAGTATGTCGAATTTAAATTTAATATTGTGATAAGCCTATTCAATATTTGCATGTCACAAGGACAAGTCTTTTGGATCTGTCACTAATATACCTTTACTGTACCAACACTTTTTGGTAAATAAATCATTTCATTTCAGTGATTAAATAAGTCTCAAGTGAAGTGAATGAAGTCTGGTATACTGCACTGGTAAAAACTAGCCTAAAATAAAAAAGTTATCTGATTTGTATTAAAAATTCAACTATTGTTTATTGTAACAGAATAAATATTAATTTTAGCAGAAGAGAATAAAAATGTATTTTAGAATTTTGAATGTTCTTTTAAATAAACTTCAGGATTATCTACAGAACTTGGCTTTGGTCGATAACCACGTGTATTCTTAATATTGAACTTGGCTTCCATCTACGTTTTAATGGGATGTATTTTTATTGTCGCTATAACAACAAATGATAAATTAAAAATAAAAATAGGTTTTTTGTATGGGGTGGGACCCCGTACAAGAAACGTATTTAAAACATATTTTTTCGTAGCTCTTAAACTACAGTGGGATGATACACATGATATTGTTAAAAAATCAACGTTCAACGTGTCTCGTCCATCAGTGTCTGAATCGCGCACCCAGCGAAGGTCCGTAAACAAACAAACTTGTATAGTACATATAGACAGTACGTCCATCTCGAAAATCAATTCTCGAAGATATGCGCGTCTTTTCCGAAAGACAAACTTAACTTTGCAGTTCTAAAAATACTCTGCCATACATTGATCTACGACAAAGTCAACTTTCCAACCGCAAAATATAAGTTTGTAATCATAAAAACTATTTTTTATGTGATATAACAACAAATTAACGACTTTCGGAGTTTTACCTTATTACCCTATAAGTGTTAATTTACCTGCGAAATTAAATTTGTTAAAATCTAAGCCTTAATGGCCGTATCTATCGATTGTGTTGACTTAGAAACTTGATTTTTTATAGCTTCAAGGGACCGCAGACATACGTATTTGGTATTAATTTCAACTTGATGCGTCCACGGTTTTCTGAGAAAAAGGGTCTTGCTTGACTGTCTGTCATCGGATATCTGATAGACAGACGGACAACAAAGTAATCCTATAAGGGTTTCTTTTTTCCTTTTGAGAAACGGAACCCTAACTAATATTATACGTTTTTGGAGGAAAACAAACGTTCCTTTTCGTTTATAATGGTTTGTTAAGAGCCAAATGATGACGTACTTAATGGAATCTCCGAACCCATGTCCCTAACTATTTACATAGCTTACTGTTCTACCTACAACGTAACGTGTAAAGATTTCTTTTTTTTAATCGCTGTTGACAGAGCAGAGACAGTCATTATACTACCGATGTTTAAAACGTTTATGCGCATAAGCTAATTTTTTCTTTTTTGTAAATGGCTATTTCCTTGTAAGCAACAAGAGACCAGGAAAAACCCGCGACGCGCATAAAGTCGTGTTGATGGGCACGATTAACGAGTTAATTCTTGGGCTGAATGTACACCTGCTATATAATATTATAAAGAGGAACATACTGTTTGTGGGTTTGGATCTTTGAAACTACTGATCCGTTTTGACAACTTATTTACTAATAGGAAGCTACAAAACCAAAAAAAAAAAAAAATTTTGCGGGCAATAGTAATACTCAAAACAAATGGTGTTGTGTTTCTGATGATGAGAAGGGTCTTCAGGGGTCCAGGGTCAAGGCAAGAAGGACATCGATGGGGTTACCAATGTCTGTGGTTATCTGCTAAATATTAAGCGTGTCGTAGGATTGCTGCCGGGGTTCACAGGGATTTCCTTTCTAGGGTACACCTGAGTCCCCGGCATTAGGACCCCGTGACGGAACACCGTGTGATTTTAGTCGGTTCGAGTCCGACATACCACCTTACCGTTGACCCCGGTGAGGTGATGACCCGTGGGGGTTTCAACACGAAAAAAGACGTCTGATTCCAATAGATCCCAAACTAGACAGACCCTTTACTATGGTAACCAGACTGCTGATAAACATACTTATATATTATTAAATACATACATATTATAGATAAATTACTGAAACACAGAAAAAAGACCGTGCTCATCACACAATTATTTGTCCTGGGTGGGAATTAAACCCAGGACCTCTTGCTCAACAACAGTCAGTCGGTTCACTAACCACTAGCTAGACCAACAGACCTGTCAAGTGTGTGTGATGATCTTGATGATGATGCCAAGTAGGTATATATTCATGTCAGTTTTTATTTGATAATACCTTGATACCTTTGCATTAATACCTAATAATATTTTTCTGTGGGTTTTTTTAATATATTTTTTTCTGTGAAGAGTCAAGTAACAGAATGGATATTTTTTAAATTCTCATTTCGTATAATGTTGCCTAACCGGTAAGGAAACGACGTGGCGACGGTATCGTAATGGCTAAGGGTAAGCTTGCGATAATGCGAGACGACAAATGACCATGCTCATTACACAATTATTTGTCCTTGGTGGGTATCGAACCCACGACCTGTGACTTAACAGTCAGGATCACTAACCACTGGACCAACAGGCCCGTCAAGTGTGATGATGACAGTTTATATTCAAATCGAAAATAGAAATTAATTAATTCTAACAAACTGGAGCTTAAAAAGTTGACATTTATATGTATTTCTTTGTATAACGATAAGGACACCGACTGCGTCCGGCGTTATTCCGATTTATAGAAACGTGTAAAATTACACGTACCTACATACATGACAGCCTTGCAATGTTTGACTGTTAAAGTACCTAACGAGTGAATCTGAATATCAGATTCCCAAAATTATAAAAGAGGATAAGTCTTTCGTAAATGGTATATATAATATACTAGCAACGCCCCGCGGTTTCACACGCGTAAGTCCCGATGCTGTTTGAATATCTGGATAAAAAGGAGCCTATGCGTTATTCCAGGTCTCCAGCTCTCTAGGTTCAGTGGTTTTTGCGTGAAGGAGTAACAAACATCCATCCATCTATCCATCCATCTAAACTTTCACATTTATAATATTAGTGGGATAAATACATATAGTTATACGGTTGTATTGACTTAGATATCCCACTAATATTATAAATGTGAAAGTTTAGATGGATGGATGGATGGATATTTGTTACTCTTTTACGCAAAAACCACTGAAGCGATTGCGATGAAACTTGGTATGTAGATAGCTGGAGCCCTGGATTAACGCATAGGCTACTTTTCATCCCGATATTCTTACGGGATCGGGACTTACGCGGGTGAAACCACGGGGCGCTGCTAGTACTTTATATAACTGAGTTTGCCCACGTGTTTAACCTTAGCAGTTTGTGATTCCTATAGACACTCATGGTTCCTGCATCGTGCAAAGTTCTCGATGCTGAATATTCATGTATAGGTACACAATATCTCAACATCAACCGTTGGGCCCCCTCCTATTTAGCACGATAACAAGCCTGATCGGAGGAACCTTTGGCAAACAGAGTGATCGTTTTGAAAAGCTTTCCAATGAATTCGATGCCCGAGTGACGCAGTGTTTCTTTTCGTTTTAAATGGTACCCCTTACTAACTGGAACAAGTTCGATTGTGATTGTTACCCCATTCTGATTCTTATTTTTGTAAATTTGTGAAGAAAGAAGTAAAGATTTCTTCCGTAAGAATAAAAGATTTGTAAAGTACTTTGCATAGTTATCAAAAGAACAAAACTATTTTTTTCTTTAAAGTGAAGAAAAGAGAAAAAGTGAAGTGAAGAAATCTGTGTGTAACATACTTGGTGTATTTGAACTTGAATCATAACATTTATCTATTACGAGGTCATTACTGAGAAACTCTGCCTTATAATTTGGTTCGTTGTTATTTCCACAAGCAAATTCCCTGATATAATTTACCTTAACAGAATATTGATCGATGAGGGCCATATAAATGGAAAATAAACCCAGACAGTTAGGACACAGCTTTCTACATGACACGTAATCAAAATCAAGAATGTAATACAGTGTAAGCGATACAAATTGCAAGCGATAGCTAAATCCCACTAATATTATAACTGTGAAAGTTTGAATGGATGGATGAATGTTTGTTACTGTTTAACGCAAAAACCACTGAACCGATTGCGATGAAACTTGGTACGTATATAACTGGAAACCTGGATTAACATATAGGCTACTTTTTATTCTGATATTCCCACGGGATCGGGACTTACGCGGTTGAAACCGCGGGGCGCTGCTAGTATTTAATATATTTATTAAGTAAATACATAATATGTAAATTTAACGTTGATGACTGCGTTAATATGGTAGCATGAAAATACCATATATTGCGCTTGTCGTATTTAGACTCACTGGATTTGTCGCCCACTGGTAGTGTTCCCAGAATACTGGCAGCGTTGCCACCTTGAATAACACTACTAATACTCTGTGCAAGAAAAAGGCCCGCCTTCTGGTCGCGAGGTTTATGTTGGCAACACCAACATCAAAATTATTATTGCAATATGTAACTGACGTTTCGTGTGTATCTGTGGGCAATCACCCCTTCCAACGACGACTGTACAATTAAACGGATGTCTCCACAATTTCTCCGCGTTTCAATATCAAATCGCCACCCGGCAAAAAAGTCATAATACAAAAACAGTTATTTTGAGAAAACACAACTTTTATGCCGGTGAATTGAACAAAACAGCGTATATTTTAATAAAAACGATATTTTTACAGCTGACCAAATGCAACATTTTGCTATTCAATGCCAGAAAAATGTCGAAACGTATCTAACATGTGAAATGAAATGTTTGGCGGGTGGCGATATAACGTGCAATCCTATAGTCCACTCAACCAACGCTCCGCACAGTTTACTTATTTTGTGTTAATTGCCCGTTTTGAACGAATTAACTGTCAAAAAAAATCTTATCTCATTGTTAAAGTTGTGTACACCTTAATATATTTTAAGCCTGAAATATATACGTTATGGTGTATAAAATAAATATTTACCGAAAATAGAATGTATTCAGATTATAAAAGTGTAACTTTCACATTTGACGGGACATGTAATAAAAATAATACATGAGCCCATTTTGTCTACGGGGTACAAGTATCAACCTCCATACTGCTACTCAACAATTTCACCGACCCGTGAATTAAAGGTAGTCTCATGATTTAGAATGGTGATGTCCATTTTGTTATTTTCAAAGTGTCATAAGTGTAATGTTCTGAGATTCTTTTTTATCCTCAAATTGCAGGCACATTTATCAATAATAGAGCTGTTCCATTTTCAAATGACGATGAATAAAAAAAAATGAGGATCTTTTTTAAATGACGAAGGATATTCCCGTGGCCGCATGGCTAACAAAAAAGCCTCGTCCAGTGAAATGTATTACAGGGCCTTGTATACATTGTTGACTAAGCCACAATGCTGGTAGTCTTATTCATCAATGTTTTTTTAATTAGGTATTCCATTTTTAAACATCGCTTGAATCGGGGAGTTCGACGTAGTAAAGTAAAATAATAATATCTATATTCTTGGATTATACAATGCTTTCTAGAACATTTTCTTGCAAATACATACCTAGCTATTATACATATAAACACCAAGAATAATCCAAACAGACAAATTCATGCCTACAAATATATTGCGAATGTCGACCGGCCTGTTGGTCTAGTGGTGAATGACCCTGACTGCTGAGCCAGAGGTCGTGAGTTTGATTCCCATCCAAAACAAATAATTGTGTAATGAGCATGATCATTTGTTCTGTGTTTGGGTGTAATTTATCTATAATCTGTAAGTATTTAGATATATATATATAAGTATGTTTATCAGCAGTCTGGTTACCTAATTTGGGATCAGACAGCCCTGTGTGAGATATGTCAAGTTATTATGATTATTTAATATTTTCGCTGAGCGGGAGTCGAACACGCGACCTCTGACGTAGCAGTCTAACGCACTACCGCCGCATCACACGTCATCAAATTGCAAACTAGGTACCTACAATGAAACCGAGCCGTATCTCTAATACACACGTAAAATTACTACACTCCAGTTGAGTATAGCTTTCACTGGAGTAACACTTAAAGATAAAATATTTATTTATGTCACTGCATAAATCCAGCCCCTATGGTACAGTTATCGACCGCAAATGAGTAACTGTAATGCTTTCAATAAAGTAACAGGTCTGTCCGACTCTTTTGTTAATAATATCCGTGTCCTGTTAACGGCATTATTATGCGAAAGTGTGGCCAAACTGTCTTCTGTTTTTACTATATTGTATCTTCGCTACATATTATAAAACAAAGCCGCGTCTGTCTCTCTGTCTGTCCGCGATAAACTGACAAAGTATTGAACGGATTTTCATACGGTTTTCACTGATAGACAGAGTGGAAGGTGAAGATGTGGAAGGTTTAGATGTATAATTTGTTAAGATTTTGTGAAAATTAATTGAAATGTGGTGATGATTGTTGAAGATGTCTCTGCTACCCGTGTGAAGCCGGGGCGGGTTGATAGTCTATAGATATAATTATACTAGAGAGGAGACAATACATCATACTATTTTGATGAGAGAAGTAATTAGACTACATTTAATACGAGTTTTCAGATTATCAGAATCATTTCACACAGAGATTATCCATTGTATTAGAGAACTTAATATGAGAATCAATTCTACAACATAAATAGCTTAACTTGACTAATAATAATGCTTTTTTTTTAATGTGTGGAAACCCCTACGGGTCATCACCTCATCGGGGCCAAACGGCGAGGTGGTATGTCGGACTCGAACCGACTAAAACCACACAGTGTTCCATCACCGGGTCTTATAGCCGGGGCCTCAGGTGTACCCACGAAAGGAAATCCCTGTGATGACTAATAATAATGCTTGCACCAATGTTGTTAATTTGTTATTGATTTTTGTGATAAAAATGGTTTGAAATTATTTTACTACATATACAACAATAACCACCATTTGGACCATTTGGAAACGGGCGGTTATAGATCGAAACAGGCAGATGTGATATTATGTTATCCATTTTATTTCTTTAATAATTTTCCATTTGACGAAGTAAACTATTGTTGCGGTGACTCTGTGTGTGTTGATCTATAATTATTAATTTGAATAATTATTTATTAAATCGACGATTTCGAATAATTGATGGTCAATTTTATGAAATAAAGATATTGAATTTGAATTTGAATTTGAACAATTAAGCCATACTTCGGCACGTTTGGGCCGGCTCGACCGGAGTGAAACCACGGCCTCACAAAAAACCGGTAATGAAGCAATGTTTTGCATTACTTTTCGCCGAATGAGTGAGGTTACCGGAGGCCCTAACCCTTCCCCCCCCCCTTTTTCCCCTCTTCCCTCCTTCCTTCCCTACCACCTTAATCTCCGGCAAAGCACTTGTGACTCTTGAGCTGCAGGTGCCTATGGGCGGCGGTAATCATTTACCCCGTTTGCCCCCTATACCATAAAAAAAATCTAATTTTCATTACGTATTCTTACCTAGGTACTAATCACCATTTCATTATTTACATATCTATATTATATTATTAATAAACAATTAGATTCACTATGCGATGAATTCAGTGGAGAAATCATCAAAAATTATGAATCCGTCTTTATACTGTAGTAATGAATTATGTAATTGCAAATTCGCAATAAAAATACCTACATGCATAACACTGGCACAGTACGAAGTTCATCATCATCACCATTGGACTTCTACTGCTGGACATAGACATCTTCTATCATAGACCTCCTAATCTTAAACTATGGCATGTACCATGGAGAGTGCTCCGAGGAATTGTTCGGACTTATACCAGCCGCAGCGTTTCGCCATCGTTCAACGCGACAAAACTTTCATCTCCATCACCTGGTTAATTGGCAATCCACCACTGTGCGGTTCTCAAGAAATTTTTTGCCTCGCACAACCAACTGGAACAAATTGTCGCCTGCGGTATTTCCGCACCGATACGACCTTCAAACCTTTAAGAAAAGAGCGTACTCCCACCTCAAAGGCCGGCAACGCACTTGTGACTCTTGAGTTGCAGGTGTCCATGGGCGAAGGTAGTCAATTATCATCAGGCGACCCGTCTCCTCGTTTGCCGCCTATAATATATAAAAAAAACTCCCGACATAACACTCTTAATAACGGTCTTCTTCTTCTGGAGCATTTTTTTTCTTCGAAAAAAAACAAAACAAATTTTTATGTCAATTTACAAAATGTCGACAACTTCATTTTAATCTGGTTTTCAAAACTGGTATCTAAATTTAAAGGTCAGTGAGACAAAAATGGCTGCACGGATGGTGCAATGGTTTAAGTGATCATCTCGCCACTGTTGTCGTGTTGTGGGTTCAAATCCATCACGAATCTGGGTGTTAGTTGTGTTCGTTGTTTAAATGTTTGTGAAGCCCCCCACAGGATTCCTAATACGGGCAATGTATTAAAAAAATGTAAAGAAATGTTGACCTTGTATCCAATATTCTTAAGAATAACATATTTCATTATATATATCTCTTCACCTATATCAGTACACCACAGGCTACCCTGACTGAAATATATTTGATAATATCCGCACAAAGATTTTCTGGAAGAGATGGCCGTGAGCGATAAGACCGCCGATTGAAATACCTAAATGTTTACATTATGTTTGGATTGTATCTCACTTGGTGTACATTAAAGACAATCAATATATATAAAAATCACTTTTCGTTGTAATTTTATAACTCAAGAACGGGCTCACCTATCCAAACCTAATGTTTAGGCTTTGTTTGGACTATTTAGTAGATGGTTTATGTGAAGTTTGCACAAAAAAGAAAACTTAACGAGGGAGGGAGTTACGCGGGTGAAACCGCGGCGCGCAGCTAGTAAATAAATAAATATGTAGGTAAAATTTTTTGCAGGCAATATTTCTATCTCATAAATAAAGTATTTGTCGACGTATGTATGCTTAAAAGTATCTATGAACAGCACTAGAGTTGTTCATTCGCGTACAAACAGAAAGTAAATCCTATTACGTGTACGGATTTAGGACGCGATAGATTTCTGCGGCAATGGGGAAAAAATTATATCCACCTGTCTTGGCTAGGTTATTTTCTTGTAATCAGAAGTCTGAGTCATATGGAGAGAAGACAGGATTGGGCAACACACAAGTATAGTGTATTTAGCAAGCGATTTTGAAATCGTTTACTGTCAGATGGACTATATTTCGTGTGACTATCAAATGCCTCTTCGGACTTTGGTTAAAACTTTTTTGATAACTTGCTATTTCGTACCTACTATAGCTGCTGCTATTTTGAATTACTGTTATAGCATTTAACAACATCAATAGAGAAAGCAGCCTTAAGTTCATAGCACACTAAAGGTCATCACACACCATAACAGCACTGCAACGGCACAGCTGCAGCACGGCGCTGAGGCTACCGCTCACCGCCAGCTCGCTTTACCACGCGTCGCCCGCGAGGTGCAAGCTCGCATTCCGTACGACGCCCGCTAGGTCCCAGCTAATTTCATCGTCTTCATGTGCGACACGACGCGAAGTTTTTTCATTCATTCGATTTTTCATTCATCAGAAAATCATTGGAATTATCTGCCGGAAAATTCATCTTTTTTTTTTAATTTTAATTTTTTTTGGTTAAAAGTGATATCACAATAAGTAAACAGAACATTTTACTGAAAAAGAAAAAATACCACATACGGCCAAAAACTGCAATGTTATCAATCAAACAACATTTAAACATTTTGACGTTGACGCAATCAATCGTACGGTTGTTAAGCTTACATTGCTTAGCGTCAAATGAAACTAAGGGCCCCTTCACACTAGCGTTTGTCCAGCGTAGGTGTTCGATGAACGTATGAACAGCGCGACGCGGCGACAACGCGGCGCTCGCGTCGCGTTCTTACGGCGTCTCTGCTAGGGCACATGAGTAAGTTGCGCGACTTACTGCGTTTTATTTTCTCGTTTTCGCACTAATTTTTTTTTAAAAAGCAAAGCCATCAATAGAGTTTCCTCGTCGGAATCCATTTTATCGATAATACCGAAACGACAACGAAATTGTATGACGTCTGCGCCGCAGCGTTCAATTTACTGCAGAGGGAACGCCGCGACATCGCGACGCACGCGTTGCGTTGTAGCGGCGCCTGCGCTGCGCATACGTTCAGCGAACGCCTACGCTGGACAAACGCTAGTGTGAAGGAGCCCTAATGACCATATATCCTTAATTTCGCATTTTTATGATGAACTGACTTGATGAAATGACTTTTTGTAAGTTTTCCGCGTAGCTCAAACTTACACGGTGTTCCTATATTTATATATAACTTACTAAGTAAATTTACAATACCTAATAAATGCGTCGCCCGGCTACAGAGCTTTGTCGTAAATTTATCTTAGAATGAAGCACTAGGTATGTACAGATCTAAAGTCAAATACACATTACATATTTAAATCAAACAAATAGGTATTTGTCTTTTAAACTCAATGTTTAACCTTCTAAATTATCGCAATCAATCTGTAGTCGGTAAATATTGATCCCATCAAAAATATGACCAAAGAATTGAGATCTAAATGAGTGTCAAGTTCTGTAGATAATCCTGAATTATTTTTTATAAGAACATGCAACATTCTAAAACAAATTTAAAACACAAATATTGTTTTTCCGCTACTACAATGTTTGCTATAAGTATAAAAATATAACTTCTTAAATTTAAACAGTCTAATTTTTTACACAAATCAGATAACTTACGATAAATAGACTGGCCTGTTGGTCTAGTGGTTAGTGACCCTGACCACTATGCTTATAGGTCGTGGGTTCGATTCCCACCTGAGTCTGGGTGTTCTTTGTGTCCTTTGTTTCTATGTTTGTAAAGTCCCCCGCGACACAGGAGTAATTCCTAATGCGGGAGTGGCCTTTATAAAAAAAAAAAATAATGAATCCATCAAAAGTGGCTCCAAATGGTTCATGTAACACACGGCTGGTGCGTCGCTACGAGTGTGCCGCGTGTCTAAATTCAGAAATTAAAGGTATTGTTCTTTATTATATTATTACTAGGTTACAAACACTGTTAGGTAATTAGAAACTGCGCAAAATGCTAATGGATATGCCTATTAAGTTCAGTCGTTAATCTTTAACATAAGTCCGTCACGAATTTGAGTTGGGTTTTCCATCTGAGTAATAATTACGCATGCAGTTCTTATAGACAGAGATGCAATATAATTAAAAAATACAAAATAAAAAGATTTTTATTTTATGTTTTTTTCCATCATCAGCTTCATGATGTGATGATTCCTAAACAATAAACAGAAACACTATTCGTTCCTACAATTTTCGAGGGTTTCTCTCAATTTTATGGGAATCCCATCATCAGATCCTGACTTCCTTGACATGGGACCACCCTTGAGGTATACACTATCTAACAAATAATTCTTTAAAAAAAAACCGACTTCAACAAAAAAAACCATTCCATAAAAGACTTATGTATGGTTTTCTCATGGATGCCATTATCAGAACTGGATCAATTGAAATGGGACCACACGGGAAGCACCAGCTATCAAATAAAAAAGGAATAATCAAAATCGGTTCACCCAGTCGAAAGTTCTGAGGTAACAAACATTAAAAAAAAAACTTACAGTCGAATTGAGAACCTCTTCCTTTTTTGAAGTCGGTTAAAAAAAGAATCAACGAAATCGGTTTATAAATAACGGAGTGAGGGCAAAATACATAAAAAAGTGTACGGTCGAATTGAGAACCTTCTTTTTTCGTCGGTTAAAAATTAACAAAATACACCAAAATGAAAAAAGGAATTCGTATCCCAACAGACTGACAGCATTACCATGTAATGGCACTAATATGTTATAACTTATAATTAATATGATTACGATAATTATGTATTCTTTGTGTACGAAGGAAATACCTCCTCTCCTGTGTGGTCAAGGGAAATGTGGATGTTCATATGGACCCAACGTTTTGACTCCAAAAGTCTAAAATATGTGGTCACCATTAAGATGAAAATATTTACATTAGAATCTCTTCCAGCACACAAAATGATACTTTAAACTTGAAAAGGCATCCACGCCTCCAAGGTATTAAAGAAATATAGTACAGGTTCTTTCCCATGGTCACGTGCCAAGTGGCACACCGGCAGAAACGCGAGTAAGTGACAGAAAATTATTGCTAAAATTTTACCTTTCACCTTTAAAAAAAAACCGGCCAAGTGCGAGTCGGACTTGCACACCGAGGGTTCCGTAAAATATTTTTATTATATGATGTAACTAAACATGTACGGTTTTAGCTATTTTTACCTTTATCTGTGCTATAAGACGTTGCTTCGTACCAAATTTCAAGATTCTGAGTTCACGGGAAGTACCCTGTAGGTTTTGTTTCCCTTGCGAGTGTCGAAAATTTGCCGAAATTTGCGGCATAAACGGCTGTATCTTTTGATTGCTTTGGCTTAGAAGTTTGATTTTTTCACAGCTCCAAGGGGCAGTAGACTTGAGTATTTGATATAAATTCCAGCTTGATACCTCTACGCTTTTCTGAGAAAAAGGGTCTTAACAGACAGACAGCCCCACGGACGGACGGACAACAAAGTGATCCTATAAGGGTTCCGTTTTTTCCTTTCGAGGTACGGAACCCTAAAAACTTAAGTATTAAATAAAAACATTAAACTGTGTACGAACAATATTATCGACAAAATAGCTTAAAGAAATTTTCTTCTCCCATCATCTATTTTCCATTTGTTGTCCTATTTTTAATTGTGTTCCAGTTCTTCTTTAATTAGATCTACCTTTAAGTTCTGTTCATTCAACTCTTCTGCAACTAACGCTTTCTTTAATTTTACTATGTCACTCCTTCCTAATTCGAGTTGTTCACCAAGTCTTTTTTCTTTAGACACACAAAATCATTGCTAATCTTTTCATACGCGTCCAGACTTTATTTTTTCCCCACGTGTCATCACTTCACCGGAGCTAACGGTGAAGTGGTATATCGGAATACAACTGACTAAAACCACACGGTGTTCCGTCACAAGTGGGTATATTGCAAGGGACCCGGGATACCCTAAGAAGGAAGCCTCCGGGAACCATACGTCTCCAGACTAAAGTAGGTATTTCTTTTCTATATTTTATCACTAGCAGCGCCCTGCGGTTTCACCCGCGTAAGTCCCGATCCCGTGGGAATATCGGGATAAAAAGTAGCCTATGTGTTAATCCAGGTCTCGAGCTATCTACATACCAAGTTTCATCGCAATCGGTTTAGTGGTTTTTACGTGAAGGAGTAACAAACATCCATCCATCCATCCATGCATCCATCTATCCATACATCCAAACTTTAACATTTATAATATTAGTGGGATAGTGGGATTGTCTTCACTTTACTACACCGCATGCATTTATTTTTATTATTACTTTTTTTCAGGTTTTATAACCTTTTAAACTTGTTATAACACTCACAGATTTGACAACATTTAAAAACTATGATGCCAGGGACACGCAAAGACACAGACTTATATAACCCCCTCCTTTTTTACATCGGCAGTTAAAATTCGGACTGAATCAGATAACAATCGTAACGAAATGTTTTTGCCAGTTATTAATACGAATGAATAGGGCATTGTTATATAACCTTGTACATAATATAATGGTGTGGTACATAAGGTTATTTAAAAACAATACAAATACTATAATTATTATCTAAAGGTGCATCAGTGTTTGAAGGTAAAGGTCGAAGGTCGAAGGTCGAAGGTACATTGTCTCCTTATTCTATACCTTTATGTAGGTATTTTTTACGTGGGAGAGCCATGCTTCGGCACGTATGGGCCGGCTCGATTCCGCTCGATACCACGGCCTCACAGAAAACCGGCAGTGAAGCAATGATCGCATTGCATTTCGCCGCGTGAGTGAGGTTACCGGAGGCCCTAACCCTTCCCTCTCCCCTATTCCCGTCCTTCCCTTCTCCCCCCTCTTCGCCCCTTTAATCCATCTTTCCCGTTTTCCCGCTCTTCCCCCTCTCCCCCTCTTTCCCTATTCCCACCTCAAAGGGCGGCAACGCACTTGTGACTCTCGAGTTATATGTGCCCATGGGCGGCGGTAGACATTTACCATTAGGTGACCCGTCTGCTCGCCCCCTATACCATAAAAAAAAACCTTTTGTAGAATTAAGATGGGAAACAAACAGACGGCCCACCAAACAAGAGTTGACCGGTATTTCTGAACGCTTGCGAAACCTAGCTACCGTCCACGCGTTGCTGTGGCTAAGTAATTTGCAATAAAAAAGTATTGTGACTATGAATTGAGAAAACACGAAGGGTTCCGTACCGTTATCTATACAACATTAAACACTACATTACAACCTTTTTTTAGTATTTGTTGTTATAGCGGCAACAGAAATACATCAGCTGTGAAAATTTCAACTGTCTAGTTTTCACGGTTCTTGAGATACAGCCTGGTGACAGACAGACAGATGGACAGTGGAGTCTTACTTACTTATTGACATCGGATCAATAAGTTGCTTTTCTGACACTCCGTCTAATTAAAAGTTATTTACGTTGTAAAAGTGAAGTTACAGTCAACTGTTATAGTGAAAACATTGAAAGTATTGTGACAAGACCACCAGGTTAAACTATAAAAAGGCAAACTATTCTAATATTAAACATGAACTTAATAAAATTAACTGGCATGAACTTTTTCATGGTAACGACAACCCCAACACTATGCTTGAGGTATTTTATAGTGCTATAAATCAAGTAATTGAGCAATATGTACCCTCAACTGCGGTCCAAAACAGTTCACACCCTCCATGGTTTAGTAAAAGTCTTCTGAGACTAATTCGTGAAAAGAAAGAGGTATAAAAAGTATAAGAACCCAATGGACAAAGTTGCTTTTCGCTCCTGTAGTAAGCAGTGTGAGAAATTATCAGGGGAATGCTACAATTCTCATATTGCTCATATAGAACAAAAAAATTCGTCCAATCCAAAACTTTTTTGGTCTTATATAAAAGCAAAGCGCAGTGTTTCAAAAACATACCCGGCCACTGTGTCTGATGGTGCAGTAACATCAAGCGACGGTTGTAATATTTGCAATATGTTTGGTTCATACTTTTCCAGTGTTTATTCATCATCAAGCCAACATCAAGACAACATGATGTTGCTAGTCATCTTAAGAATGTCGATAATGCGGAATACTTTAATATAACTTATCTTAACCGCGAAAAGATCCTAAAAAGACTTAAATCTTTGGATATCACCAAAGGTCCGGGTTATGACCAGATTCCCCCGAGCTTTATATCGGAATGTGCTGATGAACTTGCGGTACCTTTGGATTTAATTTTTAATAAATATCTTGGAGTTGGAATTTTTCCTGACCTATGGAAACTTGCTAAAGTAGTGCCGATATACAAAGCTGGTGAAAGTAATTTGGTGAGTAACTACCAGTCGATTTCGGATTTGTCAACTTTAGCAAAGGTCTTCGAATCTTTAATATGTCCATTAATTCAAAATTACTTCAAAAAGTACGTATTGAACCACCAACACGGCTTCATCCCGGGTAGGTCTACTTGTAGCAATTTGGGGTCTTTTATTGAACATGTCACTGAAGCAGTAGACTCAAACAAACAAATCGACGTAATCTACACCGATATCTGCAAGGCATTTGATAAGGTACCTCACGAAGTCTTAATTGGGAAGTTAGCTGCATATGGCTTTGCTGGGTCTTTTCTCAGACGGCTTTCTTCATACATAGCTGATAGATCTTTTTACGTTGTAGCCCACGGATATAAATCTAATACGTATAAAATAACTTCCGGTATACCACAGGGTTCGCACCTAGGCCCATTATTGTTCATTATTTTTATAAATGATGAACAATAGTTTGAAAAATTCAGTGCCATTCTTGTTCGCAGATGATCTAAAAATAGTCAAAGTAATAGAATCGGATTTGGATACAGTATTGCTTCAGGATGATATAAACAATCTTTTAGATTGGTGTAACAGAAATAAGATGCAACTCAACATCAATAAATGCAGCCAAATTACTTTCACCCGAAAACTACAATGTATAGATAAAGCTTATCACATGTATGGTTATTGTTTGAGCAGAAGTGAGATTGTAAAAGATCTGGGCGTTATTCTGAATAGAAAACTGACCTTTATACCTCACATTGATACTACTATAAAAAAAGCTTCAAAAGCGCTTGGTTTTGTAATTCGCAACGAACGCTAAACCATTCCACAGCCCCAAAACTAAAATATTACTGTACAACTGTTTTGTTCGCTGCATTCTCGAATACTGTTCGGTCGTTTGGCGTCCACACTATGCTACCCATACACTTAGAATAGAACGCATTCAAAAAAGGTTTTTAAATCATCTAGCTTATTCCACTGGTATCGCAAAACGAATGCGAAGTTACACTGAGCGATTACAAACTTTTAATATGACATCGCTCGAAACACGACGGGAATCACTCGACCTAATTTTTCTATATAAATTGGTAAATAATTTCATTGACTGCCCTCAATTTTATCTAGAATAAATTTTAATGTCCCTCGTAAGTATCCCCGAAATACTGTCAATCTACTATACCCACCATTACGTAAAACGGTTCTCGGCTTCAACTTTCCGATACCGAGAATAAGTAGACTTTATAATAAGTTCGACACACAAATCAATATGCTTAGTACCAGCCTTAATAGCTATAAGATCCAGGTTCACAACAGAACTAATTATTGTTAGTAACCTATTTATGTTAATCTATTTCAATTATTCAATAAATTACTTATTAAGTTTTAAAACTGTAGGCTATATTTGTTAGCTTTGTGTTTATTATTTTTTTGTTTTTTTTTCTCTAAATTATTTTTAATTTTCACTAATAAATTGTAACATTAATACCTGTTTTCTAACCTGTGTTAATAAAGTTTTCTACACATGTGGTGTTTGCCGATTGATATTGTACACCCAGGCCTTATTTATCATGCATGTATTATTTTTAAGAAATGTGTAACAATTGTAGGCGAACCTTTAAATAAATAAATAAACGAATATCTTTATCATTAATACTAAAGGCTACAAATACGATGATGTCAATTTGTTTGTTGGTCTAGTGGTTAGTGCCCCTGACTGCTGAGCCAGAGGTCGTGGGTTCGATTCCCACCCAGGACAAATAATTGTGTGATGAGTATAATATAATAATAATAATAATGTGTTCTGTATCTGGGTGTAATTTATTTATAATATGTATGTATTTAGAAATATATAAGTATGTTTATCAGCAGTCTGGTTACCATACAGGCTCTGCCTAGTTTGGGATCAGACGGCCGTGTGATGAGTATGATCATTTGTTCGATGTCTGGGTGTCATTTATCTATAACTAGCAACCTGCCCCGGCTTCGCACGGGTACAAATTGTACACCTAAACCTTCCTCATAAATCACTCTGTCTATTAGTGAAAACCGCATGAAAATCCGTTCAGTAGTTTTTCAGTTTATCGCGAACAGACAGACAGACGCGGCGGGGGACTTTGTTTTATAATATGTAGTAATATGTAAGTGTTTAGAAATATATAGGTATGTTTATCAGCTGTCTGGTTACCATAGTATAGGCTCTGCCTAGTTTGGGATCAGACAGCCGTGTGTGAGATGTGTGAAGTTATTATAATCTAAAGATCGTTTTGTAAATGAAAATTGGTGATAGACATCAAGCTTAACTGATTGGAAATATATTTATACCGTATCCTACTATAAATAAAAAAACAGTCAGTCGTAGGACTGCACGTCAGAAGTGAAAACATAACTTCACAATGTATTTGCATATACATACACACACACACATCTGTATATATATAATTAGGTTAAAAATAAAAAGTAGGTAATAACACAATTATGTATTTATACAGGAATTAACGCGATCACGAAAAGGTATTACATACCTCTGAATTGCCTGACGTTCAGATACATAATTATATCATGGAACGCGAAAGTTTAAAAGTTAGTAAAGGTAGGTAACATATCTAAATGTATACATAGTGTACACTGGAAGTTCTACGCTCCCCCCGGCTCATAAACGGTTTTTTAAATATAAGAAATTCGGCTCCGTCTTACGAATTTTCGATCAGGTCACGCGTCCTGACGCGAGTTTAACATTTTTTACCCATCCCAAAAAGTGCACAACGCCGCTAAAGAAGTTTTCATTTAAAAAAACTCGTATCTAAGTAAATGATTAATCTTCAAGCTTAAACCACAAGATCAATGGCTCGTGGAACGTCACGACTTCTCCTGCGGCTTCTTATAATAATTGTGAACAAATCTTCCTTATCACGACCTTTCCTTATAGTATAGTAGTTCCAATTATCACGCTATAAACTAACCGCAGAAGTTGTATCTATTGAACAAAAAATGCATAGAATTATCTTACAGGTTTGGGGCCATCCATTAATTACGTCACAAGAATTTCATGATCTTTGACCAGTCCTTGTCACAGGTGGTCCCCTCCCTGGTGTAACGTCACATATTTTGTAATTTTACACCCAGAACTGAAAAGAGCAGTTCTAAAATATTTTATTTTAGTAAATGTGTAGTAGCGTATGTAGTATTTCGTTTACAGGTAATGTTTTGTGTTTATTACTTTAGATTTTAACATGTGACGTCACGAAGCTTATGACCCCTTGTCACACCCCTGTTGACCCCCTCCCCCTTAACGTGTGACGTAATTTATGGATGGCCCCTTTTAAGATCCTGAGTTTATACATGGTGTGACAGATATGTGTGGTCATATTTTAGGGTTCTAGTAGACCCCGTGAATAACGTAAAGCGCTAACAATTTTATAAAAGTTCGTGATTTTAACACAGAAATTTTATTTTGAAGCTGAAAAATTAAACATGAAATTTGACCGATAAAGCTAATATTTTGTATGAAAGAGGGCTGGCATGAATGAAACTGTAAGTATAACACCAAGGATGTTGATGGAATGTCCAGATTTGGTCTGAACATCTCTGCATAAAAAATAAAAAAACAAAATAATTGAAATTGACATGAAAATTCATAACGTGGTGTTTAGAAATGTGCACCTACATTGGAAAAGCGTTTGCTGAAGAAAAAAAAATATTTTCTAAATCCAAATCAACTTTTTTTTCCAGATAAATCAACTATTTGTCGGCTACACATAACGCTCCTAAAATTTGACCACTACTTTCCGTAACAGCCCCGTATATGCGTAAGTTTGGTTCCAAAATTATGGGCACTAATATTCATTCTTCATTTAGCGTTTCTTTGTTACCAATCTGCGACACAGTTCCGCGCGATTCGCTCCGCGGGGGGCCCGTCGGAGAGAGTGCTCGTTCAAGTGGCTAATATTCATTCTTCATTTAGCGTTTCTTTATTACCAATCTGCGACACAGTTCCGCGTAATTCGCTCCGCGGGGGGGCCGTCGGAGGGAGCGAACGTTCAAGCGGCTAATATTCATTCTTCATTTAGCGTTTCCAGATATTTATCTGCTGTTGGTTGGAAACGGTATCAATCCAGTGTGGCGCCTGGCAAATACGTGTAAGATCTCTGTACTTCTTAATAAAGGGGCCTTGTCAGGCCTAAAA
This sequence comes from Euplagia quadripunctaria, assembly GCA_963859945.1. Classification (NCBI taxonomy): domain Eukaryota; kingdom Metazoa; phylum Arthropoda; class Insecta; order Lepidoptera; family Erebidae; genus Euplagia; species Euplagia quadripunctaria. The sequence goes on from OY982583.1 coordinate 4,520,664, forward strand.
CTAATCGGATATTCCTGAAACACACGTACGTACAACCAATAAATGCGATGATTTTCAACCTACAATACAATACCACGGAATACATAGTAGTACCAGACAACACGAACCTTTAAAGCTGCAAGAATATTTGTTAGTGTCATAGTCATATTTCTGTTAAATACTATCGTAGTAAAGGTTTTCCAGTTGCGCTTGATATTTTATAATTGGTAAAACCCACAAGCGTTGTAGTCGGAATTTGAACGCATTATACAAATCACCGGTTTCAATGCCGTCCTTACGAAAAGTGCAATAACTAGCTTAAAGCTGATATCGAGAAAAACGCGTTTATAGATTTTATTTTGTTTTTTTTTTTTTTTTGTACCTCCATCTGGCAGTTATGCTTAGTATTAAAACTGGCCCAGTCATAGATACGTTAGAACTGTCTAAAGAGAATATATGGATCTCGTTCTGCTATTTCAAAACTCGAGTTATTGCAGTTTTCGTAAGGACGGCATTATTAAATATAATACCGGCATAGATAAGATAATACCGGTATCGCAAATAAATCTATCTACATTTTACCTAACAGACATACTCACGCCTGTATCCCCGAAGGGGTAGGCGTATTGAACACGCACATTTTGCCCACAACTAGTTCGAGTTACAACGACCCAGACCTGTTCGAACTATTACTTACACTCGTCAGTCCATCCGTGTAAGGGACTTTCCATTAATCACATGAGTCTCGAAAGCGGGGGTAAGGGGGTTGGGAAATACCACAAGGAGGGAGGGGGGTGTAGTGAAATATCAGGTGTATTTAAAGATAATATTTTGAAAATTTTAAATATATTTGGAACTATGACTGGCCTGTTGGCCTAGTGGTTAGTGACCCTGACTGCTATGCCATAGGTCGTGGATTCGATTCCCACCCAAGTCTGGGTGTTCTTTTTGTCCGTTGTTTGTATGTTAGTAAAGTCCCCCGCGACACAGGAGTAATTCCTAATGCGGGAGTTGTCTTAAAAAAAATAAAAAATACACGTAATTTTGGCTAGAAGGGGGCGGGGTCAGTCTAAAACCTCACCACGTATCATCAGGGGGAGGGGTGCTAAAAAAAATCACGTGATTAATGGACGACCCCTAAACAATATCCCTTTACTTAAGTTGCCAACCTTTCCCGTTAAATATACTGCCAATTTTCTTATCTTTAATACCCAAAGTGCACGGTAGGCGACAATAAACTTGCCTCGTGATTCTACCTGACTGACTACACAGGAATTATTGTATGCAAATATTCTCTGCGTCTGATTGCAATTGTGTTCCATGTTAGGAAGACTGAAGGCTGAATACTTAAATACTAATAAATTAAAAAATTAAAAAAAAGAAACTCAATTATAAAATAAACAACAAGTGGTTGCCTAATAGCTATCGCGTCGTCTTTGCGACCAAGTGGTTGCATGTTCAAACACCACCCACTGCTCTTGTGACGTGAACCTACTCCTAACACAAGAATAATAATAATAACTTCACACATCTCACACACGGCCGTCTGATCCCAAACTAGGCAGAGCCTGTACTACTGTAACCAGACAGCTGATACACATCCCACTAATATTACAAATGTGAAAGTTTGGATGGATGGATGTTTGTTACTCTTTCACGCAAAAACCGCTGAACCGATTGCGATGAAACTCAGTATGTAGATAGCTGGAGACCTGGATTAAAGCATAGGCTACTTTTTATCCCGATATCCCCACGGGATCAGGACTTACGGGGTGAAACCACGGGGCGCTGCTAGTATTTATATATTACTAAATACGTACATATTATAAATAAATTACACCCAGACACAGAACAAATGATCATGCTCATCACACAATTATGTGTCCTGGCTGGGAATCCACCCCACGACCTCTGGTTTAGCAGTCAGGATCACCAACCATTAGACCAACAGAATGTAGCTTACTTGGAGATCTTAACAAGTATACTAGTTATGTATGACCCATGTTACTAGTATTCTTATTAAAACCTGGTCCCTTTACCATGGCACTACATCATACCTTGGAAATCCCACTAATATTATAAATGTGAAAGTTTGGATGGATGAATGTTTGTTACTCTTTCACGCAAAAACCACTGAACCGATTGCGATGAAACTTGGTGTGTAGATAGCTGGAGACCTGGATTAACGGATAGGCTATTCTTCAAATCGGTTCGTCCGTTTGGGAGTTACGATCCCACAAAAAGAAACACAGATACACAGACACGTCAAACCTACAACACCCCTCTTTTTGCGTCGGGGGTTAAAACTCATTAGATACTCATAAATATTAGTTATTCTATATTTTGTTCCGCTTGGATTGAACGTTACTTTTGACGTAATGTTCTAATGTAGGTATGAGTCACAAAATATTCCATAAGTCACTCAAACTTTACTGCCTTCTAAAAACCTTTTATTGGTTGATAAGAAGTTTGTTTGAAATATACATTAATGAGTTTGTGTGGCAGGTTTCCCCACCTGAATTACTATTGTACTTTTGATGAGACATCCTACCTACACTAAACATACACTGCTAAGACTTCTTTACCAAAAAAAAAAATAACAAAGACCCACGAAAATTACCGCGAATGACACTCGTCGAGTACCAGGAAAATAAAGTTTTTTTAAATATTAAAAGAACGAAAGTCTTTATTTATAAATTCAAGCAAATTAAACTGTCCTTACAACAGTCTGGCAGTTTTGAGTACTTTCATTGGCCTACTCAAATATCTGACTGCAGTGGCAGACCGGTTGGAGTTCCCTAAGATGAAAGTTTAATTCCGTGATGACTGGTCAGCTCTAAAATGAAATGATTCTTTCGTAAAAAAGACCACCCTGGACCCCTACATGGCACTTGCACAGTTTGAGTTACGTCGACATGTTTGGTTCAGCGTTTTTTCTCAAGGCTAGCCTAGTATTAAAGCTTTAATCGAGGGATGTGTAGTAGTGTCTGATAGGATGAAATCATTTGTCGTTCTACACCTCACTCCACTCCACTTACATAATATTTCATCTGGCATAATACACCTTTCAAATGGTGAAGAATTTTTGTGGTGTACATACATACATCCAAAATTTACACATTATCTTCGATGACAAGCTTGTAAAGGTCAAGTAGTGGAGAAGTAAAGAGACCTTTGATATTTTATCTCTCAAATATAAACAGTTTGTTATTCAGCACATACATAAACTATAGCTAGCCCAATATACAAACATGACTAACACAAAACTATATACATCTACAAATACATACACCGACCATACCGGTTCCGTCTGTCTTAACACAACACAACATAAGTGACTCAAACACGAAAATTATCTGTATTTTAACATGTTTAAAGTTGAATTTGCGTCGTAATATCACAGTTATAAATTAGCCACATTCCCGTTTCGCATTATAATTGTTCAGTACGTGACGAGACTCTGTCGCGATCACAATGAGGTCCGTCGCTCTTGTGTTTCTGTTCATCGGTGTGTGTTATTGTCAAAATGAATTCAATGAAAGACCAAGGAACTTTAGCATGGAACTGTTGTACCACACACAGTTGGCTACAGATGGACATGTGGTGATATCACCGTTCGGAATATGGACTCTCATGACTGGTATTGCACTTGGAGCAACGGGCAATAGCTACAGGCAACTCGGTTCAGCATTTTTCCTACCTTATGACCAAAACACGTTAATAAAAGGATATAAAGATTTAACGAGAGCTGTTTTAACGCAATCAAACGGAGTCAGTTTAATAAGCAAGAATTTTGTGTTTTTGGACAACGATTTCACTGTTTTCCCAGAGTTTAAAATAAGTTTGCAAAATGATTTTGGTGCGGCAATTAAAGTGTTGGATTTTAACGATCCGAATTCTGCGAGAATAGCAAACACGTACATCGAGAGGTCAGGCGGTCGTGTGTCCAACGTTCTTAGATCGGATGACTTCCGTGAATCCAGAATGATATTAGCAAACGTGATGTCTTTCAAGGGATTGTGGGCTTCACCGTTCAATAAATCAGACACAACCTTAGAACCATTCTACAATGAAGATAAACAAGTTATTGGTAGTGTTAATATGATGTTCCAGAAAGCACCGTTCGCGTACTCCAATATACAGAGTCTAAAGTCCTTCGCTGTTGATTTACCTTACAGTTCGAACGGAAAATACTCAATGTTAGTGATGATGCCATACCCCTCTGTAAAAATCAATGATATGTACAAGAATTTTACTCATGTGACTTTAAAGGATGTGTTCAACAAGCTAAAGAATGACGCGGATGCATTTGGAATTGAAGAAGTTGATGTCAAATTGCCAAGGTTCCATATAAGCACGAATGTTGTCTTAAACAAACCTTTGAACGACATGGGTGTTTATGATATATTCCAACCTGATTTGGCTAATTTCCAACGAGTATCCAAGGATAGTATATTCGTGTCTGCAATCGTACATAAAGCTGATATTGAAGTGACAGAATCGGGCACTATTGCCTCGGCGTCAACGACAGCAACTTTCTCCGACAGGATATCGGCACCGACCTTTTACGCGAACCGGCCTTTCTTATATTTTGTTATGGAGAAACCGACGACGACTGTGATATTCAGTGGCATTTATTCTAAACCAACAGTATATTAAGACATTAAGTGTTATTGTAAAGAATATATCGGTGAATTAGGGAATAGTTTTGAATAAACTGATAAATTCTTGACCGCATTTGGGCACGGTAAATGAATACATTGTGCTAATTATTTTTATGCATTCTTTGTTTAGCTACTAACTATAATTTGACTAAGTTACGCCATAAGTGACGTAATGACCGAATGATACATCCGTCCTTTTGTATAGATTGTAGTTGGCTAGTCATTAAATCATTAAATTCGTCAGAGCAGAAAAAAACTTGTTTTTAAAAGGCTGTGTGCATTGTTAGATGAGAACTAAGTATTAATTATTATGATGTAAAGACAACCATTAATAACAATAATTATTTAACCTTACTTCAAATCTATTCTAATTTTGAATATCAAAAATGAACTTCCTAAATCATAAACAATTTTGTTTTTTCTGATTTAAAAACTGCTTTTGGTTTTTATAAATCATAATAAATTTATTACTGGTTATATTGAATGTGTGTTGTCGTAATTGTTTTTCTAATCAAAGTCAGAATTAAGTACCTACTGTATATCTACAACCGGTTTCATTATTAAAGCGGGTGTAACCACAAATACAATTATTTCTTTTTTGTTTACCAACCTAATTACAATGCACAGATGATAATATGTTTATTACCTATGTATTCATACTTATTATCCTTCAATATTCAGACTTATATAATAGGAAGTAATAAATTAATTCTAATATAAGGTAGGGTCAGTGTGAAGACTTACAACTCAGTTAAGAATTTACAAACACCTACACACGATGATTACATTTATTTTAATCTTAACGGATTTTTTAAATTAAAATGTGGTTTCAATTACCAAAATTTTTTTTTTTCTTATACCTCTAAACTGTCAAAGAAAGTTACGGCTCACCCAATGAAAAGTGGTCATCATTACCATGTATGTGTGACATCTACTGACAAATCCCCATAACAGTAACATCTGTGGGGATGTGATCAATTTTATACTTTGTCAAATTTAGGATGATAATTTTGACAGCTCACGGTAGGGATGAGGGTAGTGTATAACCTTTATTAAACCTATTCGATTTTCGATTGTTATTATCGTATACCTTGGAATCGATGGTTGCATGGTTATGCTGTATGGTCGATTATAAATTTATAATACAAAACGAATAGTCTTTTCTATTTAATAAGAGATAATAGTATCACTATAAACACTCACAGAAATAAAATGAAACGAGAAATAAGAATTTTCTTCAGTCATCCGCAGTTACATTTTTACAAGCAGTTTGCAATAAAGTCAGTATTTTCTTAGTCGTAAATAGTGGAGATATGTTATGTTTGGCTACATGGCCTAAAAAATAATAATAAAACTTAAGAACCTATTTAATAAACGTAGGTACTTGGTATAATTATAAAAATAAACAAACAAACCTTTGATATGAGCCCAAATCCGTTTAATGGCAGTGTTATGTATGACACACATTACACCTACGTATGTTTTACTTTTATTGTTTTACGAAACTGAATACTCACTTTATAGTGAGTATTCAATTTCGTAAAACAATAAAAGTACGATGATTTTCGATAGTCTGGTTGTTCGTTACGCGTGGCACTTTACTAAGTGGGCGGTCCCCATCAATGAAGTAAGATTTTTTCCTGTTATAAATTTTACCGAAAACAAATACAAAAATTCATAGGCGTGAGCTGTCAAAATTATCATCCTAAATTAGACAAAGTATAATAATGCTTAAAGACGGGTTTAATACATGGTCTCAATGTTTCTCGTACATGAAATGTAATATGATGTTATGTGAAGTTATTTATATTCCTAAATGATTTCTGTTCGAATTGAAGCCGAATAATCTGGTAAGCTCCTCCAGTTGGGATGCGGGGGCTAATGTTTAAAAATACTAACCCGATTCTGAAATTTCTTTACCGCTGAGTGCTATTATGGCACTGCTATACCTACGCTAGGTTTTATTACCAAACGAGTAAATTACACCCGTGCAGAGCAGGAGGGTTCGCAATTGTGAAATAATGTTCTTAGCTAAATTGACAGCAAAGAACGTAAAATATTCAGTTACTGATCATACCAGGCATGAAGGTAAAGCTGGCTAAGGGATTGTATCCTCTCTTACTTGAATGTACATTCACACAAATTGTGGAAAGGCGTTGGATTTTTTTTTCCATATTTAAGGGGTTTTAGTCCTCTCGGACTACATTACTCGTTAGGGTCAACAATAGGATACAGTAAATCTTACTAATATTATAAAGATGAAAGTTTGTGAGTATGGATGGATGGATGGATGTTTGTTACTCTTTCACGCAAAAACTACTGAACCGATTGCGATGAAACTTGGTATGTAGATAGCTGGAGATCTGGATTAACACATAGACTACTTTTTATCCCGATATTCCATCTAAGTCCCGATCAGTGAAAATAGGCAACAAATTTATGGGCACACCATCACTAGAAGTTTGTTTTGCCAAGATATCTGCGTCCTTATTACCTGCTTGCCCGTGATAGAATCCACTGAAGAATAACCTCTTTTGAATTCAATGTTAATTCAAAAAGTGATGTCCTAATGTCGTACGCTATCGGCATGCCTCTTAGGCATCTACAGGTTGTTATGGAAAGGTATGCTCATGTCTCACATATTAAAGCGCACTTTTTGAATCCGTTAAAATTTCAAATTTATTAATATCTGTTGATTTAAAGTATGCTAGCCCTTTTTTTACTTTTTTGTTGACGGGGTGGCAGCCGTGGAAGATCCTCATGGATGTCCTCCAGTTTGCCGGACTTTTATACTCTTACGTACTCTTCCGCTGCTTGCCCATGATCGGGGGAGCGCGAATCGCCTTTGCATTCGTCCGCAACCCCCGACAGGCATTGACCCGTCTCAGCCAAAACGGGTCTTCTCACCCGGTGCTACCGTTACCCGTTAGTTGCACTCCTCTGAGAAACGCGTGTAAAACACCGGGTGCTGACCTGTATCTGTTGGACGACGAATTCCCCAAAAATTCGTCGCCCGCAAGTCGCTTCCTAAGTTGGCCGGAGATCGTCGATCGACTGGCCTGTAGTGGTTAGCGATCCTGACTGCTGAGCTCTGGCTCAACAGTCAGGGTTCTATTTCCATCCAGGCCGCTGAGCACGATTATTTGTTCTGTGTCTGTGTGTAATTTGTCTTTATTATGTATGTATTTAGAAATATATAAGCATCTTTATCAGCAGGCTGGTTACAATAGTACAGGCTCTTATTATTATTATATTATTGTATACCCACAGGCGCCCCGTACGTCTACTGCAGAAAGAAAGAGTTGTACTCCGCTCTCTCTCCGCCGCCTCCTTTGCGGATATCTCCTCCAGAAGGCGGCGACGGCGTTCCATGCACTCTTGCACCGGACCATGGTTGACAGCGAGAAACTACCCGCAGAACCGAATGCCGCTAGCCCTAGCATACATTAAATCAACAGATGTTAATAAATTTGAAATGATAAATAATTCGAAAAAGTTATGAGAAATCCTAAATTTAAATCTTAATTAATCTGAGGATCGTAAAACGCAGTAACCTACTACCCTACCCATTTAGGTTGGTAATGACTTAATGATAATCAGAATATTTGCTTTCGAGATATAGGGAGCAGGGTTCACGGAGCATATAAGGGTTAAAGTTTATCTTAGCACAACGTTCAAGGTGTTGGACTTGCGATACAGTTGTTACAGGTTTCAAACCCACCCGGTACATTGCCGACATGAACCCACTTCTAACAAAAGCTAAATAGCTTACCTGGAAAAATTAATAAGTTGGATAACGTAATCTTTAAAGAAAATATGATAGCCAAGACTGATAGACTGGTAAATTATAGGAAAGGTTCATTGGAATTGATTTCTCTAATTTTACATTTTTGAGCTGGTCTGATAATGGAGTCAGGAGGTGAATAGTGGAACTCTTCGGTGGCTACTGGTAAAACGCTCGAGTTAAACCATGTTTTTTAGTTTTTCTTAACTATAATTTATTAGTTATTTATAATAATAAAATTTAATTCTCTTGTCGCCGACCCCTTAAATGAAAATCGATTCTTAAGGAGTAAACTCCAATAAATTTATTATTATTATTTTATTACAAAAATGGTCAAGGTGAAGCCGTGGTCACATGCCATTAGCTTTTGTTGGTGACCCTGGCACCCACATGGTATACAGACAGGCATGCGACCATTGCTATAACTTAACCATTTTTGTACCTGTGTTTATTTCTGAATGAAATATTTTCTTGTTTCATACTATTTAGATCATTTTTAGTTGTTTGTAGCCGGGTTACACTTTTTTAAACTTAATTTTTTTATTCACTATGACAGTATATCGTCAATATAGTCGTCGTATAGTGTCAATTCCTTTATGGGATCAAAGTAGCGTTAATGCCGATTGGTATAGGTACTACCAAATGTTTGCCAGAAGCGTTCACTGCTGTTAGCATCAAGCGACTGAATATGGGATACCGCGGCTTGATGCTTTACCAAACCACGCACAAAAAGACGTACCCGCGCACTCGCCGCTAAAAAGGAGGGACTTCCTGGACAGCACACCAGTTAAACTTCTGTGTCATTAATAAGGATTAAAGCCCGAATTTAGCACCGTGTAACTTATTTTTATTTCCTAATATAAAAAAATTATTCATTGTAAAAAGTGTATTAAAAATTGGATGTATCAAAGTTGGCAAAAATAGTGGTGGAGAGTTATTTAAAAAGATTTAATTTAAAAACCTATCTGTGGATTTTTTTTTTTAATTGACTGAGTGTCCCACATATATTGTGATGAACCCACTCATAATACAAGTATTCAACTTAATTTCAGGAGTTAACACAAATACTAGCGCTGCGCAGCACACAAAAATCGAATGTATTGTAATGAAATTTTAAAACATTTCCAATTTTATTGATTTCCTAAAATTATATTTGGCAACACTCTTTGTCACTGAAGTTGACAGCAGATGTCAAAAGAAAAAAGAATTCAGATTTGTCTGTGATACTGTTCTCGTGTGCTCTATTGCTTGGGAAATTACCGAAATTGCTAAACTGTTAAATTATGGTGAAGTAAATATGTAACCCTAGTTATTTCAAGACTTCAAGCATACTCTGTGCAGTAGCTATGATATTGAATGAATAAAAAAGTCTTAAATCCATTATTACCATTCAACATTATTGGGAAAACTATCAAAACATAACCTATTGCTGTAATTTTCATCTACTGAATATGTTTGTGTGTAAAAATATTGTGTCCCGGACGACTGTAGCGAGAAGAATATTATTTAATAATGGTGTTGTTAGAAGCTTACTTCCGAAACATCAAAATTATACCAGTAAGTATTATACCAGATACGTTTATTCCTTACTAGCGGCCCGTCCCGGCTTCGCACGGGAGGTTTCTATCAAAATTTTAAAAAGTAGTTATAGTGACATAACTACAATAGTTGGATATATGGTCTCGCAAAGTTTTTTGTAGATATTGATATGTTCTATAATATTGTAGAACATTTTTTTGTTCTATCATCAATATTTTCCGCAGCGCATGCGATGAAAGACATTTTATGGTAATTTTTTTACACCTGGGGTTGTTTTAGTACGGATTTCTAAGGATCTCTAATTTTTTCTAGTAATAAATATAGCCTATGTTACTCAGTGATGATGTAGCTTTGGCATGGCAAAATAATTTTTGAAATCTGTCCATAATTTTTTAAGTTTATTCGTTACATACAAAAATACAAATCTTTCCTCGTTATAATATTAGTGTAGAAGACTATTGAATAACATTTTTATTACTATTATACTTAATACAGTTTATTCTGTAAAATATATAGATTATCATGATTAAATTATATCTCTGCTCCATAGTAAACAATTTTTACTGCCTTATTCTAATAAATTAACTAATATATATATAAACATTGGTGTACTGAAGGCGTAGGAGGGTAGGGGAGGACAGCTGCCCATTTGGGTTAAGTTTTTGTGCCCCCCCCCTCCCCTCCGCCGGACCGACAAAATCAAATTTTGCTACCCCCTTCCCGGTGGCGATGACAAAAGCAAATTTTGCCTCTCCCGCCCCCCTGGACTGAGCTGAGTACGCTCATGGTAATAAATATATTTATCTGCCTTTTTTCATGTCAGGTATAGCTGATTAAGTATGCCAGCCTAGTTCCTTCCAGAAACACAGAAGCCTCCTGGGTCCCTCACTGGCTTATAGGAGCAATCTCGCCCCGTCTTTATTAGTCGCCAGTATAAATATAAATAGCTCCGACTCTAAATTCCCTTCAACAATTACAAAAGATCTGATGGTCTTCAGGTCATGTTTTCTTGAATTATAGCTAACCACACTCAATCAGGTCACCTTACAAACAAAATCAATCCATTGTTTAGAAGCTAACTCATAACAACCCTACTTTTAAAAGAAGGTAGCAATTGTAGTATCTTTATTACATAGGTAGCACTTTACAGTGCTACAGTGGTAAATATATTTTGATTGAAGCATTGCTTAAAAATTTTTATTTGTGTAAATTATTAACTATACTTTTTTTGGTTTACCATTGGTTTTAGATAACTTAGTACAATAGATTTTCTTTCGCCTTAGTATTGCAGGTAAACATGCCAGGCATGTGCATGCATGGCAAAGTGCAATGCTACCTATAACACATGCTAGATTATAAAATAGTATTTTTGAATTATTAACTTTTAAAAAAATATTTCCGACATCAATCAATCATGATAAATTGTAATAAGCTGTATTCTTCATTTTCCACCCTTAGAGGTGGAATATTTTCCCCAAATTTAAATGGGACCAACCTTGAGTACAACCAATTCAATTAATTTTTTTTTTTATTGAAATTGGTTCACAAATGGCGAATACACAAAAAAAGTAGTTGAATTGAGTACCTCTTTTTTCAAGTCGATTAAAAAGTAGTTACTACACCAGTGTTACACAAGGATATATGGCTATATTATATGTATAAAACATCTGTGGTATAGGTTTCATTGAAGAAAGTATATTAAAACCACCTTTTGGGCAAATCGGGGTGTTTAGTCTTTCAACGATTAATGTCGGAAAGAAAAGTTCTCTTTTTGATTAAAGAGTTGAAAACGACTGGCCTGTTGGTCTTGTGGTTAGTGACCCTGACCGCTATGCTTATAGGGCGTGGGTTCGATTCCCACCTTAGTCTGGGTGTTCTTTGTGTCCGTTGTTTCTATGTTTGTAAAGTCCCTCCCAACACAGGAGTAATTCCTAATGCGGGAGTTGGTCTTTTTTTTTTAAATAGTAAAGAAAAAATAGAAATCCTCATTCTTATTTTATAGTGTAGAATGTAATAGAATACTATTTATACACCATTGCATTTATTACTTACATACAATTACCCAAAATGGAAATGTACAAAGGTGACCTTATTGTTGAAATGATGGTTAGTGGAGTTGAATGCTTAAATAAGAAACAAATTCTCAAATTTTTGTTTGTTTACTTTTTTCAGGTTTATCAATTCATTTACAAAGTAAACATGTGTTCAAATTCAGATCAAGAAATAACTCATTTATATTGCCCCTGTCATCTCTACACAGAAAGTGGTGCTCAAAAGGATTAGTACAGGGTGATAACAATGATTTAAGTGTTATACATGGCAAAGGTATGTTGAATCTTTTCCTAAAGAAAGTTTTAAAATAATAATAATAACTTGAGACAACTCACACAAGGCCGTCTAATCCCAAACTAGGCAGAGCCTGTAACCAAACTTGTGCCCTGAACTTATGCATGTTAAAAGAAACAAACTTGGAGATGTCTAAACACATGTGTCAAGCAAAAAACTGGCGACGCCGCAGCCGTGTGTTATATTACACGAAACATTTGGAGCCACTATTGACCGCTTAATAACTCGTAATCTGTTTAACATACATACTTGAATTTATGTTTATTTATTAAAGCCCCTTAAATTAACTAGAACCCCAGATTTCATAAATACAGCTTAAACAGTCATCGAGATATTATCGTTTAAAAATCGGCATTTTTATCACTGTCTGACTGACATATAGATTAAAAACCTAACCCACTTCCCGATGACCTAGAAACTTTGAAAATGTACACAATCACTACCAAAAATGTAGGCTACGTAAGGAAGAATTTATCAATGAAGGTATGCTGTAAAAACTAGCCAAGTCAAATCTTCAGGATTATCTACATAACTTGGCAATCATTTAGATCTCAATTCTTTTGTCGCCGTATAGTTACGCCACTGGTTGGTAGGAATAAAAGCTATTCGAGCCACCTTAACTCCCCGAAGAATCCCAGTAACCCCTTTACGTTACCGACGATATCGGAGAGTGACCCTGGCGAACCAAGGTACTTAACCTGGTATTCTGCAACCCCCTGACATTCCAACAGTACATGGGTTGCTGTTTCCTTTACTTCCATGCAGGCTCTGCACAGTGGGCTGTCCGTAGCACCTATAGCAGAACGGTGTTTGAGGCATGCCTGGTGATAACTCCAGTTACTTAACTATCCTAAAGTTTATTAATTTCTATTCCAGATGGAAAGAAAATCACAGATCTCTTTCCATTACCACGTGTTACATTGAACAATTTTACAGCTAAAACACCTAGTAAAGTATTTGATATACACTATAAACAGAATACTGTTGCTCCAAGAGGAAGGAAGAAACCCACACAACAAAACGACTGGACTTGTTCTTATGTGTTCGCGTGGCCAGAAAAGATGAAGTTTGAAAGGCAAGTTCTTCAAGCAATGTTTAATACTCACAGGAAGTATTTAGAACGGAAATTGACGAAGAAACCGGCAAGAAACTCAGCATTAAGTTTTAAGCTGGTTTCTTGGTTTCAATTACTCAATTCATAGCTATTTAAAGTGCTAAATGTATATATTAAATTTGATTAGACAAATGAATACACAAGAAGTACTCCAATCTAAAAATGAATAAAAATATTTCGAAATAGTGAATAAAGAAACTCCATTATCATTGCAACTTAACATTCCAAGCTACATTATGGGACATTCTATAATAAACTATTTGTTCCATTCAATGTCAAAAGATGGCGTGCATCTCTATTAAGGTAATCGTAAGTGTCGTGTCGTAAGTCATAGAGGGCTATGACTTCCTATACTCGACAATAGATGGTGCCCACGGGTTAGTCTTCCGTAACAATATTAAACTTATACTCTGTGTTATATATATATAATATATTTAGTCGTGGGAGAGCCATGCTTCGGCACGTATGGACTGGCTTGACCGGAGTGATACCACGGCCTCGCAAAAAACCGGCATTAAAGCAATGCATTACTTTTCACCGAGTGAGTGAGGTTATCGGAGGCCCTAACCCTTCCCTCTCCCTCTCTCCCCTCCTCGCCCCCATTACCCCCTTCGCTTACTCCCACCTTAAAGGCCGGCAACGCACTTGTTGCAGGTGCTCATGGGCGGCGCTAGTCATTTACCATCAGGTGACCCGTCTGCTCGTTTGCCATCTATAACACAAAAAAAAAATCTGTATAATTGTATATTACACAACATACTAATTTTATCTGTAGGTATAATTAAGTTTTGATAAAACAACAACAAACTAAAAACAAATTAATTAATATTTTTTAAATCAAAACATTGATAACATATTAATCTACTTACAGCACAGCAATATCAAAAAGGCAAGCCGCAGAAAAAGCAGCCACACAAGCCATCCACTGGTTATACATCAACCGAAGAATAAATAGTAAAGGAGAACCTATATATGACAAGAATGTTCTAGAAGAAATAAAAACCACCCTGAACGAACCAATACGGTTGACTATAAGTGAAAATGCCAAAGAACGAGTTGAGAAGATATGGAATGATTATCAGGATGGGATAAGTAGGTTTGTTTTAATCTGTGTTTTTTTAATCTCTGTTTTTTTTAATCTGTGTTTTTTTAAATATAGCTTAGATGTTCTGTATAATATCTTTGCCAGTAACAATTGCAAGTAGACATGCTTGTATCCAATTTATGAAGTAATTCTCTGATTAACTAACGTGATGTTATATAGCCTTCCTCAATAAATGGGCCATCCCACACTCAAAGAATTTTTCTATTCGAATCAGTAGTTCCTGAGATTAGCGCGTTCAACCAAACAAACAAACTCTTCAGCTTTATAATATTAGTATAGATAGATAAAGAAACGATATTGGTTAACACTGCAACCATACTGTATTATAAATTTCTGTTTCATCTGGGTTTTTTTTTAAATACAACAGGAATATAATTTTATTTAGAGATTTATTAGGAAAAATAAAAGAATAACCCTCATACACCTTCCTATGTAAAAGGACGATTTGAGTTCCTTCACGATACTCATACGAAGTTCTCAGAAAATCTGATATTAAAAGTGCCGGCGCATTCAATAACTTTCTTTGATAAATGATTTATGGTTCTGTCCATTCGCTTGTGGAATGAATTACCGGTACAAATTCGGCAAGCTGAAACCCTAACAGCCTTTAAAAATTTGATCAAGCAACATTATCTGTCACTATAATACTATTATTCTATTCTTTACCATATCTAAGATCTAAATTGCTGTCTATAATACTATATTATCTTTACTAAGTAACTGTATATGTGTATGAATGTGTATGTATAAAAGTATTTGTCAATATTTCGAATAGTTCGCCATCAACTAATATGTTTTTATTAAATAATTTTGATATTATCTCCATCCTAAGGTTGTCTGTAGAGATCGCTTTTAGCGATAAGACCGCCCGTTGTACTCTGGTTTGTAAGATAATTATTTTTTCAACTGTATTTTATTTATGGTGTACCATAAAGAATATTTTATCTATCTACATAAATGCAATAATAAGTATTTTCACTAGCAACCCGCCCCGGCTTCGCACGGGTACTAATTAGACACCTAAACCTTCCTCATTAATCACTCTGTCTATTAGTGAAAACCGTATGAAAATCCGTTCAGTAGTTTTTCAGTTTATCGCGAACAGACAGACAAACAGACGCGGCGGGGTACTTTGTTTTATAATATGTAGTGCTGATTGACTAATAAATTTTTCCTTTTGTTTGTGTACTTTACGTCTGTGAGGTGTGTATTTGCAAATTCTAGAATATTTACAGAATATAACATAGTGCATTAGGTGGCTTTTCTAAAAACTGAATATCTCTCAAAGTTACTCAGTATTTACATGTAACATCGTCAACAATATGTTAATTTTGATTTAAATAACCCGACTGCCTTTATACTTGTGCAGACTGCCTTTATACTTGTGCCTTTATACTGGTGTAGCCTGCCTTTATACTTGTAGACTGCCTTTATACTTGTGTAGACTGCCTTTACACTTGTGTAGACTGCCTTTATACTTGTGTAGACTGCCTTTATACTTGTGTAGACTGCCTTTATACTTTATACATGTGCATGCGTTGAGTGATTATCATTTATAATTTTTTGTTCTAGAGCACATTTACGAAGCAACTTTCAAGGAATCTAAGCACAAAGTAATACATTCACCAGCTGCGTTAACCAAAGATTCGACTATTGATGAAGGTTTGTGCTTACTTTGTATCATATTACTGATTTATCTTATTATCCAGTACAATAATTATTTGAACAATATCACAGAATACATAGTAGTATAGGTACAGAAGTCTTAATCCGCCAAATCATTTAAATAAATAGCGACTCTTGTTCTGACACAATAAAGTCGCAATTT